>VWPW01015228.1:217154-257551 GCA_013389825.1 Crypturellus undulatus
TTTTTTTTATTATTATTATTATTTTTATTTTTATTTTTTTTGCCACACACGGTTATTTCTGTGGGGAAGATGCTTTTCCTCCTTCCCAATGCCCTCATTAGAGCAGTCCTTCTGTCTCCCTTTAATCAGGAGAAACCAGCAACAGCTGCTGAGTGGTTGTGTGGTTTTAGAAGGTGTGAATTTTTTGCAAGATGAGAGTCAGCTGTTGGGCTGCTTTTGTCTCTGGTATGGTGGGTCTTTAACTTGAATTATTGAAGGTCTAGTTTGGTTTCATATTTGCCTATAAACTTGGCCTGTTGAGTCTGTTTGGCTTCGGTTCTGCTTCAGCTTATTTGCATGAAAACAGTTGTTTCTTCAGGAAGGTTCCAAGAAATAAGCTTTGGAGACCTGCAAGTAGGTTGAGACTACAAGCATCAATCACTGGTGTCTGACTGCTTTTCCTGCTCTGAACTGATAATGCTGGTACTTTAAGCTTTTGTATAGCTGCTGACTTTTCCATATGGAAAGAGTATCATATGGATGGGAATGAGCAGCACAAAATCCAAGGCATTACAGGAGTCAACCTCTGTTGGTACTACATTGGGGACTTGACTTCCCTGACCTTCCACACTGCTGCTTGAATTACTTGTTTTTCATAATATTTCTCCCTGGAAAACCCCAGGCCTTCTCTGGAGTAAGTGGTGGCTTGTTAAGAATGGCTGCACTGAGTCAGCCCAAAGGTTGACCCTGCCTGGTATTTTCCATGTTGACTAGTGGGAAGCCTAGGAAAGAGTGGAAGAACAGAGTGTGTGGTGGGGGAGGAGAAATGGATCCAGTGATCAGCTGCTTGGCTGGTACTTGTTTAGTAGTGATTCTTTTTCTATAAATTTGTCACACTTTCTGGAGAGTTTTTGTGAATTCTAAGTAAGCTTGAGAACTATGTGAAGAAATACTTCCTTCTGGTGGAACCTGTTCTCAAGAACATTGTCTTTGGTTTTGTATTCAAAACAGTGAGTAATTGCAACTCTGTGAGCATCTCTTTTCCGGGCTGAATTTTATTTTCTTCCTTGCATACTTTCCATTTTACCTTTGCTCTTGCATATCTTGCATATTCTGCAACTTCTGTGATCTTCAAGTGGATGCTAATTGTGCTTATTATATCTAATTAAACAATATCTATCCAGATTCTTAAAGATAACCTTTCTGAAGAGTTCTTATTCTGATCTTTAGTTGTAAAATTGCATGTTTTTTCTCCTGTAGTGGCAAGACACTTGATGTCAGAAGGCAGGTCTGAGGCTGCGATTTGGTGTACCTCTGCTGCCTTGCATTACTTGACTTTGTGTTGTCACGAGGGAGATGTCCCCTGTCCTTGGTAGGAAAAGCACAAAGGCAGCTCTGAAGAGTTCCAGCTCTAAGCCAGGAGGAAGTGAAAGAAGCAAATATGTTTGCAGGGGACTGCTGCTGCCGAGTGCTCTGAGGCTTCTTTCCGCCCTCTGGTTTGATGCTTTTTAGCTATCTGACTAGTCAGAGGGAAGCAGAACAGCTTATCTGAAAACTCATATCTGAATGATATGAGGCTTTGTGTTGTGTTCATTCTTCCCCTTTACTGATGCTGTGAACTTCCCTTGTTAGTTCTTTCTGGAGTGTTTAGTTGGGTACTCTGCTCTGAAGCAGTGTCCTGTGAGAGTTTTTATTATGCTGTTTTACTAGTCAGATTAATTCTTTGCTCTCTGTTCCCTTTTGCAAGCCAGTTCTGAATACCTGAGTACTCTCATGTGGCTGAGTTAAAGGTGGTGGCATATCCACATAAGTCCATAAGCTTATTCTCTTGCCCTCAGATGTTGAGCTCTCATGCCTCTGGGAAGTTCTGGCCACTGATGGCTAATCCTGAAGCTGTCAAGTTCTGGCTGGTAAAAGGAGAACCATGAGCACTGCAGCAGTGAGGACTGTGCAGTGGTGACTATATGATAACTTCATGGTCTTGTTAACAGTTCTGCCCTTCTTACTTCATCACTTCTGTGATTGCTGTGATGCTGTGTTATACCTCAGCTCAAATTGGATTGCAGGATGTTGAGGAAAAAGCTGCACGGGCTTGGTAGGGTTGATGGTTGATACAGGGAGCCTCACTGAAGTCATTTCAGTCAATGCTTAGGTGGGTGGAAAGTGACTGGGCATAGTCTGTATTCATAAGTTTTCTAGGAGCAGTCTTTGGATCCTAAAGCCAAGCCATTGCTTCACTCCTGTTGTTTTGTAGAGAAGCTTCCAAGTTACTCAGTTGCATTGAAATAGCTCTATAATCTTTCCAGCCGGATTGTGGGCACTTCTTTACACAACAAGATGGGCGGTATCAAGTGCAAAGTGAAAAATAAGATTTCTTTGCAGGGTCAGAACTCTTCTTAAGCCTCTTTACTGCTTAGAAAAGGCTTATGGATGTACTGAAATCAGCTGAGCAGATGTCACAGCAGCAACCCAACATGTGGTTCTGCATTTTAAGTTTTGACTTTGTGAGCAGTTTAATATGGTGATACCCAAGCTGATTAAATGTGCTTTCTGGTATGATAGCATGCATTTTTTTCCAGCTCTGGAAGTATTCAATCATCTGTGCAGTCTAATACATAAGCAAGAATGTCACCTTGAAGAGGATATGTGACTGTAGATAATCCATTTGCAAATGCACTGTCCTGCTTGAAAAAAAATTCAGATTATGTGCTTTTACAGAAGTCTTTGAAAACACACACTTGGTGTCTCTAGACCATAAAAAGTGGATGTGTGGTGTGACTCTAAGCAGGTGGTAGATTATCTGCTTCTGTTTTAAGAATGTCTTGTTTCTGATGCCCATCAAAATGAAATCATGTGTTGGGGATGTTGCGCTTGTCTGTGCAATTAATTCCTGTTAATGTACTTGTAAGGCAGTTGCTTTTTTTCTGAGCTGCAGCTTGCTGGCTGCAGGCAGTTTCTTCAAATGAAAACAAATCTGCAGAGTCAGTAGGAGAGCTGAAAATATACTAATGTTTAGCAATTTAGGTAGAATGTAGATGAATCTTGCTATGGGATCACTGGCTGTAGGACACCTTCTAGTTATAAAAGAAAACACCTTCTAGAGTGCAGTCTTGCTGTCATCCTGTACATGACCTAAAAGAGGAAGTGAGAGTAGAAAGGTGGCTTGTTGATAATGGTGAACGTATTGAATGGGCTTATGCCCCATCCTTCTGTGCTGAGAATTGAGAGAATAGTGTTCATGTTACAAGAAGATCATATCTCTGCCAAATAATGCAAATCTAATGTTCTCTTTTTTTATTATTAATTCCAGGTAGTAAGAAGTCATGGCTATCCTGTTTGCTGTTGTTGCAAGGGGCACAACAATACTTGCCAAGCATGCCTGGTGTGGAGGAAACTTCCTGGAGGTGACAGAGCAGATCCTGGCTAAGATACCATCCGAAAACAACAAACTGACCTACTCCCATGGGAAGTGAGTAGCGCTCCTCTGGAAATGGGAGCAGAAACTTGAAAATACCACGAGGGTCTAGCCCACTTTAGTTCTTTACAGCATATTTAGATGTTGGCATGCTGGCTGCACATGCACTAACTTTTGTAAAAGTATAAGCAGGGAGGCAGTTGAAATCAAGTTTTCTAACTGGATACAGTTTCCAAAGCAAACTGAAAAGCATTCTGCTCTGGATGACAAACTATTGGAGTTTTTCTTGCTGGTGTTTGGAATTTGGCTTGTAGAATCTTTTGCTGGCTTTTGAGACTTGGACACAGTGTTAGTCTATGCGAGAAAGATTTTGCCCCCCTCCAGTTACTTGTGGTTCTTTTTAAGATAAGTCGTGTTGCCTATATCTTGCAGAGTAACTCTGAGCTACCACAAACTCAGCAGACATTTTTTTTCCAGGCTTTTACAGATCTCTTAAAGGTTCTGATCAAAGTTGATGGAATGAGGATTTAAATATAACATTTCTTGAGGCTATACCAACTTGCTGCACCTAAAAGTAAATGCATCATGTGCTTGTGTACAAACCAGAGAAGGAACCATAGAGGAAAGACTAGTTTAGAAGCCTTGCGTTTAAGCTCTGTCTTCGGAATTGGTGTTGTAGTTGGATTCTCGATATTGTCCAAGCTGTTAAGGCACCAAAAGCAGTTTAACATAAGATTTGGAAACATAATTCTGCTTGGCTACTTCACTGATAAGAACCTGGATTTAAAATACAGTTGATAGATGGTCTTTCTGAACATATTCCTGGTTTGGGAGCGCTAAAAATCCCAGAGAAGTTTTATGAAGCTAATGTCTGCATCATACCAAATTTTTCTGGATGCAGAATCCTTGTTCTAGTGTAATTATAAGGGCACGGTGGTCTTGTGTTACCTTTGCCTTGAATATGTTTTGGCCAATTACAAATTTGAGTTTCGGGAGTGCTATGCTTTGGGAACACTGAGAGGCACCAGTGAGTGTTTATACCCGCAGTGAGCTGTGGATGAAATGTATCATCTTGTGCTCATTATTGAATGTTTCCTCAATGAGGTTTCAACAAAAGTGACAACGTTCACTGCTGTTAGTGATGTTTCTGATTTGTGTTGTATTCCTAGAATGTACCGATGTTTTCCTGAAGCTCTGGGCATAAGCTTGGCACCAGAGTACCTCTTCTGGCAAGTCTCATTTTTGGCATTAGTTTCTAAGCATTTTGAGGATAACTTCTTTGATTAGAATAACTCCATTCTGCATTCACTCTGAGAGAGGTGAAGGCAGTTCCTGTCATCTGTGTGGAGTGGGGATTAGATTTTTATGCACATGCATGCACAGTTTGGAGCAGGAAATATTTTCTGGCTGTACGAATACAAGATCTTAGTTTATTAAATGCTGTTTTCCCTCCATACACCCAGCTGTGATACCTGGAGGAGTCACTGAAACTGAGAGACTTAGTGAGCTCAAGGAGTTCTTCCTGCCTATATGATTGCAGGGATAATTCTGCCTTGCCAAAGCCCAAGCCTGAACATGGGGAAATCACCTGATATCCTGCCTGTCTAGGATTGTTGCTTTAAGTATTTTCCCTGTTGCAGAATTGAGTTTGTACTCCATTTAATGAGTGTTTTTAGGAAGATTGCCCAAGTCTTTACATAATCTGCAAGGGAAATTAGCCCTCTGGCGTGTGGAGTTCTTGGGGATATTATGCCTCTTACCACTAGGTATCCTCTAAGGTGCTATCTGATAAGCTTTGCTTCTCTCCTTCCGTGAAGGAGTGGCAATAGCTGTAGATGTGGCGGTTTTCTCATGAGAATTCAGAGCCCGCTGTCACGCCGTGAGCCTTATTCCAGTGTTCAGCTACCTATATAACACTAAGCTTGGGTTTAAAAACTATTGCACAGAGCACTCAGACCTGTGTAAGGCAACTGCTTGCAGTGCGTGCATTAGCTCGGCTTTATTTTGGAGTTTGCAGAAGGATACCCCTGCTTATTGGGAATCTTTGGAAGCTTATAAATCTGAAGGTGAGCTTTGAAAGTATTCATGTGGTCTTTTTGTAATTCTCCTCTGACCTCCTGTAATAGCTGGAAGAATACCTCAAGAGCATGATAGATAAAAGGAACAATATAAGAAAAAGTGCAATAGCTAAAGTCAGTTAGCTCAGTTCTGATTTTGATTGATCCGCATCTGAGTTGAAGCATGTTTGTGTGGTGTTTTTTTACTTTTCTTTTTTTTTTTCTTCCCTTTCTATCTTCAATACATCTAAAAATAATGAGGGGAGGCTGTTTTGAACTGGTTTGTACTGGTTTCTCTTGGGATAGAATTGCATTTAATCAACATCTCTGTTTTCTTGACACCAGCACAGGCATCTTCCTGTGAAGAATTAACATGGCCATGTACTTTGAGCTAGTTTAGTGTGATCAATCCAATTCATTTTGTGATCTAGTTGCCCTTTTTCGTCTTTGTGATGAAAACCATTGACAGTCCAATATTGCAGTCCCTTAAACAAGGTTAAAGCAGAAAGTTACTGTAGGAACAAGGTTCTTCGAAGTAATAATATTTTCACTCACGGCAAATACAGTTAATGTTGCCTAGTGTATGGATGTTTGTGTGCCTACTGGCTAGGGTTAGACATGAATGTTATCCCTGGAATCCCATCAAGGCTTTTGTTCTACAAGTAAGTAGTTGGTGGAAATATGGACCTGAAGTAGCTTTGCTTTCTTTAGCTTTGCTAAATGTGAATGGTTTGAGGCCAGTGGTTCTTTAACATGGAGGTGGTCTCTATTTCAGGGTAGCTCACAGGAATCTAGATGTATATGAACAAAGATATTTGGGCATCACTCATGGCATCTGCCTGATTTTGTGCAGGGCAACTGGAATTTGGTCTTCTACTCTTTAGTCTTTAAGGCTCCACACATAAGCAGTGTTTTGGCAACATCAGTCCTGTGGCAGCTCCAAATGACTTGTCCTTTCTCTTTGCAGTTACCTGTTTCATTACATTTGCCAAGACAGGATTATATACCTCTGCATCACAGATGATGTAAGTACTTTGATTATGGCTCTTGCACACAGAGACTGTCTGCAAGTACTAGTTTCCCTTGTGTCTGTGTCAGTGAAAATTGCTAATGGGTGCTAATCTGAGATTACTTTTTCCTTTGGAGCTACTGCATGTAACTGACAAGAGCAAGAACCCTCCAAAATCTAAGCCTCAGATGCTTTTGAATAGTTAGCTTTGAGTTTAAGCTCTCATTTTCGCATAGTCTCTCAGCAGTTCCAGCACAGGCAAATCTAGGTGTAGCAATTAGTCTTTAATCATCCCTTAAATATGTGCAATACTTCTCCTTTCTGGAGATGCTGAAAGGAAAGCTTCTCCCTCTGCAGAGGCCTAGGTTAGTACAAAGTGTACTCCAATAATATGTGCTGCTAATGAATGTCCAGGAAGTCAAGATTAAAATCTGTTTGCCATTAAAACCACCAGATAAGTAGTTCAGTCTTTGTTATGCCCAGCATGCCTGTTGAGAGCTGATTATAAGTATCTCTAAAATTGGCTACATACCCTGTATGTTTCATTATCCAATGGCCCTGTGACTTGATGTAGCTGTGGCTACCTGCAGCAGTGTGTATGTGAATGTTCTCTCTTCCTTCCAGGACTTTGAACGATCTAGAGCCTTCACCTTCCTGAATGAAATAAAGAAGAGGTTTCAGACCACATATGGCTCAAGAGCACAGACAGCCCTTCCATATGCTATGAACAGCGAGTTCTCGAGTGTCTTAGCTGCACAACTGGTGAGCTCTATCAAACAAGATTTCTCTAATAACCAAAATTTCTTCCTGTAAATTCTCCTTGTTGTTCCTCACTCAGACACAAAGTGCCAAGCTGAACCTAAATATAAAGCAGGGAGAACTGGTGCTTTTCTCTCAAACTGTCTATAGCAGAGTCGCTTTGTTGCTTCAGTGGTGAAAAGGATTTGGGGTTAATAGTGAAATCATTCCCTGTTCAGACCAGGTAGCTGCAAAAACTTCTGCATCGAAGATGGCACATGCCACATCTGTGTAGCAAGCTAGACTCCTTTTGCTTCTGGAACCTTTATTTGTGGAACTACTGAACTTGATTATTTTTGGAGAGAATTCCTTCAGACTTGGTGCCATGCTCCCTTTCAACTGAGATTAGGTAAAGGTAATAGTTGAAGTCTCCAACCTTGTTCCACATTGACTGCCTGGTCTAGTCATCACTGCTATGAAATGCCGGAGAAAAGTATAGTGTTATTTCAATCAAACTAACCTTCAAGGTTGAGGATATAGTGATCACAAACTGCCGTTTGCTGCTGCTTTTACCCTTAGCTCATAGTGATTTGAGTGGCAAACTGGAGGCTTATCGGGAATATGCTTGTGGTGCTGCTTCCCTTTCAGGAGGGAAGAAAACTAGGGTTAAGTTACATGTAGGTGCCATGTACAGAACCATGATAGACTCCCAGCTATCTCACACATTCCAAACACAAGTGCAGTGAGAAAAAGGTGCCATTTGTCAGGGAGCTGGGGATAGTATGAGGTGACTTCTTGCCCACTGCTGTAGTAGAGAGCTGGTACAGGAGCAGGCTGATGTTGTGGCTGAACGGTAGCAAGCAGCCATGCCCTGAGTGGCCAGGAGGGAGCAGTCGACCCAAGCGTTTGCTTTTAATAGATGGGACAGTGGATCTGCTGTGGTCAGACTTGTGCTGTCTGACATTAGCCAGCCACTAATAGCTCGCCTAAAACTGCGTTCTGAATGTTACCATCGTAGCACATCTGGGGTTCTGCAAATCTCCTGAAACTTTCCAGATTTCAGAACACTTCAGCTGATGCAGATTACCTGGATCACTGAAGGAGAAGGATGGACCAGGCTAGAATCTATATCAGACTTGAAGTATTGAGGAGCTGCATCTCACTTCGTTTACCACAGAAATCTGATACAGCCCTGATGGTGGCATCCCATTGTTGACAACATGTACAGCTGCCTGACAAGAGAATTTTTAAATGGAGTTGTATGGGTTTAGGTATTGTATTCCCAGCAATGCATAAGACTGTATACATGTATAGAGCTTCTGAAGTATGTGCAGCTTTTGCCCTCTACAGTGAGGTGAGATGTACTACAGACATTGGCATTAATGTGCTATTGGCTTTATGGGTAACCTGAGTATCCTCAGGAACCTGCAGGCAACATGCTGTCCTGCTTCAGTGCAAATGTTTTTGGTGATACAGAGGAGAAGGAAAGGCAGGGAGCAGTTACTCCAGCAGCAGGACTGAATGCTTAGTCAACAGGAAAGTGCTTTGAATGCTGTTTAAACTGAGACACATTCTTAGTCCTTGTTTGACTCCAAATTTAACTTCATAATTACCTGTGCAACATATATTTTTTTTTTGAAACCACTTTTAAATGCAAGATGGCCTTGGAACATGGCCTTTGGGATTTTTATGTAGGCTGGTGGCTACAACCCAAGCTGTACATATGATGCAGCTGGTTCTTAATTTGCTCCACTGGGGCTGGTGAGGATGTTAGTGCTGTTACTCCTCTGCAGGGGATAACACTTTTTACCCATTCTGCTGCAAAGGACAGGTCAGATGGACCAGATGTGTGTTGAGAGGTCCTCTACTGCTGGTGACTGAGGGTGTTCTCTGTGTGTGGGGCCTGGTCAAGCTTTACAGCAGTCCCCAGCAGTGATAATTGTGTTTGAAGTGTTGGGTGAAGCCAGGGGTTGGGGACAGAAGGAGAACTGACGGGGCGGGAAGAGAATGTAGGACTTGCATTTGTGGCGTTTCCCCTGGAAGAGAGCTGCTTGTCTTGGCTCAGTCTTCCTGTCAGAGGAAATGGTGACAAGCAGAGGTGACTGGTTCTCTTCAGATACTGTTCCTGGGGTTATGCAGCTGGCGAATCAGTGAAGAACACCGCTGTGGGTCTGGAAGGGATTTGGGGTTTGTGGCTAATAAATGAGATAAGTTCCCCATCTGTAATAGGGCTGAGAGTTCCACCTCTGCCAATCTTTAATATGTAGAAACTGGAATCATAGAATGCTTAAGGTTGGAAGGGACCTCTAGAGGTCATCTAGTCCATCCCCCCCTGCACACGCAGGGCCACCTAGAGCACGTGGCACAGGGCTGCATCCAAGCGGGTCTTGAAGATCTCCAGAGAAGGAGACTCCACAACCTCTCTGGGCCGCCTGTTCCAGTGCTCTGTCACCCTCACCGTCAAGAAGTTCTTCCTTAAGTTCCCGTGGAACTTTTGATGCTTCAATTTGTGGCCATTTCCTCTGGTTCTGTCAGTGACCACCAGTGAAAAGAGGCCAGCCCCATCCTCCTCATTGCCTCCCTTGAGGCACTTAGACACAGATCAGGTCCCCTCTCAGCCTTCTCTTCTCCAGGCTAAACAAGCCCAGCTCCCTCAGCCTCTCCTCATAGGGCAGATGTTCCAGGCCCCTGATCATCCTCGTGGCCCTGCGCTGGACTCTCTCCAGCAGCTCCACATCCCTCTTGTACTGTGGGGCCCAGAACTGGACACAGTGCTCCAGATGTGGCCTTACCAGGGCTGAGTAGAGGGGCAGGATCACCTCCCTCGACCTGCTGGAGATGCTCCTCTTAATGCACCCCAGAATTGTTAAGTGATGACTTGTCAAAATGTGAGCAATCCAGTGGCTGGAGTGAGCTTAAGGAATTGCCTTATCAGAACAGCCAGGCAGTCTTCAGAGCCATGATATTCTGCTAAAATCCTAGTCTTTCCATCTCTCAGCACTCTGAGTAGAGCTGTCTCCCTTAGCTCTAGCATATTGATAGAAATCCAGGCATCAACTAATAATAGCAAGCGGTGACAGAAAGCTTTTTCTGAAGTGGTATTAAAACTTGCTGAGATTAGGGCCCTACTGAGCAGACATTTCATGCAGTGCAAGAACAGGACTTATCTGGGTGATTTGTGTAACTCAAGCACTGTCACTAGCGTGCCAATGAGTGTGGAGGAAGAGATCATATAGCACTCCTGAGATCAGGCTACTACTGTGTATCACAGATAATTCTGAAAAAGGAGGTTCCATTTCCAATAAAACTAATGACTAGCTTTGATAATATGCCAGTTCTGATGCTTTCCCTTGGAAAATGGGGAAAAAAAAACCACTGAGGACAAGGTTTGAAGGATCTGTTGGATGCAATGGATGCAAACTGAATACTTATTTGGGGAAAAAATGTGGTGCAGGTAGCCACATGGGTGGTTGAGGTACAAACACTTAATCTACTTTTTGCCTCTTATCTCAATAAGCCTGTTCTGATTTTTATAAAGTTCAGGTGTTCTCATGGGCCTCCCCACCAGATGGGTCTGCAGTGCCCAGAGGGGGAGGGGGAGGCAAGAGCCTAACTCTTGAGTCTTGTTATAGAGACCTGCATCTCTGGCTGAGGGTTCCCCAAAAGGAGCAAGGCACTAGGAGCTGTGACTACAATGCTTGGCCAGGATGGACCCATGTTGAGCAATAATTTAAAAACTAGTCCTGTACTGGTAGAGCTTAGTTAGTCAACACTGACATCAACATCAGTCTGCCTGTCTCTGACACTGCCTGGTTGGTGTTTTCAGTTCATGGGCTCTCCTCATCTATGCCAAGACTCTCACTAACATTCCCATGGTAGATACTTCCCTTCTGTTTTTGTTGCAGAATTGTGGGACTCTTTTGATATGTTTTAATAGTAAGTTGACTGTGAAAAGCTCTCAACTTTTACAAAGGCAGCACAGTGATGTGTATGGACAGGAGTGACTGTAGCCTGCAGATTTAGTGAACTGTAGTCAACATCCCTCTTTGCTGTGCAGTGCTGGGTTGTCTGGAAGTTACAGGCACCTGACAAATGTGCAGCTCCAGCACTGCAGGAGCAGATGGGCATGTGTGACCAGCAGGTGGCCTGGAAGTCCCTTCTGAGTCTCCTACATACTTCTGAATGCCTCAAATACCTTGTAATCTCGAGCTTGCATCCTCGGTGCCCTTCTGTAGTGACCAGGAGTTCCCCTTTTGTCCTCTTAAAGTCCTATGCCAGAGATCCCTGCTTTCACTATTTGTTTGTTACAGAAATACCACTCGGAGAGCAAGGGTACTGACCAGGTGGCAGAGACACAAGCCCAAGTTGACGAACTTAAAGGAATCATGGTTCGAAACATAGGTATCTGGCTGCTTTGTCGTACATGTGGAGTTCGTTTGGCTTGGGTGGCAGTCCTGCAGGGAGAGTTTATCATGAGCACAGCTGATGGTAGTCTGACCTGCTGTCTTCATGTAATAAAGTAAAATTAAAAAAAAGGGGGCTAAAGGAGGTTTCTGACTTGTAAATATGTCCTGGTACACATGAAAGAGTTACAAATTTGCAAGCTGTTTGTGTTGCATTCACTTCTGTGACACACAAGTGTAAGGAGTGAAGACTGTGAACTTTCACAGCCTTTAAGATGCAGCATGCTTCAGACTTGTCTGTCACTTTGGCCATCCTGCAGGATAAGAACTGATGTGAGGAAAGTGCTGTTTAGTAACTGACTTTATCAGAATGACTCCTTAATTAATGTCTAATTAACAAGTCTGATCAACTAAAATGGAAGATCTGTTCTAGATCTGAAACTCATCAAATTTGAGAGGAGTCTCCTAGAAAAATGTATTCTGGGTGATAAGAGACAGCAGTTCCTAAGCACTGCTGCCTGGTAAACTTACAGGCTGAAGACTGCTTTATATCTAATAAGTAACAAAAGCTATTGTCAAAAGCTCCTGACTTATAGTTGGACTTGGGTGTTAGAGGCAGCTTTTTGCACTGGGATTCTACCTACTTACCGACTTGGATTATTTTTTTTTTTCCAGACTTAGTGGCACAAAGAGGAGAGAAGCTGGAGTTGCTGATTGATAAAACAGAGAATCTTGTGGATTCGGTAAGTTGGGGGGAAAGCTTAGAAATAGTAGCACTGCCTCAGTTATGTGTATTGATGAGCAGTAGATGCCAAGTCTAGGCCCTAGCACTGCTTGTAGACAGAGCAGACACTGAAGCATCTAGATCTAAAGGTGTCAAACATAAGTTCTTTGTTATTGCTCCTTCCATGCAGCTGTTTTAACAAGTTGCATCCGAGCTCTGCAGCTTCTTAACAAAGAAATAAGGCATCCTGTGCATCTCGCTTCCTGTTCTACAAATGCGGGTGCTGAATGCTAGGATGCACAGCTGGCAAAATATTCTGTTTCCCTGGACCAGCTCAGCTGACTCCTGCCTCTTGCTTCTGTTTGCTACAACCACCATAGTCCACCACATTGCATGCAGAAAGCGTGGTGTTTCTTGTGGCTTTTGTTTGGGTTTTCCCTTTACTATGCCCCAAGAAAAACACCTATTCTTTATCTGGAATTTTAGGAAGCTAAGCGAGGTAACTAAAACTCTCTCAGCCTATTCTGAAGTCTACTTGAATCACATGAGCTGGAAAACTTTTAACCTGCAGAACTGATCTTGGTTTATTAACCAAGAAGAGAAAGTGCAGATGATAAAAATATTCCCAGGAAGCTCCAGAACCTAGAGAGTCTAGGTGGAACAAATCAGCATTTTCTGTAAGGAACAAAAGACTGAGAAGTTTGCTTTAGTTATAATGAAAATTGAGTTTTGTGTATTCTGTCCAGTGAAATGGCCAATACTCATATATATTTACATTTTCATTTTGAACCCCCTAGAACTGACTCTGCATCTTTCTTTGCAGAATCCTGGCTTAGTGCCTATGTCCTTTGGTACCTGGCCCTTGGAAGGCAGTCTTGAGCCCAGTAGACTGCCTGTATGCCATCTGTGGGACTTGAGGAGATCTAAGCATCTTTGAGCTGTCAAAGTATTCCTGCTTGAGAGATGTAGGAGAGATGCCTGCAGCTGCTCAGTAGCTGGGAGACAGTGTTCCCTACTGGGTTTTTCAGCAAGGCTTCATGTAGGCAAATGTGCTCGCTCAGGCTTGAGGCTGTTTCCTGAAGGGAAACACCTATTAGGGCAGGAGGTAAAGGTTAATCTGAACAGGTTCACTTGTTTCTCTGCCAAAATGGAGTTGAGAGAGGAGGTACCACCTCCTGTTATCCCTTGCTATCCAGGTAATGTGAAACCATGTACATCAAGCATGCCAGGCCATTCTTAGCACTTTCTCAGGTGTTGGCAAGTAGTCTGACACCAGGCTAATGCCTTAGGGGAAGAAGGTCCCTGGAATCCTTTCAGCAACAGAGCTAAGGCTGTATGTGCCATCCCAGGGAATTTTGATCCTTGGAAACAGTACAGGAAGTTAATGTGCTCCTAGACTGAATTATTTTATCACTTGATGGTAAGAACATCTGAGGAGATGCAGCTTTGAAGACTCTGGCCCTGGGAGAATAACGTAGAAGTTTCCTCTTGTCTCTTGTGTAAGCTTTTACCATATCATTATTTCAGATTAACAAGGCAGTGAGATTCTGACAGGGACAATGGCAAGGACTTCCTTTTGGGAGGGAGGACTGAGGATGCCGATGTTAATTTTGCTGGAAGTAGTCTCCTCCTGTGGAGGAAACAGCACAGAGGAGTGAGATGAGGTTTGCCTTTATGCCGTTCCAACGGGGATAGTAGAGTGGGGGTATCTATCAACCTGCTCTCACAACTAGGAAGTTGCACAGCTGAGCAAGAGAAATCTTTCCAAAGTTAGAGACTTAAGTATGAGAGTCTGCTTGAAGCCAAAAATGCAATTCATAGAGGTGCAGTTCTGCTTGCTGTACCCTTGTCCAAAGAAGTCTGGAGAAGTGGTGGAAAATATGCCATAAAACTTAGAAGTAACCAGCAGATTGTGCTGCTGAGTTGGCTTGTCCTGCATCTTGCAGCCTTTCTCTGGGCAGATCCCTCACTGCATGAGTTGTTTGGGAAAGCCTGTGGAAAACAGCTGCACTAATACTTAAGAGCCCCATAAGTGTTTGAGGTCACTTGGTGACCAAAGCCTGTTTTGGCTCTGAATGAGTGGAATTAGAGGATACAGAGAAAAGACTTTGAAACAGGATGAGCACAAGCTTACGGTGAAGTAAAATACTGAAGACAAATACTAGTTTTAAGAGGCTTGTCACTTAACCCTCAATGGAACTGTTGTCAGAAAGCAGAAATGTGAGTTGTCTTCTCTTGTCAGGTATATTTACAGTGGTAAAGTTGTATGTAATGCTTTCTTCATTGGTTGTTAGATTGGTAGTTCAATAAATGTTACCAAACACTCCAATTTCCAAAACTTTGCAAGTTAAATGAGCAGCCAAAGGTAGCTTAAGGTAAACTAATGCTTATGAGCAGCCTGCATACTCAGCTGTGTCTTGTGCTTACTTTGTGTGGAAGGCTCTAGGAAGGTATAAAGTCAAGCTTCTGCTGAACTTTTTCTTATGCCTTGTCTTTATTTTGCCCCTGAAATAGCACAGGAAATGCCTGTTCTGTTTTATATTCTTGTAGCTGCAAGAGAGAACTGTAGCAAATAAGCAAGTTTGTATTAAAAGAAAATGGGACTCAAATGCCCAGGTGACTGGGTAAAGTGACCCACTTAGTGCCATTATTGGCTGTCTAGGCTACTGGGAGGTAGAGGCTGGAAAAGAGCTTGTTCCTTTTGTAGCTCTTGGGATGCAACTACTTTTTACAGATGGTTCAGGGATTAAACAGATGTTTTGTCTTTTCTTGTAGTCAGTTACCTTCAAAACTACCAGCAGGAACCTTGCTAGAGCCATGTGTATGAAGAACCTCAAGCTTACCATCATAATCATCATTGTATCAATTGTAAGTATGGACTACAATAATGTATGTCTTAAAACAAGAAAGATCAAGAGATATCTGAAAATGAAGATAACATTACTGCCCCTCATCAGCTGAATCTAAACCCAGGGGTTGTGATGGTTTTGTGTGAGGTGAGGAGACAGGGTCACTGTGCCAGGCATCTTTCCTTGGTACAACAGGAAGAGCATTCCAGAAAGCTGCCTACCCTCTAAACGCCTCTCATACACAGCTGCCTTGCCAAATACAACAGAATGTGGTAACATCGAGTTAATGGCTACTCTCTGCAATGGCTTTTAGGCCCTAGTCCTATTGGTATCTTGTTATGTAGCTTCAGAAGTAGCTTTTTCATGTGATGGTGTGCCTCCAACCTGGAATAAATGTGAATGGGAAAAGCATCTTAGGGTACTGAAGCATAATTGCAGGTTAGGGGTGTGTGTATATAAAATATTTGGCACGACTGGGCCGTCCTGTTTTGCTGGAGGACAGTTCTTATCCCTGTCTTCCTGCAGGGAGATGGAGGAAGAAGCACTGGTATGCTGTGTGGTAGAGTATCCAATAAGCTATTGATGTTGATAACTTGGGGTTTCCAAACCTGTCTTGACTGCCAGATTAAACCAGCAGTTGACTGAATAATAGAGGTATAATTCTCTACTGAAGTGAAGTGTTTTCTTTCTCCAGGTAATCATCTATATTATTGTATCAGCTGCCTGTGGTGGGCTTGCATGGCCAAGTTGTGTACAGAAGTAATTGGAGGTGACTGGTGCTGGTCGGTTGAAGATAAGAATCACAGGAGTGTGAAGAATCAACCTATGGAATAACTCTTAAATCTTTCACTACTGACACCTTCTCATTCTTCCATCCCTCCTGGACTTCAGACTTTTTTTTGCCTTACCAACCCAAACAGGCCCAATGGTCCCTGCTTCTGTGCAGCTGTAACCTCAAGAATGGGCTGTTTTAAATTACTTGAAGGAATTTTTTGTTCTTCTGTCCCAACTACAACCTTCTCAGCTGGGTGGGGAGTACAGCCAGCTCTGAAGTGTGTGCATGCTTGCCCATATGTACATGCGGCTTTGCACTTCCATGTGAATGTGTTAAGTGGACAACAGTATTGCTAGCAGCTGTCTTACCCCTGAGGATGGCCTTGGAGAGTAATTCAGGGTGGGCTGAGCCAAACAAATGGGGAAGGGAAGAGATGAGATGTGAGTGGGTTTCTATCTCTTACAAATAAGAGAGCTGAGCGTCTCTCCCTGCACACCTGGCTGTGCATGGAAGCATGTGGCCATTCTGGAGTGTTCAAGGGCTCAAAGGTGCTAGTGCAGTATTGGCAGTAACAAAAAGGCTTGGGGTAGGGGCTTACGCATGGTAAGATGTAAGTACTGCTTCTGTAAGAAATGTCTCTTCTGGAGATCTTCCTGGAATGAGGAAAGGGTATTGGGTCACCTCAACCCTTGGAAATAGCTTCTTTCATCCTCACTATCCTCCCCCCTTAAATTTGTAGTTAAGTCCTTACAGTAAAGGAGATGGCAGCATATGGTTAAGGCTGCAATAATGTATCTGCTCTGTTACATGTCATTTTTCTTTATTTTGAGGGTGGGCTAAAATTAATACTAATGTTATCACTTGGGGGGAATGTGGGAGCCAGTCTATAGATTGGGCTTGGTAAGATGTCAGGTATCTCCTACTTGTTGCTTCTGTACTGAAGGTTTGTGGTAAAAACTCAGCTCAGAGAAGGGACAGCACCTCAGAGTTGATGCAGTTACATTACCTGTTGGTCTGGGGAAGAAAGGCTTTTTCTGAGGACCCTGGTAGCTGGTACTTTTATTTAAAAAAGACCTCCAAGGCTAATAACCAAATGCAAGATTATCTCCCTTGATGATATACTGCTATTGGAATATAGGGCAAAAATGTTGACCTGCTCTGACTGCTGTCAGCAGCTGGCTGTGGACACCTGGGGGAAGGAGGACTGCACAAGAAAGTGGGGCAGCTCAGTGGCTTGAAGTTGTGGCTGACAGGGTCAGAAGCTGTTGTGCCTGGTGGAGGGCATGAATTGGATTTCAGACTTCAGCCTTACATCTTACAGGGTGATCCTCAAGAGGTTAAATTGAAACAACTGAAATCTGATAAAAGCAACTGATGGTTTAATAGGGGGCTGCATCTTTTTGCTCCAGAGAATTGCTTTCTTCTAATGGTGGGAAGAAGCTGTGCAGGAAGGGAGGCTTAATTCAGTGGCTAAACACTTGCACTTGGTTGGTACTGTGTAATCTTACTTTAAGGGTTTATACATCTTAGTACCTTTCCTTTGTGGGCTCTCTGAGCTATGGGGCATGGGCTTGCAGGGCAGTGAAATTAAACTGCTGCTCTTCCCCTCCTTTTCTTGGGGTTTGCCATACAAGCAGGTGCTGGGTTAAGAGTTTTTATGCTAACTTGTTTGTGTTTGTCTCCTACTAGGCTAAAATTTAAAGACTAGTCAGATCCTCATCCAGAAAGTGTTGGTGACTTTTAGATGAGCATTGTGGTTCTTAAATCTTTCTAGTTGTAGTCACATGTACAGCTCAGATTTTAGTCCTCTTGAAATAACTCATCTGGAAAAGGATGTGGAAAAGAACCTTCCTTTCTCCCTGTTGCTTGTACGGCCACCCACAGCTCAGTGTACAATTGTGCATGGCTTAGGGACTGATGTTGCTGTGTTCATTTCTATGATTTGTCTTATGTACAACCTTTTTTAAAGAAAAGACTTCCTTTTAAAAGATGCACTGAGGCATTAGTGTATGACAGTTAACCTGATTTAAATAAAGCTCCTCTAGAAAAAGCAGCTTTCCTTAGTTTTGTGAAAGCTTGTCTTGCACTAGATGGAGACAACTGATAGAAACTCCTCTGGGTAGAGTTCCAAAGCAGACTTCTTGAGGGTTTGGGACTTTTAACAGTGCAGGTTCAAGCTTGGCATCACCAGCAAGTCTTCTGGAAAAATCACCTCTCTGCTCTGAAATAGCATTACCATGAATTTATCAGTAATGAAAGGATTTTGGGGTCTGTTTTTTGAAGGCTTGATGCAGGTGCTAGTCTGGTATGACTTTCTTAAGAAGGGAAAAATCTTCTCCCCTTCCTGAATTCATAGCATCTGTAAGTGTCTTGTATAGATGGGGGCTGAATCACTATGAGCACAGTTGCCCACTTGCCCAGAGCACTTGGGGCAGGGATGGAAGGGATACAGAAGACACAAGTGATGGTACCTGCCTGCTGCTCTGTACAGGTGAATAGGCCATGAGGAACCTGCATGGAGATGGAGTTGCTAGTACTGGAAGCCAAATGAACATCTGTGAACACTCAGAAGGAAACTTTTGGTGGCATTAGGGACCTCAATCTCTAGTATGGATTACTCTTGTTCTTCCTTATCCTTATGAGTCCTAGTGAACTTCTAAGTTTCTTAGAAAAAGTTTCACTTTCTGCAGGTATCTGCCATATCATGGCAGAGTGACTATGGCCCCATCTTGCACTAGTCCCTGGATAAGCTCTGTAGCCTTTCACCTACCTCAGGAATGTTAAATACTTATGTAGTATAAGGTGTTAGGAGTAGGCTCATGCATCAGTATAAGGGAGTTGGATTTCCTCTTAAACTTGCAGAAACTGTTCAAGTTCAATTGATTGTTATCTTGGATCTAGGTAAGAAAACAAGCATTGTAATGGCATATCTTTCAGGGTTTAAGCTGACAGGATAAAAATGGCTTAGAAAATGAAAATATCTGTAATTCAACATCCTGTTAGGCATGGTGGTTTTTTGGCTTTATAGTTCTGCTCTGTGGACCAAAAGCCAAAGGACTATACCCCTTCTAAAAAGGGGTACCACCTTCCATGTACTTAGATTTTTATTTTTACAAAACAGGATACCAAACATCAACTCAAGCAGAAGCTGATTTCAGATTAAAGGCCTGGTCAAGCTTCTTGTATACTTTGTATGAGCCTGTGGTCCATCTGAAAACATGTATAACTCTGCATCTCCATACATATCCCTCCCACAATTCTTTCTAGAATAATTATCATGTTTCAGCTTTCAATAGTTTAAGACTAATCTAGTTAAACATCTTGCATCACTGGAAAGTTTTGTTCTTTACCTATAAGTTTATCTCCCCTTGAAATAAATAAATAGCATCTGTCTGGACTTCTGGAGGCTGCAGAAGAACACAGTGCCCTTAAAGTACAGGCCTGTTCCAGCTCTCGGCTTACTGACGAAAATAAAGACAAGAGATGATTTCTTAAACAAATGCACAGAGGTGTCACTAGTCATTTGTCTTTATGCAGGGGGGAGGTAAGGGTGAGCTCAGGGTGACTAGGCAGAAGCTTTTCCACCAGGGAGAAGTATGGGAATGGAACAAGTCTCATACTGTCCCCACCAGGGAAAAGCCTTAGGAAGATATTGATGTAAACATGCCACACTCTAGCAGGGGGTAAGAAGAAGCTTATTTGCTACTGTGGTGGTCTGGTTGGCCTTTCTCTCCCCTCACTCACTCCCAAAGCATTTATTCATCCTCTGACTACTCTTTCAGGTAACTGTTTTTTTTTCTGATTTAAATAACAGTGCTGATAATAAAAGTCATCTTGTTCTTTCAGAATGAGACTTAAAAACAGCTTTTTCTACTTCTGCATTATACACAGGGCTATATCCTTAAAAATAGCAAAAGGGACTGTTTTACCCTCAGGAGGAATGGCATACAGTTATTTCCTAGGAAATTAATGGTAAAGCACTACTTAAACTGAGCAAGTGGAACATGAGAATGGTCTGGCTTGAGGAAAGAGGGGAAAGCAGCAAGGGTTTCTTATTTGCTTAACTAAATGCATCTCATCAAGTAACAAATCCAACCTTGGCCTCAAAGCACTCAACAACTGCTAAAGCCTAATAGTGTACAAATACTATTTTTCATCCATTTGAAGAGATACCTTACATGAATTCCTACTCTAGGAGCCAGTAGAAAGTGCTGTTTCCCCCCTCTTCGGTGTTAGTTTGGTGTAGTGGTTGCCCTGTAGGAAGTATGAGTGCTGCAAATTGTATCTTCCTTGGAAATTTTCAGTTTCTTGGTTGTGGGTAACCATGAAATCAAGCTTGAAAAGTAGCTATTAATGTCTGTATCATCCACGTTGGAGCCTTGTTCATGCCTCTAGATGAACAGGCCTCCAAAGGAAGTCCTCTGAAGCTGAAGTACAAAAGTAAAGGGTTGTGGCTATCACAAAAGGCCTCATTCACAAAAAAATACCCTCAGGCCCACTGTTTGTAAGGCAGCTCTATTTCAGCACCATAAAATGTTTATTAAACTATACTATCAATCACATTGATGGCAGGGAAAACATTAGTGCATATTTTGTGTACTCAGACTGTATTAATGGCCCTCCAGCCTTTGCTGAGGAGAAGGACATCATTTAAACAGAATCCTTCATATCCAAAGAGACAGTAGAAAACTTCTCTACAAAACTAAGGGCAATCAGACAAGAACAAGTTGAAAGAGCTCAAAGGGAAATGTCTCAAGAGGAATTAATCAGGAATTAAAACAAATAAAAAATAAAATTAAAAAAAAAAAAAAAGCCAACATACCTTGATCAGGAACCAGTCATCAGGAAGCTGAGTAGCTTCCCCTTGAGACATGGAGGTGCTGATGAACAGCAGTTTTTAAATAGCATCCACCTGTCCCTGCAACGGCCTGTTCACAAACCCACACAAATATTGTGTACTGCTCCTTCACTTGTGAACTGACTACTGTGATGCACACACTTGAATACAACACCTTGAAGTGTACTACAGTTATAAAAACCAGCTTCATCTTCTAGAACAAACACTAAAAAAAAGCAGAAATACAGTCTATACAGAAGTAAAAAAAAAAAAAAGTTTCAGACAAACATCAGCTTACACCAGATTGAATTTAAAAAGTCTTACTTCTAACACCTATACAGCTATTTCTAGTCTCCCCCACCCCTTGCTATGCAATAGGCGATAGCAACAGGTCAAAGCCACTTGCTGGCAGGAACAAGCCAGCCAGGAGCCTTTTCACACAAGCCATCCTCATGAGTGGGTGGCTGCTGCCAGGCCTTCCACAGGGCTGCAAGTTAGAGGCTCAGAAGAAATAAGGCTAGTTTCAGTCTTCCAGTGAAGACCCTCATACTTCAGTAAAGTTTTGAACAGTAGGAAGAGAGTAGGTGCCTGTTCCACCAGTGAAGAGGCCAAGCTCTTGCCAAAAATAAGTTTTGTGTTCAAGAGGCGAAGAACTATACAAGTCAGTCCCCAAGGTGATGGGTCTGGTGAGAAGAGGTTTGTTTTAAAATAATGTTCTCATGCCCAGCCAGCTGGGGCTCTGCTTCACACAGGTGTCGGGCAGGGCAGCTCTTTGGGTTGTGTCAGTAACACCCCTCCTTCCAGGAATCGTCAGCTGCTGTCTGACTGGTCTTGGCTGATTGAAGAAATCTGTTTTGAGAGACAGAAGTCACTGAGCACTACAAGAAGCAAAGTTCTCCAGAGTTTGTTGCTGTCAATACACAGGACTGCTCTCTTAAGGTTTCAGTTTACATCAGGCTTCTACAATATCACTCTTATTTCAATGTCAACATCTGCCTTAGGTGAACTGCTGTACTGTCACCTACATCCCATGTGCCAGGCAGCCACTTGTGCCATGTGCTACAGATGCAGCAATTTCAAGTAACACAGAGAAATGAAGTGCAGCAGTGACAGGTTATATTGCTCTGTTGGCATGGGGTCAGAGCAGGTCTAGAGGGATTTTCCTGCAAGTGTCACTAAAAGCATTACAAAAAATAATCATATAATTGTAGAATACTACTAAAAATTAAGAGTTTTTTAAAAATTCAGACTATATTAACATGCAGATGCTTCAATTTTAGACTGCAAATAAATAATAAAAAAATAAAAAGAGTATAAATAATAATTTTAAAAAGTACAATATGGCTTAATAGATTGATATGGCATCAACCTAAACTTTCCTCAACTCAAAAGTTTACACTAAAATTGCATGGAAAAGAGCTTGAGAAAAAAAAAAAAAAAATGAGAGGCTATTTTCCAAAAAAATGGCCGCACTGACCTGTGCTATATTATCTCCTACAACTCCATCAGCTAAGACTGTGGGATCTAAGAGCAAAGCTATATATTTAATGTTAGACATCACCAAAAACTGATTCAACTGAATATTTACTACACATTTTAAAAATGAACCTGAGATGACCATGACTTTATGAAAAGTATTTCTAATCCATTGAAATAAGTGCTCAAGTCCATAATGCTTATTCTCACACTTACCTCTTGGATGGTGGTGTCAGTTTACTTTTGGGCACTGAAGTTCCTCCCACAGACGTTCGTGCTTTAACGGGTGAATTTTTAGCTACAGTGACCATGCTGCTGCCTCTAGTAGCAGAGCTGCTACTGGAAGAGCCTGCACTAAGTGAAGATGTCTGTGGTTTTCGCACTCCACTGACGGGATTTGTGTAACCACAGGCTTTTACAGGCTGCCTAGGTGTTAACAGGGAGTTAGTGCATGTCCCTGCTTTCATCGATTGTCGCACTGTTAAGGGAGACTGCCCAGTGCTGGAGGAATACCTGAGCTTGCTGGGAGCCAGACCTAGAAACAGGACAAAGAAAGGATAACTCACTTGACAATGCTATTTTAAGAACATTTTTTGGATACTGGGCCTTTCCAGGGCCACAGTTTTGGTCACGTAGGATAAACGGACCAAAGTGAATTGATTGCAACAGTCCCCATAAGAACAGGTTTTACTGACTTGATGGTTGCTGGATTCTTGAAAGTCGACTGCTTGGCACCTGTAGATCCGATTCCAAGCTCCGACTGCTCCGTACGGACTCCAAAGCCCGGAGGCTTGTTCTAGCCAGGTTGGGCATACTGTGCCGCATCTCCTCTGAAATCAAAAGCAAATTCACTATTTGCTGCTTCTGGTAGCAGTCAAGATGTATAATGGTTTAGGCTATCCCTAGACAAACATAAGCACTTATAAGCAGAGAGGTGCATAGCTAACTTCTAAAGTGGCTTTTATTAAATAATGTCTTTGAAATGTGTGGTTCAAATTATTATCACATGAAAAGCTCCCAGGGCAGCTCACCTTCACTGTTCGCATACTTCAGGCGGTCTTGCATTGTGCTTTGCACAGATCTCCTTGGGGGGCGGATACGAGAGGTAGATGCCCTACTATAATCTGCACCAGAAGAAGGGGACTGACATCGGGGTGAACTGAGTGGAGACGGGGAGTATCTGTGAGCACTGCGGTACGACAGGGAACAGTCGTAATCATCCTCATCCTCCAGGCTGTACGTATCAAACTCTTGGTCACTGTAGGTCCCTCTTCGCAGGGAGTGGAGGGAGGCACTGGAGCTGCGGCGTGACACAGAGGCAGAGCTAGAGGCACAGTCCTGACGCAGACCTGAAGATACAGAGCAACATTCATTTTTATTTGATATTAAAATGTTAAATAAATTTATTTACCCAATTTCTACATGAGAAGCAATCAATACTGTTAGCTTGATTTTTTTCTTTCAAGATGAATATCTGCTAACAGACCTATCTTTAGGTCTATTAGGTCTCAAGACAGAATACACTGCATGTATCTCTAAACTGGAACAGCATCATCCCTATAGGTTCTGATTAATTAAAGCAGAGAGTTAATATTCAGTTTGACCCAAATTACTCTTGATGTTACACAGTCTACAAGAATAGTTGCTTGTCTCTTTTGCCAAAAGCTGTGTGAGGTTATTTCAACAGACTGAAATAAAAATTTCAACTGCTGCCACAAAGTAAAAACACAGCCAGCTTTTTTAATGGTGTTTATGACATATCCACCTGGCTTATTTACAGCTGAGAACCCAAATTATGTCTTATTTATAGTCCTCTAGCCAACAAGATACAAGGGGTTCTTACTAATAATTAGCACATTGTTGTATTTAGCACAGTGGTTGAATGGGCTTTTGAGAAAGGTGTCAGTTCTGGAAAAAGCACTTCTCAATGAATTCCTTTCATTGCAGGGATTAATAAAACAAACCTCCCTTCCCTTCCTGATACAAATATGAAAAGTTGTCATCATTCTGCAGATGATGCAATCTCTGAAATCTCTTCATACTTCACAGGAAACTTTGTGAAGTGACAGGAGTTCCTTGACATACTCTCTGAAGTGCTTACAAAGCAAAAGATATAAAAATTTACAAAGAGGAGAAGCTGCTCTTTGATTTATTGAGTGTAACAAGCACTTTTATTCCATTACGCTCGAGTGTAAATGAGTAAAAAAATCTCAAGATCTTATGTCTTTTGCTGGTTTTGGTCTCATATTTCTATTGCTATATCATAATATTTTGATATTGTACAAAAGCACAGTACAAAGTGGAAATACAAGTCTTCCAAACAAAGAATGAACTTTATACTCTATTTCCAGTAAGTCACATTAATCATTAAGTTACAGAGACTAGCAGATCCAACTACTTTACTCTACCTTGTGATGTGATTTAGGTAAGGTCTTAACCAAAGTCCACAAAAAGCTTATGAATGATTTAATGGGAACGGGATCAGGTCCCTAAAACACACACATACAGGCAAACAAACATGTTTTAGGATGAGTTATATTTGCAGAGCTGTCTCTGAGCACTTAATCTCAGAAAAGCTTAAATTACAATTTCAAATCTTACAAGATTTTCAGCACTCCAAAAAGCTCTTGGCAGTCAAAACCACCGCCATCTTCTGCACAGTTTTTTAAAACTCGGTTCTCTATATGGCTTCTCTACAATTTCAGCCTGTCGTGAGGCATTAAGGTCATCAAATTTTTACCCTGGCCATTTGTGGTCTGACAAGCAGTCATGCAGTGACCAGGAGGTGGAAGGAAAATAGAGTCTGCTTCAAAAAATGAAAACCTACACCCTAAAACAACTTTGTGAGGTTATTTTTTTTTCACCTGGATCAGTTCCCCAAACCGATGCACCCTGCAGTCACGCACCTGCTCGCATGGGCTCAAGCAAGGAAACAACCTGCCTGGTGGCTGTGAGCAGCTGTTGTTTAAAGTGTCACTCCTATGAAACATTTATTTGTGAAACTTCACCTGTACTTCATATTTAATTTGGAGAAGAATTATTTTTGAAGGCCAAGTGACAGCTATTCTCTGCTTAAAGAAAGGTACATCCAGAGTGTTGGCACACCTCAAGTGGCAATTTGGGTCTTTAGATTTTTGAAGGAAGCTCTTACAAAGTCAAGCATTTCAAATGATTTATTAAGTGCTTTCAGTGTTAGGGGAGAAAAGGACAGCAGGTGGAATCCATCTACATGTCTAGAAGTGCAATACAGAGGAAACTGCTGTCACATACTTTCTTCCTGAAGGCGTGCCATAACCTGGACATCCGTCAAGTCCTGCAGTTTATATCCCATCGAGATGGAGTCATCGGATGTACTCAGCTCACTATCCACTGACGACTGAGAGCTCAGGGCAGAATGCATGCTCAGGTAACCTTGAGGGAGGAAAGGAGGAGAAAGAACAGAAAAAGCACTTAGACATCCACATACAAACCAAGAGCAAGCAGCAGAATATTTTCTCCAGTAATAAAAACAGTGCAGGTGTGAGGTTCAGTGTTGAGATGCAGTTGCTAGAAATAAGAAAATTGCAATGCTTAAAAAAAAAAAAAAAAAAAAAGTGTTTTTTGAAGGCAATACACTTGCTGAATAATTCTCAAAAAGGTTTCTCCAAATGGCCATGGAAATAAAAACACTGTCTGCCCTAGACAAAGCATTTAAAAACCACTACCAAACACCACTTCCAGTTAGTGGTTAATTTTCCAGCAGGGTGGCTTTAGATGCCTCATCTGAAAAGGCACAAAGTTTTTTCCAGTTTCAAGATACTTTGGTGGTACTTTGTGTGTCCAGTAGTGCAGTGGGTGCAAGAGAGGAATATGCGTGTGCATTTTACACAAATACATATGAGCTCCAGATCAAGACACTGCAGTCTCAAGACTGAACTATATAACATAACACAACCCCATTTGCCTGCTTATGGTGTTAAGAAAAGATAGGTGAAGTAAAACTAACATGTTGGCAGGGATAGCACCAGTAGGAAGTGGTATAATAAATCACGTGGGAAACACACCACTGACCAAAAGGTCAAGGCTAAAGTGCTCCAAACTGAGCCACAGCCAGCAATAAAATGCACATGACAACTCCGTTCTGGGAGAAGGACAACTGGCTTATCTTGTATTAGTTACTGATCCCAGTGATCTTATCATCATACTTCTCTTTTTGGTAACTCCAGACAAGTTTTCAGTTTATTAAGCCACAAGTGATCAGGGAGACACTCAATCAAATCTTGACTCCTGATAGAGTACGTGCTGGTCTTGCTCTGTTGCGACACCTCTGCTGCAGTCTCTCAAAAGAGACTCTCAGGATGCAGTAACATAAGCCTTATGGTACGGAAAGTCCTGACCCATTCTCATACTGCAACAGAACAGTCTGAGGTTAAAAAATAAATAAATAAATAAAAATTTAAAAAGGGCAATACAGCTACAGCAGACTTTTGTTGCGTGACCAGTTCTAGAAGTTGCACAGATGCCTCAGGTTTGCACATCAGTGAAAGAGCTTGGTATGAAAATTAGGTCATAGATCTAGTTTCACATCCTGAACCAAAAGACATAAACACAAGTAAGCTCAGAAAAGAAAACATAAACAAACAAAAACCTGAACACACAGATAAAGGAAATATTTTAAGGAGATGATTTAGAGATCCCCCCCACTCTGAAGAATTCAACTTGCCAAAATTCGGTTTACATGCATCTCTCCTTCAGTAAAGGCATAAGCATTCATTCATATCTACAGGTTTAAAAAAACAAAACAAAAAAACCCCACACAGATCCAGAAGGACCTGCAGCACAATTTCTTTTCAAGATTAATTTAACATCAAGTCTCAAGCCAGCAACTGTTAAAACATGCTTTATGCTTTTAAGCATGCAAATTACAATGTAGCAATTTCCACAAAAACTAAACCAAATAAAGAAGCCTCATGTGATAAGCCAAGGGGCAAAGCATTTCTAATAATAAAAGAAAAAATGAATAGTAACTGCATCACGGATAAATGATGCTATTGAAATAGCCCCTTAGGCAGCAACTTAAAAGCAGAGACAGACCCAAAGCCAAAACGTTTAGGAAGTTTCACTGTTTCATCTACAAACAGGTAGAAAAATTCCTGTTAGAAGTCAAAGTTGCCTCTCAGTTAAGAGCACTGACTCCAAATACAGTGAAGTCTGCCGAAAAGTTTTTGCCACATCGTGCTCACTTTCTTCATGCAGACAATGCAAAGACATGATCTGCAAACTACACCTTTTGTCTTAAAACACAAGGCTTCTTTTCTTGTCTGGGTTTATATTTACAAAAAAAAAAAAAAAAAAAAAAAAAAAAAAAATTAAAAACAAAAAAAAAAAAAAAAAAGAAATTTCAAGCTCTAGAGACAGAAAAGAAAGTAACTTTATACAGTTAATTTTCATGTATGATAACATTATTCAAAGAGCAATGTTTTAATGTTTTTCTGTTTTGGTCTCATCACTTGTTTTGTATTTAATGTCACAAAAAAGTAGTACAATTTAAAAAAAAATACAGAGAGACAGTGTTATAAAAACAAAACCAGTAAGTACACATATGACATTTAGAATGCAAGGAGATTTTCTCCCAGGTAACATAACAAAATAAGGTCTTTAATAGGGCATACTAAAAGAAGAAAACCCCATGAGTGACCTTTCTCTCTTGACAACTTTTCTATGTGCCATGATTGAAATAGCCCGTTATTCATCTTCCTTGCATTTTAAATACTGGAGAGATTTGCACTGCTCTACTGTCATGCCATACCTGAGCTGCCACAGGTTAGTAGTGCTTTGTTAGTCGATTTGAGATGCCCAGGAGAGTTTAGTGCATTGCTACAGGAGCCTGTTTCTGTGTTCAAATTATGTGCACTTGGTGATGCCAAGGGACTGCAATACAGGTTTTTCCATCTACTGGCTAGAAGGAAAAAAAAAAAAAAAAAAAAAAAATATATACAAGAAAGCCATGGAAGTTAACAGATCACCTCAAAAAAAAAAAAAAAAGCACAGGAATAAAGGCAGGCATCAGGTCAAACAAGATTAACTATTATAATTGCTGTACTTTGAATGAGACTTCTTGATGGCAGCAGTTATGAGACTTATGAATAAGTTTTAACAAACTTAGCTTTTGAGAAGACCTACATGCCTGAAAATTTCAATTCTGGTCTTCAAAAAGGACTCTTTAAGTACATGTCACTTGCATACCTCATCTTCATTTATAAAAAAGCCTAAATGGAAATTTAGATTTAAATATGTATTATTCTAAATTTACCCTTTTGAAATATTTACTCCACATGCAGACTTGCATATGAGTTAGTGAAACAACCAAAAAAAGAGCTAAGGAGCAAAGCTCAGTGCATTTCTTCTTTAAATATATATATATATATGTAAACATAAAGGATTTCCAACTGTAGGGCAACAACTGTGTCTACGACCCGCGTATATTGTAAGGATGCTGCACTGCCCAAACCCTTGTGATTTAAAACCAGTAACCAATGAAATAGCAATGATTCACTATGGAGGTATTTGTGTGGGCATGGGTTTATAGAAATAATAGACAATATTTTAGTTAAAAAGCACTGCTAAAATAGATATAAAGTCCAGATAAAAAAATCTAAAATAAAAACAGAGGTAATTCAATTAAGAGAAACATTTTTAAGTGCAGCTGTCTTATAAAAGTAAGCAAAAGAAGTTCTCAAACCACATTCAGTTATCTTAAAACAGGCATTTCAAGGACAAACTCAAAATAAGGCTGGTTACAGGCAGTGCTAGAGGCTCTGTTGGCATGCAAGTTTGAAAAGAAAGTGGCCTCTCTGCCTTCGAATCACTGAGGGAGAATTACTGGTGAAACTGGAACTGTCATTACTGCACTTATATAGCATCAAAGCTCACCAATTTAAGCCCTATGCAGACTAGCACCTCACTGCTGTGCATAAGTTGCTTTTTTCAGCGCTTAACACCATCAGTGGACTTCAAAATGCTAATTCTCTCCAAAAAAATCACTTTCTCAAACAAACTGCTAACCATAGTATTTGTCCTGAGACTTCCAAGACTCAAAGCAGACAGACAGGGTCGCAACACGCCCTGCTTTAAAGCGATTTTCACTGCCCAGTTGTTAGAAGAAAGCCACAAGAATAGCCACTCTCCTGCCCAGCTGCAGGGTAGAGTACAGCTGTAACACAGGTAACTTCTAAAATATAGAAAGAGATTCCTTATTCACTTCAATTCTGTCTTACCTTTCAGCGATTCAGCTCAAGACTTGCAAATTTTAAATAGAGGAACCAGGAAGGCATTTGGAAAGGCAAAGGTAGGATATCCACCAGATTGTTTGCCAGCTGATGCAGCATGCATATGTATAAACCTAACAACCCTCTCTGTTTTATAACAAGATGAGCTATACAGCTATTCTAGCAGCTCTTGCAATAGCGGAAGGCTCACACGGAATAATCGTTTTGTGTTTGGATAAGGAGGGAAGCAAAAGAGAAAACAAACATAAGACTGCAGAATACCAACGTAGCAGTATGCAACCACTGAAGAGGTTCTATAGCATTTTTCCATTTCAAATTTCAAGATTCTTTTTACAGTGATTAACACAGCTGAAACAGCTCAAAATAATTGCTATTAGAAACAATGAATTTTTTTTTTTATTAAGTAGAGAAAGCTGCAATAGTTTCACAAAATTTCCCCCTAGAAAGACATTTTCCCTTGTCTATTTTTAATATAAAAACATTTAATACATCAATCGTTAATGGTCTGAAACATATTTTTGGGCTTAGGTTCTGAACACATTGTAAAAAAACAAAAAAAAGAAGTGATAAATTTATCATTAGATGTGGAGTACCTCTATGTGTAGGGTGTTTTTTTTTTTTTTTTTTTTTTTTAAAAAGAAAAAAGTTGCATTTGTTTGGGGTATTACTTATAATCCATACTGTTATCTTAATGTTTGCAAAACCATTTTTACCTTCAGTAGTTGAAATAATCCACTGTACCTGAAAAGCAGTGAGGTCTTTATATGGTACCAGCTGTGGCTTTACAAACATGCACTAAGAAAGAGCTGCAGGTATTCTCAAATACTATAAAGCGCAAACTCAATGTCTCTGCCATTTAATTATTTTTTATTGATGTAAAGTATATTATATAAGTTAAAGTGAAAGCAACTCAAAGGAGCAACGCCAGTTTACACACCTTGGTCAAGCCTGTTGATAAGCGTGCGGCAGGCAGCTTCCGTCTCCGGACTGGGATTGTCCAGCACCTGCCGGCACCATTTTAAAGGGGAGCCCATTTTTTGCTCTCCAGATGATTTTCTTGGAGACACATACAGCCTTAAGGCAAAAATGGAGAGAAGACAGTGTAAAAGCTCATTAACCCAAAGCAGACATCCATGTAAGTAGCATTTCCTAAATAAACCTAATACTAGATTATTAAAGAGTTAAAAATATATATACATAAATAAAAATACCACATAAACCCAGGTGCTAATTACATTGTCATCACTACCAACAGTTAAAACATATCACCTGAGTCCACTTTCTTTGAAGAGCTGGTATGCAGAACATGTTTTCATGAAGTATTCAATAGTGTGGAGTTGGTTCTAATTCTGTATCAAATTGATGCTTTTTTTTAATTACTTTAATTGTATTTCTCTTTCATTAAAGAAAATGCACATATACAGTTCTGAATTTCCCACCTGTAACTGTATTCCATAATTAACTATTTCTCTCTAGAAAGATTAAAGGGAATGAAACCACACAGATAAGCAATGCAAAAAATTTTACTGACACATCCAACGCACACTTTCCAAGTCATAAAAAAAAAACTACCAATAAATATATACTTTAAAATACATATAAATTGAGATGAAAATATATATTTTCAAGTACAGGCTTGACAAATTTTAGTAGTATCTATAAGGAAAAAAACAAATCAGCACTGTATACATAGAGAATTCAATACTGATCTTAATTCTTGGATGTCATTGAGTGAAAAAACATCTCACACAATGGATTTCCAACTGCACAGCCTTAAGTCACACATGTAAATATGTTTTGCTGCTCTTGTGAATGCATTTTGTAGCCATGCAGGCTGCAAAAGGATCCTCAATACTGTTGCCTTGAACTCATTCAAAGGAATATAAGAATGATTCATCCTTGAGCTGACTTTCATACCTGTGACATGACTTGAAGAGCTGCAGCCCTGCAGTTTATCAAAGGGTCTGAGAGGACTATAAATGAACATGGGGAGCGAGGTGGTGGTGGTGGTAGAGCAGCTTTGAAAACAAAATTTTGACCTTGTTAACAAGGCCATAAGATTTTCCAATTTCTGTGTACAAAATTTCTCAGTGCAAAATGCAGCATTTAAGCATAGAAAATGATAATAAAGATGGTTTTAAAGGAGTCTACTTGCACTGCAACTCCCTCCCCCATCTTCTGTCTTTCAGGAAAATGTACAGCTAATGGTAATAAAGTGTTATGCTATGCAGCAAGACTCAAATTTTTTTTCCCCCCAATTACTTGGTCTCATTCAGATTTCTTACCTTTAATTCATAAACAAACCCTACCTCCAAGAAAACTAACATATATCACTAAGAATTATACCACAGATTTCTTAAAATACACAACCTCCCCCTCATTTTTACAATATTTAGGATCATACTATTGAACACTCAGCTTACAGGTGTCCTAGTCATGAAAGCATCAAAGTTTGTCCAAGATAAAACATACAGACCACTACAGTATTTAAAACACTGCCCTTGCATCAAAGTGTCTAACCTTTTATCCTATCTCCAGTCAACAGCAGATGGACAGGGATAAGAAATATAAATACATAAATAAATAAAAAACACATCTTTCAATATATCCAGAACAGTGTCCCACAATTTCACAATTTGTGGCTAGGAGATTTGAGTATTGCTTTACACAACAGGTCAGCAGGTATTTTTCCCCCTCCAGTGAATCCATCCAGTTCAAATCTGCATTTACTTTTATAACTCACAGCACCCAGCTGCAATGAGTTTGCAAAGGCACTGACATGTTGTATGAAGAAGCTCAATTCTCTCATTTAAAAGAGTCACTGCTATTTACAGTTGATATTTCCCAGTTCCGGGGAAGGAATAGGGATGTAAAACAATTATTCTCTCCTGCCCTTTGACATGACACTCCTGCCTTTACATGATCTCTATTGCATCCCAAACCCTGGCCAGACACCTTTTCTTATTCAGGGTGCAGAGTCACAGTCATTTGTCAACAGAAGCTTTTTCGTAACAAACTTTACACAGAGCCACAATAAAATACTCCCAAAGCCAGTATTGACAAAACAAGTGATGAGAAATATGCACGCAAATACTCTTGAAAGCACAACATCGTCTATTGCGATGCAATAGAACAGGAAATGCAAAAATAGTGAGCTCTCTCTCTCTCTCTCTGGAAAGCAATATATCCTTAAGGCAACTTGTGCTGTTTTCCACATATCTTAGGTTAAGGAAGAAAAACCTTGCTCTACTTAGGGAAGCTCTGGTTATAGCCAGCTCCTTCCCAGTGGTTGCTCATAATCATGCTTGTACTTGGCACTGTATCAGCTGAAAAATCTGCTGCTCAGGTGACTGCTGGAAGTCCATTTCCTCATGGCACAGGCCAGCCTGCTTGCTAGGTTGTAGAAGTTGCCTGCACTGTTAGAGGACTCTTTATTTTCAGCTAACAAGACTAATGACAAAAGATGTCACTTATAACTCCACTAAACACAACTAAGTAAGTATGGTTCAAATTTTTGAGAGCGTTGACAGTCACTTTTAAAAAGAGATGCTTTTAGAGGCGCTCTGGTTTGATCTCACAAAATCAGGCTTGCTATTTCTCTTGCAGAAGAGTTTAACATACTTACCAAGCTAACATCTTAAAATGCACTAACACAACCGACCCTTTTGAAGCACTACAAACCATCACCTTAGAAATTAAAAATACTAGCCCCACAGATAGAAGTAAACATTTTCCAGACACAATAGCATAGATTAAGTCACTTTTTACTAGTTTCCCCCCACACCCGCCCAGTTTTGTCCTTCTTTGCCTGCCTAGCACAACTGATGCAGCAGAAAGGTTAACACAGTATCATGTTTCCAGCTTAACCAAAACAAGCCATCTTCATCCCACAGAGGTTTATACGATAAGCTAAATATGCTCAGCTCAGTTTAATAAAAAAATAGGAAGAGTCTTGGTAGCTTTATGCTTTAAATAGATTTGTCAGCATAGCTTAATTCAATAAGCATAGGAGAAAATATACACAGGCATATCCTTAAACATGCATAAAAATTGCAGTTTATGCATAAGCTTCAGTATTTCTTGGTTTAACAAATAGCTGATAGCTGAGTAAGTTTTATCTTGTACTCTGTTCCTCTAAGCCTGTAGCTGGGTGTGAAGGAAAATGTGGCAAAAGGTTACATTTTACATATGTTTGTGTCAAAATTCATATGATTATTAAGAAGCTCTTTAGAAAGTTACAAGGCCTAATGCAAAATTCAGGGAGTAAATGTTTGGGTGTATATTCTCAATATAATATATCAGTATTTCCTATCAACTCATTAAATAGGATCAAGGCTTTCTTTGCTTTCTGTAGCTTCCTATCAAAAGCTATACTAAAACATATTCCATTTCTGCTTACTATTATTTGCGTTCCTTTTCCCCATATAAAGCATTTTGAGAAATGCACTTCTGATAGAGGTAAGAAGTGTTAGCTGTGCAGTAATTGCAAAATGGGGTTATTCCTTCATCAAGAATGTAGGCTACTCTACTCAAAAATATATTTATGGCTTTTTTTGCTTGTTTGTTTTGGTGGTTTATTTCAACACTTATGTATATTTTAAAAGCAGAACCATCCTCTAGAGACAGAATTTTTCTTTGGGGCATCAGTGTTTAAAGTATTGCATGGCCACAGAGTCACCAAGGCAGACCTTGTATTTGACATACTCTTCCAAAAGGAACTTACTCTAAGAGGAATAGTTGCTTACTTGCCAAAAGAATTTTTAAAAGACTGCACATGATTTTGCTTGTTTTTTAAGCACAGAAGAACACATATAAAAGCTAATTTGAAGAGTCATGTTAATGTGTTGGCCATTTTGCCAAAGGAATCCAGAATTCTTTCCACAAAGATGTTCATGAGGAGTAACAGTAGCAATAGGAGGAGCAATTTCCATTGAATCAAAGTGAACACCTGTAGTTATTTAAGGCAAGAGAAGGACAAGGGATGGAGGAGTACTCATTTCACCAACATAAGTCAAAGGAGATGCAATAATACAGTAAGAAGGACAAAAGTTTAACAGCTTTTTCAGGTTTTTGTTCTATCTGCCTAAATTTCTTTCAACGGGAAACTCCTAAAACCACTTTATATTGCAGAGGGAGTTGGAATTTAATACATTTCATCACAATTCCAAGCCTAAGCTCTACCTCCCAAGTATTTGCAGGAAACGTTAACTGACAGATGACAAAACATGCAACAAAGCAAATAACCCAAATCAGCACACAATGAATAACCTCATTTCACAGAGCAGCACAGCTGAATTCTCGTGAGCTCCCTGCATGCAGAAATGACAAACACTAAGGAAGACAAACAAGATAACGCTCCACAGCAAGTGTATCTTGACAGTTCCCTTCTATTAAATAACAGTTTTAACTCTTAAACTGCTTGGAGAAAAGTGCTTTGAAGTGTAACAGAGCAGAGCTGACTAGTAACTACATGAGGGCAAAAACTGGTAACATCTAAATTAAGACATTCTCATTGAATTTGACAGCACGGAGAGCCGACTTTCACGTGCGCTGATTGTGTCACGCACATTTACAAATGTGAAGAGCTATTTGAGAAAGTAACAGTAAAACAAATCAAGGCTCAGACACCAAAGAAACACTGAATTAGGTGCTGCACGGGATGGAGTAATTCATGCTTCAGGTGAGTTCTGTCAATGAAATCCTATATTCAAAGACGAAAAAAATAGAGAATAATGCTTAAGCAAAGGGAAGAAGCATCATCACTGCAGACAGTAAAGCAATGAAGAATGTAGCTGCATCTGCAGAGAATAACAACAAATACACTGATCTGCTCACTCCTTTGTGCTTCAACCCTGGCCCTCCTAAAGCAAGGAATTTTTGCTATTGCTACTTCAGTTAACATAGCAAAAATCCTTACAGTAGATTTAAATAGGGATTTCAACCCTATCAAGGCACATAGGCATCAGCACAATAGCACAGTAGAATTTGTCTTAGAGTTTGGAATCCTTTTTTAAAATAGAAGAGTTATATAAAAATATAGAGAGAACATTAAGATTGGGGAAAAATAAACAAGTAGCTTAAAATTTAAGAGATGCCAGACAGACAGATTAAGTGTGTGGCTGGCATCTTCCATTCAAGATGTTTAAAAAACAAACAAACAAACAAACAAAAAAAAAGCCACACACTCCCAAATAAGCACATCCACCTTATTAAATTTGACCATAAATCCATATAGCACTAAATTTTGACTTTTGTTAAAAAAAAAAAAAAAAAGCCACACACTCCCAAATAAGCACATCCACCTTATTAAATTTGACCATAAATCCATATAGCACTAAATTTTAACTCTTGTAAAAAAAAAAAAAAAAAGAGTCAAGAACACACACACACAATCCCTGATTTTCCGGCTATTTTCAGATGTGTTCTGATGAGGAGAACTTAGTACATTTGGCAATCAACAGAAGCAAATATTGATGTTATGTAGATTTTCATAGGAGGACAAAAAGTCATCATAGAAGTGACTTTAATTTTACCAGGTTTGTTTAACAAGAGGAAAAATAAAACATATTCAAGTAATACAAAATGATCATAATTTTTATATTAGTACTGGCACTTGTGCTCACAACTTTTTGTAATACCATCTTTATTTAAACTTTGGGGGCATCTATCATGCCACTTTTTTTTCTATCTGTTTTAATCCATTGCTGCAGAGCAATGGATTTGCCAGAGGTGACATATCTCAAAGCAAAAAGATCCTACAGGGTCTAGTGAAAGAGGCACTTGGCAAAGGAGAGCAACTTTACTGGCAGCCAGTTCAAGGAAAGGTTAATAAACAGCCTCTGAGTACAGAGTCTCTCCTGATTACATTTGACAGTATTCACTACTCCTATAAAACGCAAGCTGGGCCTGGCTTTGTGACCAGGACAGCACAGTTCGAAGAACCTTTCTTATGTCACAGACCACAGAAGCATGGACACAAAGCAGTTGTTGCATAGACAGAGGAATACAGTCTAGCTTCCAAATTCAATTCATTAAATGGGAAATCTGATCAAAATACTATTCAAGTATTCTAAACAGTTTAAGCAATCAAATTTGACTCAGTATTCCATTCCATAGAAAGCTTGCAAAGAAAGGTAGTAAGACTATCACAGGAAGTTAAAAAAAAAAAAAAAAGAAAAGAAAAAAAAAAAAAAAAAGAAAAGAAAAAAAAAAAAAAAAAGAAAAGAAAAAAAAAAAAAAAAATCCAAGAGAGTCCCTCGTACAGTCTGTAGTCAGGGAAAAAAAAAAAGCTTTCCTGGAGTATGAATGAACTTTGAGTGTTCCCACTACCACCTTCCCCAAAGACTTATTAGAAGAAACTCAGTTTTGAAGAGCATTTTTAAAAATTTACGCATTTTTTTCAATAGGAATTGATATCAAAATAAATTATATATATATATATATATATATATATATATAAATAAAATCACCCCCATTTTGTCATCTGAAAGTGATAAACTTTTTTTTAAAATCTTGAATTCATACCAAAACTGGTATTACTATATTATTGAGCTCCATATTCCATTAATAAAAACTCTGCTGATAAAAGCTAATGAAGTTTTAGACTTTAAGACTTCCTTTGTATTGAGCAATTTGTAGTAGGACTATATCTTCAGTGAACTATCACTCATCTCCATCTGCATAAATGTGGAACAGTTTGAAAAGCCCTGAAGCTGTCAAGTCTCAAAACTAGGAATGATGTGCAAAATCCCAAGTCACAGCTATTAAATGAGAACAAATTAGCTTCAAACTTCAACTAGTTTTGAAAGTACAAGGGAAATTAATTGTAAGTTAAATTAATTTATAAAACAAGTTCTAAGCAAGGCTGCTGGTGAGCTACAGAGTCCTACAAAGTAAAGTCTGTTATGGATTACATCACTGACCTGTTTCAGACGATGTCCCTGAAAAGGGCAGCCTAAATTATAGAAACAGGCCTCAGGAAACAAAACTGGATTTTCCTCTTAAATAATAGCAAAAGACAGAAATTCAAGATGGAAGAGAGCAAAAAGGTGATTGAAAAATTCACTTTGTGAAGATTCTTATCTGCATAGAATATGTGAAGTTCACACACAAAATTTTAAAACTCAATTGTTCTTTCTGTGTGCATTATACATAAATAAACCATCAGAAAAGGTACATTTTCTGTGCTTACTACAGTAGCTTCAGGAAGCAAATGCAGTAGGAGGAGCCTTACAGTTAAACTGATTCAGAGCAAAAACCATTTTTGTGTTGATTTTATGGCACACTAGGCTTCAAAATAAGAACAGTCAGTAATGAGAATTGTATTCCTGCCGCTAAGATGAAATCACTGTGCTGCAACCACTTTATTCCTTTAAGATTATTGCAATAATTATATTCAAACACAGGAATCCACAACTGCATCAATCATAGGCTATACTTTTTACTAAAGTTTTGAAATACCTACCAGCTATCTTCTTCTTCATTGCAATTTTCCAGTTCTAACACTTTCACTTCATCCAGAGCTGTGTTATTCAAAAAGTTTTCAAGATCTCCACATTTACCATTTGTATTTTGTTTGTTTATTTTAACCGAGGAGTCCAGACCTGCAATGACCAGATTTCCTGTAAACTCTGTGCTATTACTTGTATCCGTATGTAAAGAACATCTAGAGCTATCATCAGTCTTCATTTCTGCTTTATATGCATTAGAAGAGAGTTCCTCAATAGCACTGTTACGACTATACTTCAGTTGAGCATCAATGTCCTTTTTTAAGCAATTGTTCTCTCCCTCCTCCTTTCTTATTTTGCTTAGTTTGTTCTGCAGATCTGCCATTATTTGCAATTCTTGCCTCTCTGCCATTGCGTTGATGCTGTTATTAATTTCCATCCCATTAAGGCCAGAGTCATGGTTATCCACGGCAGCACGGATCTCACTTGGCACACTTGTCCCAAGTACACTCCTGCGGCTCCTGGTCCTCAAGTGCTGGTTCTGGATCTCAAGCCTCCTCACAAGTTCCTGAAGCTTCCTCACCTCCTCCAGTTCTGGGCCAGCCTCATCAGCTGGTGCTTCTGTGCCAGGGCCCATGGCAGAATTTGCTGTCGTGTCTTGTCCTAAGTCGGGCTCCAGGGCATGGTCCTGCTGTATGACTGGGGTGCTTCCAGGAACTACCATCATCCAAAATGCACAGTTTCCCTGCAAGAAAAGAGAAATATATAAGTGTATATAGTTTTAAAAATATATATGTATACATATACACTTGCTAAAGATGCACTATTTTAAACAAACTGGACTTGAAACATCAACAACAAAAAAAAGACTTTTATAAGCATAAACCAAAGAAATTAGAATATACAATGACTTAAGTTAATCAAAACCAATTGAAAAAAAAGAAATAAAAAAGTATAAACCCTTATAAAAATAATTATATGAAACTTTAATGACTTGGATATGAAACTATTATGCCACAAATTTAACTGAATAAAAGGAAGCTGATTTAACCCCGCACGATAGTTTAGTTTCCATCCGTAAACATGTGAAACACATGAGAAAGCTCTGATTGAGCAAAGTCAGGAACCATAATTAGCAAGCGGTGACGTCAGACAACGACAGCATTAAGAAAGTGGTAAAAAAACGCCCTTTGTTCGTTAGCAGGTTTATCCTGGAGGAGCACAAAAAGACCTTGAACGCATTTCTACATCAACTTCTACCCAAGCCTGTTTAAATGACAGTAAAATGTCCAAGAATAGGAACTTCTGTTACTATGATATATTAAAAGAAGCATAACTAGTGTTTTTATTTTTTTATAACAATTGAAGAAGAGAAAAAAAAAAAAAAAGAGAAAAAAAAAAAAAAAGAGAAAAAAAAAAAAAAACGAGCTCTCCAACACAAACACCAGAAGAGGATAAATACAAAGAACAAACCACACCATGGATTACAGATTCCAATAACAGCTATGAAACGAAGCTCTCCTCCATTCTCTGGTTTCTTTATCTTGTGGTTGAGTTGTCTAGAGAAGGGCACACAGAGAACCACCAGGCAGCCTGAAACAGCGCATGCATTCGGATACCATAAAGCAATACTAGTGCATAACTGCGCCTTCTTTATCATTACCTTAACTACCTATTTCCTGGACACCACTAAGCCTCCCCTCCTCCTTAAAGTCTATCTGCCAGCGGAAGAGGAAGCCACAAGAGCGACCGGTGGCACCAAGCAGGCAAGGTGCAGGGCCTCCTCCTCAGCTCCTTCCACCGCTTCGCTGCTCCGACCCAACGCGTTGCCTGGAACACCCTCCTGCGAGGGTTTATCCCCATCACCCATGGGGGCAACAAAGATCAACGGAGTCAAACAACACATGCAAAGGCTTACGAACACAAGCGACTTTGAGGTGTTTTGAGCAGCTTTGGAGCCTAAGGTGGATCCAATGAAGCCATAGTTATTTGGGGAAAGAAATCGAGGTCGTATATGCCACTTCAGAGAGCAGAACACGGCGTCCTGTCCACAGGCCTCGAACGGCTCTTGCTCAGGAGGCTCCAAGGAGGCTCCACTGGGGTCCCTCCTGCCCGAGCTCCATACAAAGGCTGGAGCGGGGAGCCGTGGGATCTGCCGCCAGGCAACCAGCTACCCCGTAGCCTGGAGAAGGGCACAACCCTGTTTTCCTTCCCTGGCAGAGCGGAGGAGAGGGGAAAAACAGGTAGATGAAAATCGTTTTGTTTTAAAAAATAAATAACCCCGCAGAGTGACAAAGCGGCTGCGATGCCCGCAGGGCGAAACCCGCCCGGAGCGGCGCCCGGCTCGCCCCGCGCCGGAGGACATGCGGGCGCCGCGGCCCGGCGGCGGGCAGACCCCCCTCCCCTCCCTCCGCCGCCGT
>VWPW01015230.1:1183-15595 GCA_013389825.1 Crypturellus undulatus
CCCAGGCAGCTCCATGTCCACGGGAGGAAGAACTTGTGTGCTGGGAGGGTGCCCGAGCCCTGGCCCAGGCTGCCCAGAGAGGCTGTGGAGGCTCCTGCTCTGCAGATCTGCCAACCCGCCGGGATGGAGCCTGTGCCCCTGCTCTGGGTGTCCCTGCTGGAGCAGGGGATGGAGCGGGTCATCCCTAGAGGTCCCTGCCAACCTCAGCCATTCTGGGATTCTGTGAAATCAACAAATCAGTGTGAATAAAAACCCCTAAATCTGAAGGGTTTTATGGTTCGAAAGGGGTTAGAGACAAGTGTTCTGGGATTTAGAAGAGAAAAAGAAGGAAGAAAAGATTAGAGGGATGACAGGATCACCATGCTCTGCAAGGCAAAGAGCCTTAATGAGTGTCTTAGTACGGAAAGGCCAGCATATCAAACTCTGTAAATCTCCTCTTTTTCATGCATCTTAGTGCCCCAAAACACAGATCAATAAATATTGCTTTCACCAGCATGTTTAATGTATAGTGNAGTGTGAATAAAATCCCCTAAATCTGAAGGGTTTTATGGTTCGAAAGGGGTTAGAGACAAGTGTTCTGGGATTTAGAAAAGAAAAAGAAGAAGGAAGAAAAGATTTGAGGGATGACAGGATCACCATGCTCTGTAAGGCAAAGAGCCTTAATGAGTGTCTTAGTACGGAAAGGCCAGCATATCAAACTCTGTAAATCTCCTCTTTTTCATGCATCTTAGTGCCCCAAAACACAGATCAATAAATATTGCTTTCACCAGCATGTTTAATGTATAGTGGAATTACTCCTTTGCCGCTTTATTTTATGGCAGTGGCAGAGCAGTGGGAAAGTCTGCCTCAAACTTCAGCCGAGGAGGAAAGAATTCCTCATAAAAAGTTTAAGCTTGCACTGCTCCACATTAAGGTGTTTTTAACGTGTTCATGCATTAAATGAGATGACCCCCGGTGCCTGCAAAGTGGGAATAGCACAAAAGCTGCGAGCGGTTCACATGTATTAAATACAATGCTGCATAACAGCCTCTGGCAGCCTCTCCCAACGGATTTCATGCCATTGCAGCGCGATTTAGGAAACAGAAATAGTTCTGTATTTTGCTGAGTGGCTTTTCCTGACCTTGCTTCACGTGCTCTTCCCAAGCACCTGGTTAAGGTCTCCAGGCAGATGAGGGAGCGTGTGGCACTTCCCGGAGTGGATTTCCAAGGAGCTCCGGNCAGGAAAGAGGACAGGCTCCTCCATGTGTTTGGAAAGCTGTTTAAAGAGAGTTTTGGGAAGACACCAGATAGTGGTTTAGACACTGGATTTCTCTGTGCAGAGCTGCAAGGGCATGAGCTGAAGCATCCAGCAGGGCCTGTGCCTATAGACGTGTATAGACTATGGAAGTGCTGCTGTTCCGTGGGACTGTGCGCTGCAAAGGAGCCAATTCCTGCTACTTGATCCCATGCCTTTATGTTGCCAGACACATTAGGGAGCGTGTGGCGCTCCCCGGAGTGGATTTCCAAGGAGCTCCGGAGCATTTAGTGGTGTGACTCCCTTTGGAGCTAATGGAACTCTAAACCTCGACACAAACAGCAAAGTGCATCCTGTAGGCACTGTGAGCATCGGTGTGAGCCTTGTGCCATCTTTCACTACTCGTTATGAGGCTATTTCAACACAGCGCTCATCTCCATGGCTTTCATAGGACGTGAATTCAAGGTGAGGCAGAAAGGGAACTGCCCTTCTATAGGGCAATAATAGAGGAGCAACCCTCTCTATACAAAGCAGCCATAGGGAGAGTTCCAAAAGAGCCAGTTACCATTAAATCTGCACCCATTCCAACACTGATTTTCTGTTTTAAAGACTCAACATGGGGCCTTCCTATAAAAACAGGCCTTTAAATGCCCATCCCTCGACAAACTGATCAACGCTGGAAGGCAATAACGCTTTCCTATTGGATTTGCCACCAGGAGGGATCGATTCCAGCAGCAATCCAGCTCAAGAACCGTCTTGGCTTTCCTAGCCTTGACCGTCGTGTCTCAGGGTCTCAAAGCCACAAGAGGAAGAGTCGGATGCCATCAGCATCCCCGTGGATGAGGGATGGGAGGGACATGAGGAGGGACATGTCAAGCACTGCTGCTTCCTCACGTGCAGGTTTTGCTACCCGATGTCTTGGCTCCCTTCCTGGCCGCTCCAGCCTGCACGGTTGGCTCGTCCTACCCAACACGTTGTCATTTTGACATTGCCACCACATGGCGCCTTTCGACTTCTCAAAGTCAATATATAACAGCCGCTCTGCTTCCTCTAGGCAATATCCTTAATCCAAGAGGATCTGGGCTTTGGGAAGGGGAAAAGGACATCTTCATTTCTCGAGTTGCCAAGAGTGACTGCAACCCTCTGCTTTGGTATTTTCAACCCACATGGCTCGTGCTTGCTTATCCTGCCTGCTTTGCCCTTATCCTGCAAAAATGCCATGTGCAGGAGAAGTTAAAAATGGCACAAACGTCCTTCTTGCCATCTGCGCAAGTCACCGCCTGCCCCTTGCAACCTGTTGTCTCCAGACGGATGGCCGGGGAGCCGGGGGCCCTTCACCTGGACCTCCCCCAAGTCAAACGAGGAGCCGCGTGCTGCTTTCTGCAAGTCTTTGCGACAAACTTTGGAGGAAAAAGGACTGAAAATAAGCCTTAGGGGCCTGTCTGCTGATCCCTGGTCTTGTGCAGAGCCTGTGTGCACACAGCTGGTGGCAAGGGAGGCCAATTAATAAAATAAATAAATAAAAAGGCATTCTTGGGTGATCCGGAGCGCTAAACGTCAGTGCCAGCATCCCGGCCGTGTCAGCTCATTGCACCCTACAGCCCTGCACCTTTGGGAGCAGCGTGTGCTTTCTGGGTGCATTTTAGGAAGAAATTAATGTAAAATAGTATCTTATAATTAAATTTGTTTACAAATGGGACTTAAAGAGAAAGGTTGTCTCAAGTAACAGTAACTGACCTGCTTTTTGCTCTGTTTCTGGGCATCTCTGACCTTTATTTAGATCAGTCCAGGCAAATCAGTTACCCCTTTGGGCTGCAATCACCCTTCTCAAAGAAAGCTAGAGGTGGTGCCTCTGATGGGTCTTTATTATGTTTGAGTCCCATATGTTATCACTGCCTAACATTGCCTCCACAGAATAAATAATAATGTAAAATATAATATGCATATGCAAATTATAACATATATATTAAAATATATAGTATATATACTATACTATATACTATATAATATATATATATATAATATATAGTATATATAATATATAAATAATACAAGACAGCCTCCACAAAAAAACTTGTCAACAAACTTTAAAAGGAAAAAAATGTAATTTTCTTCTAAATTTTAAGTGCTTAACTTTGAGTTTCAAAATAAAAAAAAAATGCACAAAAATAAGCAGATGAATATTAAAAAGGAGCGATAGCAGTCTAGCTTTTCCAGTGAAGAACAAGAAAGTTGAGACTTTATCTGATCCCAAACACAATTTTCCAAATTCAGAAGGTTCAGTGATTATCAGTTCAAGCATCATCCGTTTTGCCTGAGAGGAAATCCCTATTTTGGGGTGCAAAATTGCAATATCGGCCTGTCCGGGTGTGCCATGGAGACCACAGGGATACAGGAAGGTCTGGGATGTTCTCCCAAGCAGGGAGACCCATTATCCCTCTCCGCAGGTGCCCACAGCATCCAGGGCCACCCAAGGGTTTCCCTGTACGCTCCAGCCTCACTTGTAGCCATGGGAATGCTGCATCAGCGCTGGGATTCAGGGAATGGGAGTCCTGCTCTAGCACAAACCCCTCAGCAGCAGCAATTGCAGAGCAAGGGGGTGACTTGGCCAAACCTGCGAGAGGAGAGAGTGGAAATCCTATTCCAAAGGATCTGTCCCCCCTCACGCCTCCCCTGAGTTCTATCTCAGCTCTGTGCATGGCTTTATCAAGCTCATATTTTTAATCAATGAAATCATCCACTTGTAATTAACTGGGAAACATCAGCCCCGTCAACTGACCTTTCTGTTTGACGAAACAAATATAATTACATTGTCACTTCAGTCTGGTTTAACAAACAACCAGAAAATGGTNTTGCAGAGCGAGGGGCTTGGCCAAGTCCCCACTCGTGTCAAACCTGCGAGAGGAGCGACTGGAAATCCCGTTCCAAAGGATCTGTCCCCCCTCACGCCTCCCCCGAGTTCTATCTCAGCTCTTTGCACGGCTTTATCAAGCTCATATTTTTAATCAATGAAATCATCCACTTGTAATTAACTGGGAAACATCAGCCCCGTCAACTGACCTTTCTGTTTGACGGAACAAATATAATTACATTGTCACTTCAGTCTGGTTTAACAAACAACCAGAAAATGGTCTTTAATAAGCTGCCACACCACGCTGGCAGTTTGTGATGGTGTAAAAGAATGTTTAATCTTAGTTAATTAATACTGTCTAATCTACCAGAACTAATGAACTTTCAACTACAATAGTAGGTCACTGCCGGCGTGTGCAGTGACACCTAAACATTACAAGTTGCAAATTTGCCAAAGCACAAAGAATAAAGCAGAACGTGACTTTTGCAAGAATCTATAACTATTTTAATGTTCTTCCTATAATTACAATGTAGGCGGACGGCGAGGATTGACCTACATTCGACGCAGAGGGGCCGCTGTTAGGGTCCCGCAAATGCAGCAAGACGAAGCACGAAAATTATCGAGCAGAGGATGTTATTAGCAAGAATGACTATTTATGAAATCATCTGGGTAAAATTCCTGCACCCACGCGGTTCCCCCCATACTGTGGACTAAAAAAAAATCTATAATAAAGCAGATTAGCAGCCTAGGATAACCAAAGAGAAAGGAGATGAAGGGAGTTGTCAGCATGGATGAGGGTAGAGAGACAGTTTTGTCATTGAGCAGGTCCACGAGTCCCCACTGCTTCTCCACCTCTCCACGTGCTTCCTATTTTATCTTCTCAAATTATGGAGAGGGAATTCAGTCCCAGCATGGGCACTGGGACCTGGCAGCCCCAGGGGGACTCAGAGACCCCATTTGGGCATTAAAAACAAAATCTACTTGTAAAAATCTATCTAATTAGGAAAAAAAAATTAAAAAATTGAAATTACCCTAGAAAATCTCTTCCCCGCTGCTATTAAGTACGATAGGAAGAGCATGCTGAAACATGTAAGAAGTTCCAGAGATTGGAGCAGTATGAACGTGGTGTTAACGTTAAAAAAAAAAGAAAGAAATTGTTATGAAACAAGTAACTTGCAGGCTGATTAATCTGCCCTCAGTCACAGGCGAAATAATGAGGAAGCTGATATGGAAATCAATAAGAATTAAAAAACAGGGATATAATTAATTCCATCAACAGAGTCTCATGAAAAATAAGTCATGTCAGACAAATTTGATTTCATTATTTTATGAGCCTATAAATTTGGTGAATAAAGGTGCCTGCGTGGAAGCAAAATGGATTTTTTGTCGCATTTTAGAAAATTACAGTTACGTAGCAGTGGTTGATATGGTGCTATGGTATTTCCAGTGGACATCGTGAAAGATGATAGGAAGATTATTTTGGAATATTATAAGTAGCTTTGATAAGGGCCTTTCCTACATCACTGAAGAGGGGGAAGCCAGAGGGGTAATTCAGCAGTGTCTTGCACATAAGGTCAGGACTACGCAAAGGAGAAGAAAAATAAATAAATAGAGGAAAAAAATAAATAAAACGCCTTTCCTTGCAAGTTTGCAAGGTTGGTTTTGCAGTTTGGGACCCAAATACGGTCAGTTATTTACTCACAGCTGAACCCCACACTCACAGGCAGCAGATACGGTGCTATACCCACCTTGCCACTTTTGTGACTACTTGCAACTTTTCTGCTGGTGTTTTGTATTTATTGTACAGTTTTAGCAGTGTAATTCACCTGTGCCGACTGGCTGATCAATCGATTGATTATTTCCCATTAGTTTCTAGCTTGCAATGTGCAGATTCTGGTATAGGAGGCCAGGAAGTGGATTCAGAAATGCCAGTGCCGGGTGATCCCCTGCTCCGAGTGTGACCCACGTGGCAATTCCTGGTTCTTCCTCCTTATTTTTCCCACAGGCACTAAAAGGGGATACAGTCTGGGGATTACGGAGCGAAGAAGCACAATCTTTGGGCTTGGACGGAGCTGTGGGATGCACTGAGGACATCCAAACACCTGCAGGATACCTGGAAAACCAGCCCAGATCTTATTCTAACAACNAATGTGCAGCTTCGGGTATAGGAGGCCAGGATTCAGAAACGCCAGCGCCGGGTGATCCCCTGCTCCGAGTGTGACCCACATTGCAATTCCTGGTTCTTCCTCCTTATTTTTCGCACAGGCACTAAAAGGGGATACGGTCTGGGGACTATGGAGCAAAGAAGCACAATCTTTGGGCTTGGACGGAGCTGTGGGATGCACTGAGGACATCCAAAAATCCTGCAGGATACCTGGAAAACCAGCCCAGATCTTATTCTAACAACCCCCAGGCAAGATTCAGCTTCCAGAATTCTTGCTAATATCGTCTGCCACTTCTTGGATCTGCTTCTCCCCATCCTACAAGCAGCTCTCCCATGCAAGACACCCAAAAAAAGTCTCTTTATGGGTATCAAGAGCTGCTCATGGGCTGCAGAGAAAGCCAAGATAACTAATTTACACCAAATGGGAACTTTTAAGATGACTGAGCAGGGATATAACCAATGCCACCGAAGATAATTAAGGATAAAAAGGAATCTAGGCTGAAACAAATGAGATTTTTTTCATATTTTGCATGCTTAAAGTTCAACATTGTATAAAGTTTGAAAACTCACTGGCCTGATCAGCTTTGATTACTTCCATTTTCTCCCTGCACTTTTTCTCCTCCACTTCTCTTCTTCATTTCGTTCATTACATCCTTAAAAGGTATTTTAAATTAATTTACGGCACTCTGTGAACACTAGTAAAAATATTAGCTTTCAAAGAGTTATGTCAATGAGGGAAGCATGTTCAGTCTTCCTTGAAGAAAGTATATTATAAAAACTGTAACCCATAAAACAAAAGCCAACTTCCATTTTTCTGCTCTTTAAATCCATCCCTGAGCTAATGCGATCGAATTTAGCACTTAATTCATAATAAATATGCATGGAAAAGCCAGAATACGGAATAACCTCACCAAACAGGCATATTTACAGCGTTGGCCAGGAGGAAATTTTTAGTATATCAAAGAAAATGGTCACGCTCAGCAGCAAATACAAAAGGCGCTAATGAAAATTTGTAGCAAAATGGTTTTTCTTCATTTTTTATTTTATTTTATTATGGAAAGCCATGATGCTGCAGCCGACCATGCCACTACAGGGGTAAATATGGCACAAAATTAGGGCTCACTACCCATTTCTAGCTCCCAAGTTGCAAACACCTTTCTGACATGAAATTTAAGGCTAAGTTGTCCTTCTCAAGCATTTGATTTCTTTAAAATTGTCATTATTTCACCTTTCATTTTCCCATGGGGAGAAGAACCAAGACCTCCTGCATGTGTTTGCCCAAAGGAGGAGATAACTTCTGAAGCCGCCGTGTTATTGAACTCAACATCTTTCTCATTTACCTTCCCCTTTTCCTCCTGCAGTATCTTAAACCCCATCAACACGCTAAATTCAGCCTCCAGTTCCTATTCATAGCCTAATAAAGCTGTCAGAATAAAGCGTTTGAAAAAGAAATTTCCATTGAAAGGCGTCTTCTGCCAGAGCCTTAGAAGTACAATTGTTTTATCTGCGTCCATAGCAGGACGGGAAGGGAATGCAAATTGACTTAAATGAAAATATGCCAGGACTGTAATTCTCTTTTTTCCTTTTAATAAGCGGAGGGTTTTAGCGTTATTACTTAAGACAGAGCACACAGGGGAGAAGGTGATTTTAGAGGTTTTGAGATCGACGACAGTGCATTAGTTTTGGTGCTGCTAGTTAGAAATTTCAGCAAATGCTTTGAAATAGAGCTCCTTTTCCTCCTTTGTTGCTTTATGTTGAATAGAGCATAAAAGGAAGAGCATTTTGGTCGGTCTTTATATGCTGCAATATTTTTTGTTAAGAATGACAACCTAAAAACCCAAATGGTAATACAGATGGCATGAAAATAAAGAGAATTTCTCTTTTTCTTATTGAACTTAAAAGGCAGGAGCTGTGTTCACCCCAATAGAGCTGAGTGCTGTTTTGGAAATATTAAACCTTTTCCAATGGTTTTCAGCTAAATGGTGACACTATTATTCCTAGCACAACCCTAATCAATCCATCTCTAAGAAGGTCTAGATTTGGGTTATTCCTATGACTATTATTTTTGTTATTGAATAAATACAGTGCGTAAAAACAAGTTGTTTTCACTGGTCTCAGAGAGGGCATCAATGGGAAATGCACCAGACTAAGCACAACAAAACTGTCCTGTGAGCAAATTATATACCAGAGCTGTGGTTGCATCTGCAACAGTGGAATATCACTTGTATTTTCTTAAAGAAGTTCTAAAATCCTAGAATTCCATCTTAGTTTTTCTTAATCATCAAAGTTTACAGTTTCTAGTTAAGGTTTTCAAGCTGGGAAAATGCGAAACCAAAGAATCAGAGCAGTGTTAAGAGCTAACAAGTGTTCTTAGGGGAAAGCAAAAAGTCTCTCGTGTTTGTTAAGGCAAATTGGTGATTCTGAAGGCGTGAATCACATTAATTCCTGTGTTCAACAAAATTGAGGAGAAAAAAAATATATTTTTTGGTCTTATTACAACTGTCAATCTTTTCTAATTGGATTTCAGGTGTCGCATCTGCACATTCGCTTGCTGGATGTGTGCAGACCGGGCAGTAAAACCGCCCGCGCTCTGATCTCTGCAGCCCTCAGAGCCGAGAACCAGGAATATTGATGCTAACGACAGCTTTATTGATCAGACCCAGCTTGCAGCTTGCACTATGCGCCTAAATAAATAAATATATTACCAATCCATGGTCANATAAATAAATAAAAAAATAAATATATTACCAATCCATGGTCAGGTGGGATAGGCGGTCTGCAATCATATACGGCCCGAAAATAAGCAAAGTAGAAAAGAATTCCAGAATTCTGTCACAAGCCACTTCTTGGGGCATCTGTTCCATGCAGGATCNGGGATAGGCCGTCTGCAATCATGTATGGTGCGAAAATAAGCAAAGAAGTAGAAAAGAATTCCAGAATTCTGTCACAAGCCACTTCTTGGGGCATCTGTTCCAGGCAGGATCCACTTTATCCTGCTTTTGCTTTTAAAATCTGCATTACTAATATTAGCCAAGCAAATTGCCCTTGGTGCAGATTAACTGGTTGCATTTTTACCGTAGGATTTCAGGCTTTCTTTGTGAGCAATATATTAAAAAAAATGCATGGAGAAACGTTTGCATTTGTTTTACCCCATTTCAAACCTGCATTTGAGGTTTTGCAGAGCAGGGTCTTGCACCGGTCCTTGTGGAATTGCTCCTTCCTTGGCAATACGTGTCAAAGTATTCCCAGAAATACTATTAATTATGGCCCTTTTGGGGTTTTTTTGCTATTTTCTCCAGTGCTTTACTAATAACCCTGCAATACTGGGAGCAAAGGCAGAGCAGAGCTCATGGTTGTACTCTTGCACCTAAACTTGCCACTGGTGTATGGAAAAATTCAGTTTTCTTCAAAATTTAATATTTTGCTCTTATCCCCAGCTAAGACTCTGTACAGTCTTGCTACATTTTAAGAAACATTTTGTTTGAAAAAAAGGTTATTTTTGTTTATATGGAATCCTGGCTTTCTGACCAGCTGAGCAAAAAGCCGAGATTTAATTGGCATGATCATGCATGAAGTGATTTCTTTTCAGGCAAGCAATGCTACCAATTGACACCAAGAGAAGAAATTATTAGCTAAAAGCTGGGGAAACATATGAAGTTAAAAACTTTTGACTCTGACACTGCTGCAGAGGTTCTGGAACATATTTCTGAAGAGAATAACCGGAAAAAAACTTTAATTTCTGTCCAAGTTTGCAGGAGGAGTCAACCTTTAGCAAGACAGGAGCAGAAATAAGGCATCCTGCAAGAGAAAGCAGCAGCCTGCACCTAAATAATAATATAAAGATGCAAGTCTTTTGATATTGAAGCCGAATCCAGAAGGATGGTGGAGGAGACACCCCCAAAGGACCCACAAGAGCCACCATCTCGGAGTGAGTTCCACCTTTTAGCCCCAAATCTGCTAATTGCAGTCACTCTAATGAAGAAGCACATTTTTTGATTAATTTTCCTGAAGTGCAATGGATTTGTACTTGCTCTATCCTTGTAGATCAAGAGGTTCAGGGCTTCCTCAAATATATATATATATCTACACAAAATCTTTAATCCTTAACAGAGTATTAAGCTTTCATATATTGAAGGCTACTAAATTACTGTATTCACATTCTTTTAGATTTAAACGTTGGAAGGCGACTTAATTACTTGCCTGACATTCAGATTTTGATGTAGTTGAATAACATTGAGCAAATACACAAGACTAGAGCAATACAGCAGTACCGATGGCATCAAATGACTTCTGATGGCCACAAGCAGAAACTCTGGGCCATGCTACATGTTGTTTTCGGCAACATTTAATGTTATATCAAATATCAAAAAAAATATGTGATATCATGGANTGATATTGACTTCTGATGGCCACAAGCGGAAACTCTGGGCCATGTTACATGTTGTTTTCGGCAACATTTAATGCTATGTCAAATATCAAAAAAATATGTGATATCATGGAGAGGGTTGGGGATTTTTTAAGGTCACTTATATGGTAATTACAATCTCATCATTGAAAACAAGGCAGAACTCTCACATTTAGGGTAGAAATTATATATAGTGTCAGGAATTGTGCTAGTTTATACCAAACAGCTTTTGCGAAACTAGAAGAATGAATTAGGAATTAATTTTTTTTAAAACTACTGATGGGTGATTGTTAATATGAATAACATTAAGATAAAATATACAGATGTCTAAACAGCAAGGATTAGGAGAATTTGAAGAGAGAAATGAAAAGGCGATTAAATACAAATTTAAAGAAAAGTCAGATGCTTTTCTCATGCAAGAGTCCTGCTTCGACCGATGTGGCCACGATACCCTCCTTGGAGTGCCAAAGGAGCTGGCAGCTTCGTTTCCAGACTCACGCTGCACTGGGAGGAATGACGAGGGATGACATTTTCTTTAAGAAAAACGCGTTTAAGAAAAGCACATTTAAATGCTCTTCCCTTTGCAGCGTCCGTGGGGCAGCAAAGTGGAAAGGGACTTTGGAAAGTCACGGGGTTTTGCTGGAAGGAGCTTTGCAGCCTCTGGGGCTTGGCAGCTGATGGAGGGGACGGTCTGTGCCTCGTTCTGGCTGAAACAGCATCCCCATCCCATCCTGAACATCCAGAACATCCATCCTTGGCGCTTCCTCACGGCCCCGACAGGCTCCGGACCACACGGGTGCTCCAAACTACAAGACACGACCTTGGAAACAGTCAACCCACTCAAAGCTGAGGGATTATTGCACATTTTCTTGATGCTGACTGCGCTTAACAGTAAAATCCAGCCTTTCTGGGCCATATTTCATCCCCTTTTTATTGTAAGCAGGGCCATCATTTCCTGTGTGTTTGCTAAAAGCAAGAAAGTCTGGGGATTTTTTTTTTTAAAGCAATTTAAGGAAGGGAAGTCATAGATCTTGTAAATGAATTACAGATCTCCCATGCTGTAGTTGGTTTGGCTTAGTGATGTCTCACTCGCATCTTTTGTCACCTAAGATCTTTTCAGCAAGAAAGAAAAAGAAAGTTCGTTACTTCTTTGGAAATTGTGTGAAGAGGTCTCACCCGAGGCGCAATTCAGCTTTACCTTATTGATCCCCATCTCCTGAAAGGAATCGTGATAATTGAAAAGAAACCTAAACTTAGAACGGAGGTGAATATCCTTCTATTTGTCATAACAGGTAGGAATACACAGCAAAATCTTCTGTTAAAGGTAAAGCTTCAGGTTAAGTGCGTTTTTCTAGGAAATTTGCTATGATTAACTATCTGCATGACCCCAGCTTAGACCATACATAAAGATACGATTTGGTAGAATACCAGAATATACATTTAGCAATTTGACTGCATTTCTTGCTTATGTTCCTATTCAGGGAGACCACAGTTGCTGCTCCTCAAGCTCCTATTGACCGTGGCTGGAGGCAGAGAGATTCATCACGGCTGAGATTTGTTGCCTTTTTATGGCTGTATCTTCCATGCAAGCCCCACTTTTCATCAGGAAAAATTGCAGTGAATGATTCCTTCCGGATTCAAATCTGCACCTGAGGTATCAGCTAGAAACATTTTAGAAGAACATTAGAGGCCAAGTATTTCATCAAAGTGAGCTAGTAATAAAATACTATATTTTACATACGTATTTTTATAATATTTAAGTTGTTTCTCTGTCTGTATATTATATATTTGCATTGTCAAGGTGCCTTCGGGCTTGGTTCACAATATTCTGCTTGTTAGTGCCACAATGTGATGAACAGAAAGGGCTCTAAAACTGACCCTTGCTATAAGAATTTCATATTCTATATAGGAATATATATAGGAACATAGGAATATAGGAAGAAGGAAACTGTGCTTAGGATAATAAATTTGTAGGATTTCCCCTGTTGGAGAAAAGAAGGGAAAAAACATACCAACAGACAGAATATATAGAATTTAGCAAAACTATTAAGCAAGAAGTCTGTGATTACATTGCCACAGATCTACCTCAGCCTGCATTTCTACTGCACAAACCAGAGAATGCTTTGCTCCTAATGCTAGGCCCAGTTAATCAGTGTGCTTAAAGTACAATTAAATTAACATTTTACAGTTAAATTGACAAATCCTCCTGCTAAACTAGTTAACTTAATAATCCCATGAAATATCCAGAGGAGCAGATACTCGATGAGCTTGCAGGGTGTTCGGCACCGGCACGCACAATACCAAAACTGCTGGAGCTGCAAAACCTGGGCACGAGCAATTCCAAGGAGCTGGTTATCCTGATGGAGAATAATTGTCTGTGCTCGGGAGTGCAGAAATTCCCAGCCTGGAGCGGCGCCAAATGTTTTATTTCCAGCCATTCCTCGCAACGGAGGCTTTTAAAGGGAGTTACGAGAAACCCCACTAATAGACAGGTGGGATAATCTGCTTTCCACAATAGTTTCGTGCTAATCCTCCTAGATAGAGATTGGTTTAAATGCAATGAAACGGGATTGTTTCCCCTCCTTTAATTATAACAAGTGCAGATATTTTAATTATCGCCAAAGCACACAACCGGGAAGGCCAATCCTGGCTTCAGTCGCCTCACTTGGCAGTTCCCCAGGCTCAATAAAAAATTGCGTAAGAGCTTTTTTTTCCCTTCTCCCAGTGCTGCATTTTCTGCCTTTCAGTTCACTGAATTTCCCTTCCAATTCTTATGAAATTCTCATGAATTTCAGTTTATTTCTTATGCCCTTCCTGAGAGCAAAGGGCTTCTCAAGTTCTTGGCAGAGAAGTTCGCTCATCTCTGTCCTTCCCACTCGGTTGCCCTTCTCCAAACCTGATCCAGCTCTGTGCTGCCTTTGCAACAAACCCCACACAGGTTTTCAGCAGTATCATTGATTCCAAGGAACGTTTTGTAAGGTTATAGGGATATAGGGAATTCTCTCCCACAGTCCTTTCTTTCCCAACTACCTGACTTGATTTTTTATGGATTGGGCTGAAAAGAATTTCACTGCATCATCTGCACTAGCAGTTTGGTCTTACTGAAGCGATGATTTTACGGTCCCTTTCAGTCCTACATAAAGTTTTGCATGGACTCACGTGCCATCTGCTCTCCCAAAGCAGAGACCTCCTTGATGTCCCACTTGTCTTTTCTTGGTGCAACTCTCCTAAAAAGAAAGAATATTTTGCCCTCTTGCGCGTTTTGCTAGCTTAGTGCTTACCCTTCCAATTATTATTATTTAAGACTTTTCTCAGTGGTTTTGTGGAATTACAAATAAGTAGATTAAAACACCAAGTCTTTGATATAAAACATTGTGGCTTCTCTAATTTTTATCTCTAATAAATTCTCCAATTTGCCATGATGGAAATGAGTTTCTGCTCTTAGCCCTGTTATTGACACCCGCTCTTTGCCCAGTCTCCGAGTGTTGATGTTCCAGTTTGGAGAAGGAAGCCTCTGGAATGGAAGGAGCTGGAGATGGGNTTAATACTTTTCTCGGTGGTTTTGTTTTGTGGAACTACAAATAAGTAGATTAAAACACCAAGTCTTTGATATAAAACATTGTGGCTTCTCTAATTTTTATCTCTAATAAATTCTCCAATTTGCCATGATGGAAATGAGTTTCTGCTCTTAGCCCTGTTATTGACACCCGCTCTTTGCCCAGTCTCCGAGTGTTGATGTTCCAGTTTGGAGAAGGAAG
>VWPW01015233.1:0-11761 GCA_013389825.1 Crypturellus undulatus
AAGTGGCTGCAGCATCAGCACAGCGGGCGATTAGCAAAAAGACACAGAGAGCTCTAGCAGGACCGCGGCCGCCAAGCTGAGCTCTGCCCTGGGTGCTCTGCGGGTTGAGGCGCCACACGGGCCCCTCTCCGGGCTAACAGGCCCTGCGGGGGCCATTGCCCTCCGTCCGCTGCTCCAGGGACAGCGACGGCGCCGAGGGGAGGGCTGCGCGCTGGGGAGCTGCCGCTTTGCCCAGAGGGAGCCTCTGGTTTCTCGGAAACGTGTGAAAACAGGAGAAAAGCTATTCTGAATTGCTCAAACATCCTGCGGGTTTTCCAAAACACTGTTTGGCAAAACCTGCTGTTAGGAGCTTCAGACACACCTTGAAAACCAGCTCTGCACTGTGCGTCTGCTCTGGTGTTCGTATTTGGGTGCTTATCTGGGGTGTTCTGGTTTGCCTGGACACCCTCCTTTGACACCCGCGTGGCCAGCCCTGTCGCGGTGCTCTGCGGCCGGGTGACACGGGCGCCTTTGCTGGCGACACGTGCAAGGAGAGGTGCCAAAGCTGCCCCTTGGCGCGGGCCTGCATCGCGCTGCGTGAATGGTCACCGTGGTCAGTGTTGCACAACTGCCTTCGTTTTTCCAAGAGTTACAGTATTGTTGATTACCTGGACAAATCTTAACCTACACGATAGTCACAGATACAAATACTAAATGGCGTCATAACCTTTTCCAAAGCAGTGGGGATTGGGTCCCCACTGAGGCTGATGCTGCTCTGTGCAGGCTGGTAGGACGGGCTCACGCATCACACCTGCCCAGGGAGAGGGGTAATGAATAAATAGCAAACGTACCCAGTTGTGAAGGACAGGAAGAAGCGAAATGAGGCCAGTATTGGCGTGTTGTGTTTATGCTACGTAAAGGGCCTGGTTTTCCCTTTGGGGTCTGCACGTTTCATTAGCCGAGTCTTGCAGCAGGGAGGAAAGATAATTGAATACGTCTTGGGCTGCAGCAACGAGTTCTTTCCTCTAATACATTCTTGTTTTTCAGTTTTCACTCACAGCTTGCTGACAAGATGATAAAAGATACTGTGGTATGTGCGCCTTGCTAAATAGGTGCTTTACTTCCAAAGATAGGTAAATAATTTTAAAAACGCTCTGCTTGTGGGTAACACTAACGTGCTGATGGGAGCGCTGCCGCCGCGCGCCCCTGATTCTTGTGCTGAGTTGCCAGGGAAATCCCATGGGCTCTGAGCTGCTGCCTCCGGCCGGGCTGGGCCGCGGTGCAGGGTCGGCGCCCAGAACAGCCGCTGCTGAGAGGAGAGACCACGCAGGGTCTGCAGGGCCCTTCTGCAGACACCAGCCTCAGTCCCTGAAGCCTCCACGGCTACCTGAAGAAGCCAAAACAAGGGGGAAAAGTGGGGAAAAAAGCCAAAAAATTATTAGGATGGTGGCAAGAGCCTGTAAGTGGAAAACTAACAAATGGTGCCATGAATGAGGGATGACCTCTCTCATCTGACTTGTGCCCTCCCTTGTCCTCTGTATCACCCAGCTTTTATGGTGTTTGTGGGATCATGCAGAGCCTGGACAATCATGGATTTATAGGTAAGCAGTATTGTATTTCGTGTGGGGTGTGTGTAGGCTTTTTTATTTGGTAGCTTCATAGAACAATGCCATATTTTTTTCAAAAGCCCATCAGACCTTGTCCTTTTTTCCAAGGCTCATTGAGGATAAAATTAAACTGGTCTGATGGATATGTTTTGTATGTGAGATGTTCAAACCTATTTAAACACATTCTAAAGTTGTAGACTCGAATGCTCAAAAAAAAATGTAGAAAACATTGAGTGATGAATGTTTGAAGAAACAGTTTTGACTTTCCAAGCTATTCACAGATAAAACAAGTTACCTAATTAGGAACCGGTATCTAAACTTGTCCTTTGGTCAAACCTAGGCTTGCTAGAACAACCCTGATGTCGGCTTGTCTGCAAGGACAGACTTTGCACCATCACTGGGACTTCAGCTCCTTGGGATGAGCACAAGGAGTCCAAGCAGCTCCAGAGCCCGGGGCATCGGGACTGGTGTTTCTGCTGGAAATGTAAGTCCCTGTTGGCAGCCTGTAACTGCTGAGTCTTGGCTTCTGCCCAGTCTTTATACCAGCCTCCTGCTTCATAATGAAATTGAGATGCTCCGTATGGAGTTTTGGCTATAATCTTTGAAAACATATAGCAAAGCTCTAAAAATATATATATATATTTTTTTTTTTCTGGTGATCCATCATGTACCATAAGCACCAACAGACACGTGTTTGTGGTCCTGCCAAGCTCTTTCTCCACAGATTGGTGGTTCCAGGGAAGTAGGTGGTGTTAAGTGAAGCTGAGGGCCCTTCACTCGTGCACTCCAGAAACCCGGGATTTACAGGAGCCGGCAGTGCCGCTGGGGAGCAGCCGGCCCGCGGGCCCTGCCTGGCCCAGGCTCCGGTTCCTGAGGGAGCCCCAAAGGCTTCCGCAGGGACCCGCGTTCCTGCCCACGCAGCCGGGTTGTCCAGGGAGCTGGGAGCAGGTAACGTGGGGCAGCTCCTCTGCTTAGCAGAGGCGCCAGCGCTCAGGGCTCTCAGTCTGGTGGCATTTGGTGCTAACCCCATGGGCCCTGTCACTGCGTCTTAAGTGTGTCTTAAGTGACCAAGACTGTTATATAGGAGCTAAAAATGGGATGTGATTTCAAGTTAAAGACCTAAAATGCAGAGGAGAAGAAAAAAAAATCAAAATTTTCCTCAAACACGGCAAGATTAGGGACTTGGCCTGAAGACTGTTTAGTGATGACGCTCCTAATTGCGATTCAGAAAGGGGAGTTATTTTTACTTCCACAGAAGCTTTGATTTGGATGCAGCTGGTGACTTGCTGTAGCCTGAAATCCGTCCTGTCACCTAGCCAATTATTTTCTGCCTTGTCTCTCCTACAAAGATAGTTTTCTTAAGTGTGATATAAAGTCTGCATGTACTTGCTGATAATTGAAAGATTTAGCAGCACTTTGCACAGTTTCATCGCTGTGTGTATAGCGCATGGGGATTTGGGGGTAAAAGGCCTTTCAGAGGTGCCAAGGGTTATGGTCCTGCTGAAAGGTCAGTGCAAAATTCAGCTACAAATTCATCAGAAGCTGTAAAACCTGCCAAGATGGCAAATATGCCCTGTCTGGGCCTTGGTGTTGACTAAGTGCAGTGCAAATAGAGGTGGGTGCAATGGCTAGAAACAAGACCTTAGGATTAAAAAAGGAGGAGGGTGGAGTAGGGGGAAAGGAAAGATGATGATGATGGAAAAGAATCAAAAAATACCCTGCTTGAAAGATACCCTTTTAGTTATCCACTGACAGAAAGGACTATTTCCAGGTGACATTATCTTTCTGATAAACCTGTGAGAAGAAATTCAGTTGATCAACCAAAAGTGTGCCTGCATTATAGCATGTTAATATAGGATTATGTAGGAAGTAGGTTGTCAGATGCAACCATGCCGTGTTTCCTTCAAACTCTGGATTGCCTTTTTTCCAAGAATCCTGGATGCTGGCTGGCCCCATGCTAAGAGCATTTAGATCTCTCTGCTCTTTGGAAATCAGTTACTTGCAGTGGAGGTAAATAACCAGGTTGATGACGACTTCTGGCTTCCAGCAATGTGCCTGGTGCTGAAGAGCTGCCTGCCGGCTGCCTCTGGCTGAGGGTAAAGCTGGATTCAGACTAGCAGGAAGATGGCACATATCGGGGGAGGCTTCCTTAATGTCCCAGGCGCTTCCCAGCGGGATCGCGGCGCCAGGAGGTCTTGGCTCCTTTCCCTGCTGCAGGAGCCATTCGCTGTACAGGGCCTTGGTGTCCCAAGGGCACCGATGGACCCCCCCAGTCCTCAGTGCCAAACAGCTTCCCTGGAACTGCAGCCCAGGACCTGCTTTTACCCCTCCTCTAAAGAGACGACAGAAAATGCCTTTGCGAGAAGGGTTTCTGCCCCGTGGCAGTGCAGCAGGTGGTCGCTGAGGAGCAGCAATAGCAGGGAGTGTGGATGCAATTTTCTTCTGCTTTGTTTTGGCCGAAGACCAGCAACGTGCTTCAGTGGATAGGAGCATCACTGATTCAAGTGGCACGACTGTTGATGCCATATTTCAGTGGTGTCTTGTGGTGCTGGTAGCTCAAATCTATCTATCTTGTTAACTTAAGCTGAAACGGGGAAGGCTGTAGGAATTTAAAAATCACCCCCTGGGGTCTATGCAGAACTTGCAGTGTGAGCGATGAAAGCAGACTGAAATACAAGCTAAGAAAATGCATATTTGCATTTCATTCATATTTTTACTCAGGTGAAGGAACTCTATATAGCTTTAAATACTGCTGCCTCTTATTTTTAGTTGAGCATTAAATGATGGTAATAGATTAGATGTCTTGTGAGGGTGTCTGCCTGAATGACACATTACCTGCAGTTTAAGTGCATTTGCATGTGTTGCAAGTCAAACATGTGGAGTTGTGTCTATTTTTAACTCCTGTTTCTGAAATTTCTTGTTTGCACCTGTTAGTGGATTTGGGGATTGAGTGGAAACAAGAGAAATATCACTGGAGTCAGAGGGCTCCCTGTCCCCATTAAACATTTGGTTAGGACAATGTTCACGAGCATCTTCCTCACTCTGCTTTGGTAATGGAGTTATCTGCATCTCCCAGTGATTAATGTTACCGTGCTGGAAGAGCAGTTAAACGGGGTGACCGCTCAACGTCGCTGGCTTGACTTCCCTTCAAAGCCAAGCACGGGCCCGTGGCGGTGCTCCGGGTTGGAAAGTCACAGGAGTGACACAGGGGCCCATGTCAGTCTGCCCATTAGCGGCAGCCGTTATGCATGTTGCATTTTGAGAAATGACTACACGTTAATTTTTCTAGTTAATTNTTTAACTCCCGTTTCTGAAATTTCTTGTTTGTACCCGTTAGTGGATTTGGGGATTGAGTGGCCCGTGTCAGTCTGCCCGTTAGCGGCAGCCGTTATGCATGTTGCATTTTGAGAAATGACTGTATGTTAATTTTTCTAGTTAATTTGATTTTGTATGTGTGTATGTGACTTGTTAATACCGCTGCATCCCCAGCTCTCCTGGCTTGCTATGGAAACCCTCCCGAAAAGCGTTAAGAGCAGTTTCTGAACAAGCTCCTCGGAACTGGCCATGTGCGAAACAGCTCGGCTGCCAGGGGACGTGGGGAGCCCCAGCTGGAGCTGCTGCTGCTGCGATTCAGAATAATTCAGTAATCAAATTATTGCGCTGCCTCGGCCCCTGAATTGCAAGGGCTCATTTCTAAGTGCCGCTTCCGAGTCCCTGCGGTAAGGAAAGGTTGTGGCAGCTCTTAGGTTTGTCAATATCTATCAAAATTTCTGGCTCGAGTGCCGCCTTGCAGCTGCGGGTCCGCAGGCAGCGTGCGGCCGGCGCTGCCCTGCGGCGCTGAGCTCCGGCTTTCTGAAGGGTGGCCCCAAAGGGCCCAGCTCAGCCTTGCTCCATGCACGTCGATGGTAAAGTCTGCGCAGGAGACCTGCAGTCTGGTTTTTGCTGCTGTGACACCTGTGGACAGCAGCCCTGCAGGGAGTTCTGGCTCCAGCCCCGAGGTATCGACGGGGAGAGAGAAAACGTTGTTAGTGTTTCATGGGTAACAGTTTTCCTGTTTGTATTGACCGAATGAGCAAAAGCCAAATAGGACTGAATGGTTACCTGTGACGTACAGCAAAAAAATTAACTTGAAGGGATTCAGGAGCGTGTTTCTCGGAGGGGAAAAATTACTTTTACCAACATGATTTTCCGCAAATTACTGCACCTGCACTCCATATTACTTTCTTCCTTTTTCCTGACTACTACTGACTGCTGCTGGTACTACTTGTTCATTATTCTTGTTAAACCAAAAAGATTTCCTAGAGAAAAGTGATGCTAAGGGTTGTCTGATTGTGGAACATCAGCAGGATTTGGGGCAATCTAGGACAAGTTTTATCAGGCATGGCATCAGTGCAGCCGCTTCACCCTCCTGCTGTTGAACAGAGGGCTGGGATTTACTTGAACTCAAAGCCGATTCGGGAGAGACGGATTTGCCCACAGGCAAGGAACCATCAGCACAGGTGTCTGAGCAGATCCAGGGTGCTAAAGTGCAGGGGAGATGGGAGGTGTTTGCTCTGAGGCTGTTTAATGTGTAGAAGGAGAAAGAACAGCAAGCAGAGCCAAAGCCATCAGGTAATGGGAATATCCTGGTCATGATCTCGCTGTTTGCAGTAGGGTAAACTGCAGCGCCTCAGCACAAATATAAATGTCAAAAACCGATTGGAGAGATGCGAGTGCCAAAAGGTGAGATTGGAAAGCAAAGAAATAGCACATTGCAATAAGCGGTCCTCGCGTTGGGTATTTAAATGCCCTTCTCTCAGCTCAGGACTGAACGGCCGCTGTAAAACGCAGCAGTAAAATGGCTGGAGGAGCGGGTGTGCGGTTGCCGTCACAGGCTGTGGGCCCCGGCGGCTGCTGCGTCCTGCCGTGTCCCCGTTAACCAGCGCATCGGGGCTCTTGTGGCACATGTGAAACACTGGTGTCGTCTCCAACCTCCGAGTCCTTAGCGATGTCAACAGAACACTAGCACCAAGGTATGAAACTGGTTTATGGCCATGTGCGTTGCAGGGGGTCTGTGCGTGTACTCTGCTAGTTAAGTAGAATACAGGTGGTTTAATTTGGAGTCTGAAAACACCATTAGCATGCTACCCCCGAAATGCAGACCTAATCTTACCTACCCTTGTCCTGTATGAGAAATGTTAATTATTCTCTCTGGTTTAAAAGAAAGATACCCCCAGGAAAACAAGGAATAACGCTGCAGTTAACTGGCCTTCTCAAGCATAAGCTTGCAATGGTAGCAACAGAGCAAATGTGGGAACGTGTGAGCCACACTCATTTTTTACGTTACCTTGTGGAAGCAGTATAGGAGAGCTATTAATATTTTATTACCGAGGTCTGTGACTGTTTGCAGTGGCCTGTGTGGAGCGCAAGGTGAGACGGAGCTGACAAACAGGTGATTCCCAGAAGGGCTCGGGCTGCTTCGTCTGCTCGTTTTTGTGCCCAGCTGTTAGCTGTGCGGGTGCAGCCAGGGCCTCGTGCCCTGTCGCACTCTTTCCCCTTCTGCTGGTCTTGCAAAAGGCAGCCTCGTTTGCAAAGTTTAGGTGAGTATCAACTGCACGTTATCATTCTTATTTCATTAGTCATTCTCACTATTTTGAACTGTCTTCAAAGTTTTGTTCTAAAGAATTCTCCCAAACAAGCCCCTAATAACTTCCACAGTAATTTTCTTCAGCTTTTCAAGCTCAAGCCCTTGGGCTGCAGGGTTGGTTTCTCTGGCTCTATATTGCCACTTTTCCAGGAATGAGAATATTAGATGTCTTATTTGAAAAACAGCACTTAATTTCAGAAAGTGTTAACTTTTGCTCCTCATTTACTTGGCTGCTGAAGCCGTTTTTGATGTAGATGCCCTGCTACCAAAACGATCCGGTTCTCCTAAGGTTTAGGCTGTGCTGAAACAGATTTCACGCCCTGCACATAAGTTATTCTGGCAGTAGGAGCCTCGCAGAGCGTCTCGGGAGCGCTGCTCCCCTGCAGCCCACAGCCCGACTGCAGCGCAGCTGCCGGGAGAGGTCCTGCCTGAGCCCAGCCCAGGGCAGCCCGTGCAAAATGCAGTGTGAACAACTGGGAAAATGGTGGAGGCCTTTCTTCCCCACCAGGTTGTAACTCACTGAGATAAGAGATGATGACATCTCTGGTCTTATATGGCTTTTTTTTTTAATGCCCAGGTGTAGTGTTCCCCAAAATAAACCTTAGCAGGATAATGTGATTGTTGTCCTCTGAGCTCATCTGAGGGATGATTGTTTTTTTTTTTTTTTTTTTTTTTTTTNTTATTTTTTCTTTTGTGGTTGGATAGGAGCCCATCTGGCTGTCTCTGCCCAGGGTGTGGAAAAGACAACTGGCGCAGGCAAGACTTGGTGTGTTAAGGGACCCTGATTTTATACTTTGCAGTCACATAAGTTGCTGGTGCGTGGCCTGGCTGGGCAGAGGCAGGATCCCTGCGTGCGCAAAGGCATCTGCAGGCCTCCACTATCCTCTGTCCTTAAACCTGCTGCTTGTCTGTGCACTTGTTGAAGGATGGAAGGTAAAATCAAGGTTTGGAGAAAGAGACAAGCAACCACTGATATCTCATGCAGCATTGTAATGAAGTGGAGACCCAAATCTGCAAGGGTTTTTGGTGGTGTTTATTAACATACAGATGTGCCGGGGCTCAGGAGGGTTTTACTGCTTTCCTGACTCTAAAAACAGGTAGCAGTGTTGCCTTGTTGCAGCTGTTGCAGCTGGATGGTGACGTGCTTGTGGCCTCTTTGCCACTGCTGTATTGGTGGTTTTGGGGTCTCTCCCGAGGTAAGTNTGCCTTGTTCCCTTGCCTGGCAAGGGTGCAGAGGACACAAAGCAGCTGGATAGTGACGTGCTTGTGGCCTCTTTGCCACTGCTGTATTGGTGGTTTTGGGGTCTCTCCCGAGGTAAGTGGAACTATCTGGGGCTGTTTGGCTGCTGGGGAGCTGAGTGTCCATCTCTGCTTCTGTGAAGTGTCCCGTTCTCTCCCTGCTGCGGTGGTATCTTGTGTGCGTTACCCAAATATCCTGGAGGCCACCCACAGCGTCAGCATAAAATGGATTGTTTTCATCAATTCTCCGTTCTTGCCTTTCCATCCCGCTGCGTCTACTCCCCCACGATTTAGTGAAGCAGGGATGCACCTTCCTCCCCTGGCGTAATGCAGCATGTCTCGAGAATATAGAGACAATTTGTCTGCCTGACAACAAGAAAACGGGATTATAGAAACAGAATTTTGTCCATGTGAATGTGTATTTTACTCTTTTTCTCAACCAGATAAATATGCGCAGTTCAGGTAAATGACCCTTAGTGTAAAGTGAAAGTGAATGTTAGTTATTTTAGGTGCAGAATTATTCATTTTAGGTTGATATTGGTGCTTCAAATTGCAAGCAATTGCATGAGGGCTGATCAGGTAGTTATGTTTTTCATTTAGACTGTAAATGAAACACAATTTTCAGATACTATTAACTCCTTCAAAAACAATTCTCTGATTTTTGTGTTTTTAAAGCATACCAGCAATTTTCTTCTCTAAATAGACACCCTGTAATTCTTACAGAAATCAAAAGGCTTACTGGGAAGTTGTGAAAACAATTGTAAAATACAGAGGCAAGAGTTAGAGCATTTCTTGTCTCTGCTGATCTGACAGTGATGGCCACAACCCTTGCTCCCCTTGGGAGCACAGTTCAGGGTGACCTCGCGACACCAAGTTTTCTGAGCCGCCACAGAGCGAGCAATTCCCTCACCGGATTGAGGGGCCCCGGAGCCTCCGTACAGTCTCCAAGCACACACAGTGGCTAGACGCAATTTTTATTCTATTATCTCCTTTCTCTTCTGCCGCCCCCAGGTCTGTGCTGTACTCATGCATGAATTACATCCTGTACAAGAGCTTGCAAAAATATCGACTGCTGTGGAGAAGCACTGTTTAGCAGGCAGAACCTGCAGCTCAGGGAGAACTTGGGTTTTTTTTTCTCCCTTCTTTCTTTTTCTTTAGTGGTGATAAGTTATTGATCCCAGTTCCTGCTGTATCAGGTGGCTTTCTGCAGGCGTTTTTCGTGCATCAGCCTCTACTCAGATCCTAAGGCCAATGATTTTGCGCTTTGCCATCCATCAGCGTGAGCAGCCGCAACGATGCAGGTCTCGGGGCAGAGACAGGGGCCGGGCTGCCCCTGCCTGCGCCGAGAACCAGCGCAGCGCTGCAGTGGGGAGGACCCGCACGAGCCATGCCGGGGCGCCGGGACGGGGCGGGCAGTCGTCCTGGATCCTCCTGGGCCGGTGACAGCGTAACTGCTCCAGCAGCAGGGAGATGCTTTGGCATCATTCCTGGGGGAAGCTGCTACCTGCACAGGGTGTAACTAGGGCACACGTGAGGGGGCATGTGGCTGTGACAGGGAACGTTGTCCTTGGTCCCTCAGCTGAGCTGCCGGATTTTCAGTCGCGCTGCGGGCAGTGGTGAGAGGAGGGTGGGTTCGTGCCACTGATGGCGCTGGTGATGTTTCCTACTGCATTACCAATAACAACACGACGCTTCCTTCCTTCCCAGATCTGCTTGGTGCTCGCGCGGGTGCAGCCCAGGGGAGGTGTGATGAGCTCCTGGCCCTCGGCATGGGCAGCAGGACTGTTTCAGCAGCGGGTCCCGCTTGGCAGCCACCCAGCCCGTTTTAACCCAGCAATGTAGAGGGCAAAGGCACTTGTGTATGTGTTGCTGTATCCTGACTCATCTGTGCTCTTCCTCCTCCGTGTTATACTGTGTCATGCTCGTAGCCGCCTTATAGCTGAAACATTTACACCTCGCTTCAAAAGCTCTCTGGATATTCTTATAAGGAAAGGTTGCATTACAAGAAAATAGAGTACAAATTATTGCCAGTCTGGAGATGACATGGAGTTTCGGCACTCCAGCTGGAGTGCTTCCTTTCAAGGAGTTTTTCTATAAATTCTGCCCTGTTCTTGATGAACAGGCTGTCTCTGTCAGTCTCGAACTGTACACTTGTCAGACGTGATAAAGGCGAAGGAATATGTACCGGCTGCGTTGGCTGATTGCGCATTGTCTGGAGCTGCAGGTTTTTTCTATGCTGTTATTGCTTTCAAGTGATTTATTTGTGCAATTTCTTGGGGAAAGTCATCTGCAGATTTCAAAATACATAGTCATATAATCTTAGGGATTTATTCTCCCTGTGTAAATTGGGACTATCAGTATCATCTGAACAGCTACGCTGGCACTAAGGCAATACGGGAAAAAACTCAAGACCACTGTTAGCACATTGACTTCAGCAGAATATGCCTGGCGTATAATGATGTGACTCCGGAGCAGCTGATAGTCTGCCTAAGAAGTGCTACTATTTTGAAGTAAAAATTATTGAACATTAGAGACAATGAGCAGAAGGTTTTAGAGCTGTAGCGTGTAGAATTTCCCATATCTCATGAAAATAAATGTCTTATTTTCATGCTAAGCTTTTACATCCTCTCATGGAAATAAGTAAGGAAGATAATTAGAGTTTCATACTCTTTTTTTTTTTCCCCTCCCCCCGCTGAAGAAGGAGACCAACTTTTATTTTAAGACTATTTCCCCTGTAATTCAGCCAGAATAATTACTATGCAGAAAATATCAACTTCTCTCACTGCTTCAGGAAACTTGTGGGCTTGTGGTTTGGTTGCTTGGTTGTTTTCCAAAGCCTTCACACCTCTGTCTAGGTGAGAGGAAGTTAAACCTGGAGAACCCGTAATGATCTGGCCACATTGATACCCAAAGGCTGGGCCGTTTTGGCCGGCAGCATCTTGTTCCCCGAGGGCTCCTGCTCCTTTGCTGCAGGAAGAGCTGCCTTGGGCTCACTGGTTTTCCTTGTGTGGGAGTGATGGAGGAGCCAAGCCCCAGAGCAGCCCTGCTTGGGTGATGAGCACCCGCAGGTGGGAGCATCCCAAGGCAGGCGGGTGTCAGACTCACCAGGGAGGGCCCAGCTATGGCCTATCTTTGGTCTGCTGGAAAATAAAACCCTCTATATTTCCCATATTCCTTTGTTTGCATAACACTGCCATTGCTTGCACCATCACTGAAGTCCTTCCACAGGCAATCTGAAACAGACTGTTGCCAGGCTCGTATTTTGGTGAAGCTCTTGTGAGTAGACACTGTGGGACAGAAAATTTAATGC
>VWPW01015233.1:12628-40326 GCA_013389825.1 Crypturellus undulatus
GTATTTCTGAAGGGCTAATTAGAAGTTAGGTGAGCACAAGGCATCGCTTCGCTGTATAGAAACAGAAGTCGCCTTTGGTTTTGCATTGCTAGGCTGTGTGAGATCCTTCTGCTCTTTAGTGTCTCCTCAGATCCTTGCATTGTCGCAGCTGTGACCTCAGCCTCCTCGGTCAGGAGGAGATCTCCGAGCTGTCCTTGACCAGCCAGGGGAACTGAAGCTTGGTCAAGGGGGAAAAATGCACTTTGTCTGTGCAGAACTACCAGTCAGTGCTGGGCTCTTGCTTGTGAGCTGGGTCTGGATACGAGACCTTCTCCTGCTTTACACGTGTGTCCTCGCTCTCTGCACGTTCTGTCTCTCGCTCCCTCCAGGCAAGGATTTCTTTCCCTTGCACTTTCCGAAGCGCTGTGATCCCTTCCTCAGCTCGTGTGTAGTGAACCAATATTTGTGAGAGACAAAGCAACCCCCCCGCTTATTTCTGTGCTAGGCAGAGGCCAGCAGTATCTCAAGTCTGCATTCCTCTGTATTAGCTCCAGTCGCAGCGCCCTGCCTGTTCGTGTGCCCCCTCAGAGGAGGACTGGGGTGTTCCCAAGGTGGCTGCGTCAAACTGGGTGACACGGGCGCCCCACGGGACCTGGGGGCAGCCTCCTGGCAGCAGCTGGAGCTGAGGCCTCTGGCAGCCGGTGCTCAGCATGTCCCTTGCGCGAGCTCCTGCGCTTCAACCCACCGGCACCGTCAGGAACCTCCTTCACCTGGTGTTTAGGGTGAGCAACACGAACGCTCTCACTACCCTCTTATCTATTCCAAACTGCTGCTCACGCGACAGCAGTGCCAGGGCCTCCAGGATGTCACACCTAGAGGGACAGAGGCCGCCTGGCTGTGGTCACCCCCAAAATGAAGCGTTGGTGGTGATATGAATAATACAGTTTAGCCCCAGTCGAGAGTCAGGCCTATCTGTATGCACAAGCTTCTCCCATACGAATCGGTTAGACTGGAAGTATCTACATTTTATAAATGTAATTCTATAAATCAAATCATTTTCACAGATCACAGTTTCCTTTTATTGCAATTTGTTATTTGAGGGCATATGGTAGCTTTCCATAAAGTGTCGCTTTAATTGCCTTCTGGATATACCCTATAAATCCTGACAAATGCTTTTAAAAGAGAAAACCAAGGCATATTTTTCTTCTACCAGAGCTTGCTCAACAAACTGCCTGTACCTTTTCCATGGGGCCTTGCAAAATGGTGTTATGTCAAGAAGAATAATGCTATTTAATTTATGAACCATTAATATTTATTGCACATACAATCACTGGCATTTTGTGTGTGGGAGCTGGGCAGCAGCTAATAAAATTGGAAAGAGGTTATATATTTACCAGGACTGCCCAGATAATTCATATGGGATAATTATTTGATGAATTTCTTTTCTTCGGTTGACAAATTTGCTGGTAGTGGCCAATGAGATTTCTTAAAATGTATTTGTTGATTTACAGAATGGCAGAACAGTTGAGGTTGGAAGGGACCTCTGGAGATCTAGTCCAACCCCCTGCTCCAGCAGGGACACCCAGAGCACGGGGCACAGGGTCCCATCCAGGCGGGTTTGAAGATCTGCAGAGAAGGAGACTCCACAGGCTCTCAGGGCAGCCTGTGCCAGGGCTCTGGCACCTCACAGCAAAGAAGTTCTTCCTCACACGGAGATGGAACTGCCTGTGTTTCAACTTGTACCCGTTACCCCTTGTCCTGTCACTTGGCACCATGGAGAAAAGTTTGGCCCCATCCTCCCTACATTCTCCTCTCAGGTATTTGTACCTATTGATCAGATCCCCTCTCAATTTTCTCTTTTCCAGGCTGAACAAGCCCAGCTTGCTTAGTCTTTCCTCCTGAGACAGATGCTCCAGTCTCTTCATCTTTGTCACTCTACATGAGGCCCTCTAGAAAATCCACATCCTGAATGGCAGCAGAGCCCTCGGGGGTGTTGGCCACTCCTGCCAGTTGGGTGTCACCTGCAGACTTGCTGAGGGTGACTCTGTGCCCTCATCCAAGCCACTGACGAACAGGTGGAACAGCACTGGGAGATACCGCTGGCCACGGGCCTCCAACCAGACTTGGNGCTGGGAGATACCACTGGCCACGGGCCTTCAACCAGACTCGGCTCCATTCTTCACAACCCTCTGAGCTCTGCGATCCAGTCAGTTCTCAATCGACCTCCCTGCCCGCTCGTCTAACCCACACTTCCTGCGCTTCGCCATGAGGATGTTGCAGGGGACGGTGTTGAAAGGCTTGCTGAAGTCCAGGTAGGCAGCATTCATGGCTCTCCCCACATCCATGCATCCAGTCATGCCAAATTCACAGCGAGTTGTTCAGTAATTATTACAAATAATTAAACTCCTTTCCTATTAGGAAAGTGTGCTGAGGAAGACTAGTTTATCCCACCTCAAAATCAAGCCATCAGATTTCAGCCTTTTCACTGAATTCAGATCTTTACCCTTGTCATGAAGATGAGATTAGGGAGTTGTTATCCTGGATGTTTTACAAGCATACCCAGACACCCAGGCATTGAATGCTGCTGCCTCAAACCCTGTCTCCGATGCCCCAGTCTGAGGATTTGCTGTTGCAAAACCCTTGCCCAAGTGCCTAAGGTTACAAGGAGCTCCTCAGCAAACCGGGTGGAGATGGACCTGGAGCAGGGGGTGGGCTCTGGTGCCCCAGCATTATCCTTGAACACAAAAGATTAGTTTTCCAGTGAAGGTTCGGGCTACCTACGTATCTCTGCGGAGTAGGTTGTCTGCAAGTAGCCTGCAGCAAACCTACTGGTTTCTACTGATGTGTGTCTTTTCTCAGTATCTGAAGGGGAAAATATTATTTTCTGGAGTCAGGTTCTGGCCACAGTATAGGTTTGATCTACCTACATTTTATGTGTGATTGACTCAGAATTAGCTGCTTTCAAAATGCAGCGAGCGCCGTGCCGTCGCGATGCCGGCTGCCCCGCGCCGCTGTAGGAACACGGCGATAACGGAGGCGTGCGCTGTGTGCCTGCGTTCTACAAAGGGATTAATTGCATTTGGATCGGGGGCATTATTTTGATGAATTATTCCCAGGAAGATATTCACAGAACAAGAGGGACTTCAAGAAGATGGATGAAGCGAGATGGGATGTTTTTCTTATGAGCTGGTTTAATATTTAGCTTTGCCTTCTAGATTCATTCAGTGCTGTCTCAGAGAGTGTAAATCACTGCTCAGGCTGGGGACCGGGAACGAAGGGAGCATGAAATCCAGCGGGGGAGAGCCCGGGCTAGGGGAAGGGCTGCTCCCATGCAGTCCCGTGGCTCCTGGGCCTGGGTGTCGCATCGGGCGAAGCACTGGAAGCCACAGGGTCTGGCTTTGTGCTTTGTGCAAGCACCTTTTGTGGGCTGTGGAGACGGTCCCTTCTGAAGGGAGAAGGCAGGGTAATGTAGCCATTAGCAACTTCCATGCTAACATTTTAGTGAGCTGGTTCTCCTGATACAGACAAGCCGAGGCAGAAACGCCATGGGGTTCGTTTCAATAAAGGTGCATGAAAAGCCTGGGCTGAGCATTTGAATTAGAAAAGGTGATCATTAATAAACAGGCAGGTCAAGAAACCCCAGAGTACAAAGGATTTTGTTATTCCTGCAACATTTGTCACCAGATGCTAGCATTCCAATAAATCTTGCTTTGAGAAATTGTTTTTAAGTCTTGCTTAGATCTGACAGCTGTAGAAGTCCCCTGTGAACTCTGAAAAGGCAATCTCAATCCAGCTGCTGCTGTTTAGGGCTATACAAAATGAAAAGTGCTGGTAAATGACAAAATCTTTCTTCTAATAGATTTGACAAATACGGAGTCTGAACCTGGCAACGGTGGGAGCTTTCTTAATGCCTTGCCAAAAGCAGTGGCTTCTCTACACAATGGAACTCAACAAGCACGCGCAGCGCTGCGCCTAGCTGGGCAACGCTGCGGATTTCCAGCGACGAGTTGTTAAATAAACACTACGTGCAAGAGAAACGAGATGTAGAGAAGGCCTAAACGTCAGCGCAAACCTGCTTGCTGGGTGTTCAGCACCATCGCTGAGTGCTGAGCCATGCGGGTTAGGTTGCCCAGCTCAGCTGCTTCGCCCTCTTTGCCTAAAATAGGTGGTGCATAAGATCCTTCAGAGGGCTAGATGAGGGGTTATTGCTCATGTTGGAATGTTTGTAGGAACTTGGTTGGTTACCACCATATAAGTATAGAGGACTCTCCATTTACTCAGTAAAACACTCTCTTATTGAGCAAGTGCTGTTAAAAGACAAGTGCTCCTCACCAGCACTTTTGAGCTGTTCTGCTGTAGAATAGTAGAATAGTGTTTTTTTTTTTTTTTTTTTTTTTTTTTTAATTTTCCCAAATGAGTAATGAGTAGTCCTTTTAATTAGCGTTTCAGGAATGTGTTATCCGGGTAATGCATGTTACGCAGCCTGTGGCGGGATGGGGTGGGAGCCCCGCGGCCGAGCACTGCGCGGGCGCTCAGGAAGCAGCGGTGCCGCAGCCAAGCTGCCCGTGGAGGGGGGAAACCTGCAGGCAATCACTGGTCTGTCATGGGCACACGCTACATCAGAAACCAAGCGGAGGAATCCCCCTTCTCCTAGCAAAATAAATCCACTTTTGAGGAAGCAACATCTGTACTTAAACCTTCATAGCACAATCCATGGTATTTTGGGTGCTTCCACATATGCCTTTCTGGCAAAAACTGGGGCACTAAAAAGATAACATCTCATTGCTTTGCCTGTCTCTAAACACATCAGGTGGCTGCAACACGTTGCTATTGGGTCACTGTGCCGAAGACAAAGCACCAAAGTGAGCTGCAGTGTCCCCTCTCCTGCAGATCCCCACGGCTGCTTATAGGACAAAATGATCTGAATCACTGATCTCTGATGGGCCAATTTAAATCCTGCCAAAGCCCAAACTGCCTCTCGTGTTCCTGGATGAAGGTCCCCGCATTTACAGCCGTCACAATGGGTCTTTGCCCTTGACGCGATGCAATCTTTTTCTGTGTTAAAAGCACCAGTATAAAATGCTGGCTACGCACGTTTAGCTCTTGGTGATTATCCCCTCCTTTTATTTTCCTCTGCCTTTTGAACAGTTCTTTATTCTTTCTCCCTCTTATTCTAGCCTTTTACAGCAGCAGAGAGGATTTTGCAGTAGCAACGGAGGAGGCTTCTCTGTAGGGGCACTGCTGGATGCGCGGCGCTGCGTAAGTGCCAGTTTGTTTCCCAGAGGAGCCAGGTGCTTTCCGGGCTCCCTCCTCCACAGGTGTCTGCTGCTGCAGCGGGAGCCAGTGGAAATGGAGGGCAGGGAAAATTCCGCAGCATATGGATAGAGGAGCCGGAGGGGTTGTGCAGGAAAACATCTGGGGTTTGGGCCCATCTGCTGTCTTGTGCCTCCTGGGGCAGGTCCCAACCCATGGCTCCTGGGTGCAGGCACGTGCAGAGAAATGGAAGGCACAGGGCACGTTTTCTTCCCCTTGGGTGAAAAACTGGCACTAAATAAACAAGTGCAAAACATTATTATTTATCATTTCTACGTTACAGGCACATGTGCCTGCACAAGCTTCCAGAGACATTAAGGTTGCTTAGCCAAGCACTCAGAATACTTGCGCAGCCTTAGTACAGCCCTCTGCATACACACATTTACAAAAGGGCTTTTACTTGAGTAACTACATACTGGAGGGAGGCATTGGTGTGGGAGGAATGGAGAATGGGAGAGAGTCCCAAAGTATCCTTTGGAGGAAAAGATGGAAGGAAAAATAAAGAGGAATAAGGATACAGCCAAAAGAATCAAGCTAGGGGCTGTGACCTCGGCCTCTGGGCTGTGCATAGCTGGAGATGGGCAGAGATTGATGAAGAAAAGATGCTTTCATGAGAAGGTTTATCCAAAAAGTGCACTGGAGACTTAGCCTTGCTCAGTGCCTCCGTGCCCGGGTCCTTACGGAGCAGGTCACGGGGACGGAGCGTGTTTCTCGTGATCGCTTGTGCGAGCTGCCTTTCCTTACAGCCCCTGGGGACGGGTTTGCTGAGGTGCTGCCCAGCAGCCGCAGATCGGGTCGGCGGGAGCTGTGCTCTGAGGGCAGAACCATGACGTTGCAGTAAGGGTTTCAAGAAGTCAGATACGGTGTTCAAGTGCAATATAGAGTCAGTATTTTCTGTTTGCCTTAGTTCTCAGCCAGAAAGTGTGGGAAAGTCACCTACCCTCCAAGAAAGGGCTTTTATTTCCTATCATCTTTAACATTTATGAAGTGCTAATATCATCTTGATAGGTGCCATTAAAAAAAAAAAAAAAGGGAAACCAATAAATCTGTCCTCAGAGCACGTTTTGAACAGTGTGCAGTAAATATGTCTTGGTGGGCAAGAAGTATGGATGAAAGTGAGAATACAAATAAAAGCTGTGCTGAGCTGGATTTTTGCACTTTGTGAAAAATCTTCACAAAGATTTTGGGGACTGAAGTGTAAAGCGTTTTAGGGGTAATCATGGCAGAAGCGCTTGGGAAGGAGGACTTGAAGCGCGTGGTCAGCGAGGGGCAGGAGGCTGCGCGGGAGCTGTGGCATGAGCAGCGCCCGGGCCCTTCGCATCCTTCTGCATGTCCCTCCTGATTCGTGTTCTCACTAAAATAAACAGTCTCAGTTGCTCCTGTTTTCTGGCAATTTCACTGGATGAGCCATGGTTTTTTGTGAAACCCTTGGGACTGCTCATCTGAAGAGTCTCTCTATATATATTTTTAAATTCAGTTCTTTTCTGGCACATTAGTCATGTTTATTCTTCTGTAGAATAGGTTTTATTAATAGGTCAGTTTTCACAAGGTTTTTGCTTAAAGATTTAAAGTGAGAAAAGAAAAAAAGGCTGGTCTTGAGCATTTTCTAGAGCATTTAGCCTAATACAGCCTCTGGAAAGATTCTGGGGCAAATTATATTATTAGCAGTAATATAGCTCCTGAAGTTAATGGAATGATTAAAAAAAATCCTCTACTTTTCCAGGAACAAATCCTGTCAGAGTAAAGTATTTTTTTTTCTTTTCCTTGGTAGGGATAAGAGGTCAAGTACGGGGGGGTGTATAATTTGACTCAGTTTTTAACCTTATTTTCACAATATTTTTATATACATCACAAATATTTCCAACATGAAAACTGTACACAGTGGATTGAAACCCCCTGAAAAGGAGTAGCAGTTCACTGTGACTGGGGGGCAGTTTCAGGGGCAGCCAGGCCAGCCTGCTTTTCTATTCAGTGCTTTCCTTAAAGGTTTGGATAATGAAATGAAGGTTGCATGGGTCGAGTGGCCAGGGGACAGCAAGGTGATATGCTGTAAGCACTACGGGAGACAGAACTGGCATTCAGAAGAGCCCTGTTGGTTTGTGGTAGGGCAGAAAGATCCTAAATGCACATGACCAGCTTCAGGTTTGCAAAGTCCTGGATCTAGTGCAGCATAAGACACAAGCTGCAATGAAACCTGGAGAACAACTCTCCAGGCAATGAGAGTGACGGAAGAGTTTGAACTGGACAAGGTCAGCATTGTGGTGTCCTTGGAGAAACATGGATTTCATTTCATAAGTTTGATAAGGATGTACACAAGTTGGAGAGAACTTGAGAGCAACAAAAGAAAGAAGAATTTAGAAGGCATACAATGTAAGCAAAGTTCAAAGTAGTGGTTATGTTTCATATAAAGAAAAGAAAAGGCAAGGACGCAATAACAATATCTCAGCTGGAAGGGGCTCTGTGCTGAAGGCAGCTACTAATTCTCCTCTCCTCTGCGAGGCAGGCCAGCAAATCCTTAGGTTAATCTGCAAGAATGAAACTTAGTTTGGAAGTTCAGAAAAGCTTTCTGAGAGGTAGTGCTGGATGGGAGCAGATCTCAGAAGGTTCGGGGCTCTTCTCCGGAGGGTTTTAAGAGCTATGTGTTTGGGAGGAGCAGAGATGTGCCCGATGCCTACATCAGTGCTGAAGTGACGCATAGGGTGCCTCGGCCGTACTTGCCTGTGGCTCCGTTACCCCCCGCTCTCTCGCTGCTATAATGGTCTTCGTTTATTTTAACCTTTGGAATGTAATCCCATAATGGGCTTAGTGCCCTATTTGGATTCGTTAAGTCTTAGTCTCTTTCTTGAAGTGTTATTCTTGTGGTGGCTCTTGATGATAGCTCTTTCTATATTCTGTCTGAAATCCTGCTCGCATGAAGTCTTTTATCTGCGGGAATGCGGTTTCAGCTGCTGCCTTGGAAATACCGTCAGGTGGAGGCTCAGGCTGTTTTATCCCATCTAGCACTTGTCAAAGTTCTTACTTTATAAGCTAGGCCAGCCCTCATTAAAGCTCGACCGAGCAAGAGATGTAAAATGTGAACCCACGAGCTGCTTCCACGTGCACGTGACACCAGACTCCAGCAGCCCTTCCTTAGAACAGAAGGGAGCACCAGGCCACGTGCAGGAGGCTTCAGTTACGCAGTGAGATGAGGCGTTTGGCTGCTCGTGGCAAGTTTCAGAGGAGGGGAGTGACTGTATGGAGATAACGCGTGACAAAAGCAGGGAGGGCCGTTGTGGAAGCAGAGCGGGACGAGTCCTGGGTCTGCGGTGAGACACGGCCTGCCCTGCCGCCCCGCCGGCTGGAGGCGGCTTCCAGCAAGAGGTTTGATCCTCTGGTCACGAAACAGAACTTCAGTGCACCCCCTTGCAAGTCAGTATGGTTTCAACAGCAAGTTACCTGCTCCATCACGATTTCCTTCTCCTAATCAAAACGCCTGTCAGGATCCTGAATTTTGACAAACGGCTTGAGTCAGAAATGACTGAGTGTTACAAAACCTCAGTTTAAAAGAAATACAGCACGCAGGGATAGAAGATGAGCTCATATCATTATTCCTCCTCAAGCAGATAACAGATACTGTTACTTTCTTAGCCATCACACTCCAGCCAAATAAGCAACCCGCTGCCCTTTCCTCGGTGACCTTGTATGAGTAAGGCAGAGGAAAGATGCTCTGTTTTGATTGAGGATCTTAATTTTCTTCTCTTTCCCTTCTGCACTGTAAAGGAGGAGCACATTGCTCTGGCACTGCAAACAGCTATTTAAACCTTGCGCATGCCCTGGAACATTTTTGTTTTAGAGGTCCCCCCTCCATTTCCTTTTTCTTTCCTTGTTAATGGCAAGTATAATGGAAGAAAAAGATTTCTCTCATTGATCAGGGGCCAGTGGCTTTGGCATTTTCACCATCTTTGAAATCAGAGTTAAACAAGTTTCTAGTGTTGTTGCCCCATCTCTATTATGGTCTTTTACAAATACTTTCTTGCAGACGGATAATTTTTTAACATGAACCAACACCCTTTCTCTCACCATGAACTATAATAGATTTGTTCTTCACTGTGCACTTAAACATTGTCACTATCTTTAACCAAGACATGTCCTGTTTTGGGTACTGCACTGCAGAATCAAAGCTGAAATGGTTTTGAAAAGATGATTTTAAGACATGCTGCTCTTTTTGAAGGATGGCAGAGCCCTCCAAAGAATGTCTGTACTGCACACGATCTGATTTTTTGTTCCTATAAACCATCCTGCAAGCACGATTTTCTGAAAGTATTTTCCTCTGCAGCAAAGAATTAAAAAAAAAAAAATCAAGTATGCTTCCTGTGATAGTAACACCTAGTTGCAGAATATGTCCTGACATGGGTAATGTGGCTGCTCTGCTCTTTCAGAAATAGCGTGGGGAATAAAGGGAAGGGAAAGCTGACCTTTTGCCAATGATAATGCATTCATGGTCTGTTTGTACAGCTCAATACACGATGCTGTAATGAAATTCTCCCGTATGAATGACACCTGTCAGATGAAGCTAAGGGATATTTGGCATCGCATATACAACACTTACATGTTTGATTGCGTGGAATATAGAATTAAACGATGCCGGCAGCTGCTGGCAGTGTCAAAAGATATATATATATATATTTTTTCCCGAGCCACACTGCCATGCATATTTTGGGAACTTTCTGGAACTGTTATTCTGTGCTATCTGCAGTCTTTTTCTTTGATTCTGTTTCCTCTCTAACATAACTTTTCTTCTAGCTTCAGTCCTCAGGTGTGTTTGTTTGAGTTATCAGTGTAATATTAAGTCATATCTCTCATATAGTTGGTAAAATCTCAGGCTACTGTCTTAGACCTTTTAGCCACATCCGGAGCTGAGTTTTGGGTCCCTCCAGACACCTGGCAAGGACAGGGTGCCTGGGTTCCTGGGAGGGCACGAGGCTGCTGTAAATGTGGAACACTGTGTGTCTGCCAAAAGCCCTTGCATCTTGTGTCACTTGTCAGCAACTTCCCTGAGACAAAACATTTTACTTATCAGTAAAGAAACTATGAAAACTTGTTAAAAATAATATGAAAGGGGCCAGACTGAATTACTGCTATGTCTATGTACTAGGAATTATTAGTATGTGAGAAGTGAACTTGGAACTAGAATAATATCGACTATACATAGTTTGAAAAATATGGAAATGACTTAAAGTTTCTTCATATCTACAAAAAGAAGGTAAACAAAGTATTTACATTAGAAACTATCCTCTATGGAGAGTTGTTTATATTTGTTCAGTTTTGTGTCACCAGCATTTGCTCATTCTGCCCAGCTGCTGAACCATTTGTTCTGCTCTGCTGTAAAATAAAACTCATTTTGGTCACGCAAAAAGGAAACAAGAGCATTGCAGCTATCTGAAGAAGTGTGTCCAGAGAAACATCCAGAAAAGAAGGAATATTTAGAGAGTAGTAGGTATGAGGAGACAGATCCACAAATGTATTTTTCTTTACTACCGATTTTTAACCTCATGACTGATGTTGGGGTCTAACTAGTGCTGATTTCCTTCTTCTTTTCCAAGTTTGGAGAATCTGTTATGCTTCTACCTTGAGCCAAAGCTTTTAAAATCACCTCTGTTATCCCACAAAGGTTTTTGGGGAGCTCTGATTTGTTCTTTTTCCCAGCAGTCAGTTTTTTCCAGTCCTCACACGTGGCAAGCACACGAGGGACGCATCCTCCTTCCTGTTCGTTCGGTAGCAGCCTGACAGCAATCTCAGCTTTCAAGGCTTCAGCTGGACTGACGTGCGAGCAGGAGGTTGGCATTTCACCTTCATCCTGACCTCCCCCAAATCAGCCTCATGTTGTGCCATACACCAGAGCATCACAACAACTACACAAGGGTGTCTCTAGCATTATCTGGGGTGACAAGAGACCAGAGCCCTCCTGTCACCGTTTCCATCGTGCTGCTGATCACTATGCAGACGCCTCAGCCATGAAAACCACCCGACCTGTTGGATAACCTTCCGCAGAGCAATGGCCAAACAGCAAATTAAGGGATACTGCAGGGCTCGGTTTTATGCCATCCCTCATCTCAACTTTCTAATGACTTCAGTGTATCCCGTGGCAGATGCCAATGTGGAGATGGCTTTGCTTACTGGGAGCACATTGATTTTTAAAGGCTGAGACAGGGAACTTGGTCTTTTTGCTTGTTAATTCATGCCTTAGCAACTCTGCTGTGGTTGCCAGCAAATAGCAACTCTGCTGTGGTTGCCAGCAAGGCTAAATACCTTTAGCTTTTTTAATTCCCAAAATGCAAGCATAAGAAGCAGGATAAAAATCTCTTTCCTTTTGAAGTCAGAGGAGAAAATGTTTCATTGATGACTTTGGGGGTGCTCTTTCCCAAAAGCAGACGTGCGGTGCGCTTGTGTACTTGAAGCTATTTTCTGCACAGAAATATTCTGATTTTGGTATATGCGTCTCCATTCTGCCACAGCACAGCACCTATGCAGGGCTTTGCAATTCAGTTTTTCAGGAAAGAGGAAATCAGTGGTGCAAGTTCAGCAGGAAAGAGTGATTTGTTTTATTTAATGTATGTGCCACCCCGGCAGAGCTAAGGATACCGGCAACAGAGCTGCCTTCCTTGCGGAGGAGCCCACAAAGCAGTTCCTGTTTCCCAGGAAACGACTGTGTTGCAATAACTAATCACTCCTGGGTCCACACCGAGGACCGTTGTGTGGAGCTCTTGGGCTCTGCCTTCACGCTTCTCAAAGGGCAGTCACATAAAAAAACCCCCCAAACTCCAGGTAATTCTGAGATAGCTTCTCTTGATTTGCTGCAAAATAAAATGGGGCAAAATATTATAAAATGTTTTAATATTGAGTTTGTAATATTTATTAAAATACAACTAAAGAACAGCTTATTTAAAACCAAGATGGAAGCATGTTTCTGAAAATACCACATTCACAGTGTTGATTTTTTTCCCCTAGATTTCTTCTTTTTCTGAGGTGAGTGAAACAGTTTCAGTAACTCGTATGCACTTTTGTATGACTCAGATGCATAACTTCCAGTGAAAGAAAGTGTGTATTTTTTCTGCCTATTGCTATTTGCATGATTGAGTGCAATGTCACTTTTCAATGACTGCTGCCCTAAGACAATTTAAAAAAATATTTCCCCCTGACAGCATCTCACACTTGAATGGCTATTTAGATTTCTTCCTATTATGACATTTTGGGTTTTTTTTTCCTGCATCACTTTAAGAGAAAGAAAAGTTAATACGTTGTCTGTGTAACCGGCAGACAAGTTGCTCATTTTTGCGTTAGAGTGATCCAGAGGTAAGAAACTTGCTCTTAATTGCAAAGTAATTGAAAAATGATAATACAGCAATTATTGGGAATGCTTTGCTCAGATTGAGTCAATTATTATTAGCCAGTTGCCAGACAGGGTTTTGCAAATTGAACTAAATTAAATAATTGTACTCTGACTATGACAATCATACTGGCAGCACCAGAGCAGCAGATTGCGTTGCCGAGGGAGTCAATACGCAGTTATGCCCCGGAGGCTGCGAAGTGTCTCTGCTCGGAGGCACTGGTCCTGTTTGGGAGCAGCGGTGCTCCTGGTTTGAGTTCCCACAGCTATTCCTGCATCCTCTGTGATGGAGAGGAGAGGATGTCCCTAAGGTCAGCTTCATGGTGTGGCATTAAGATGGAGGCCAAGGAAAACAGATTCAAATGCTACTTAAATTGCAAACGCATTTGCTCTAAAGTGTATTAGGATTGAAAATGGCTTTTTGTTCTTATTCCAGTTATTGCACTCATTAGACAATATGCTTTTTTTTTAATGGCTACTAGTGAATAGTGGTGGATACATCTGAATCACTTCCTATTTTTCTGTATTGCATTATGGATAATTCTACTTGCAACTTAGATTTAGCATTATTTATCTTGAAAATCACATTTCCTTTATATCTATGACTTTTTCCTCAAGAAATGAAAAGATACTGTTTGTAGTTATGCTGAAAACATGTAGATCTGTGCTTTTTTATTAACTGCTTTAACCTGATTTCAGTACAAATACGTCTTACAGAGTGAACTGCCGGCAGTACCAAGGGTGTTCAAAGCCCAGATGAACCGATTTATGGGGAAGCTTTTCAATGCCACGGGTATTGGATCGCCTTTTCCCTTTGGGAGTCGTCCTGCGTTGTGCGGGACCCTCTGGAAGGGGCAGGGTGCCGTGTTTTAAGGTAATTCACAGTTACGGCAGTAAGTGCAATTTAAATATACCGGGTAAGCGGCACTGCTCGTGGCTTGCTTTGGACTGGTCCACGTCTTATGCTTCTCTGTTACCAGCAGTAGGAATTGGGCTAATATATATAAATATATATTTTTTAAACCCGCTATTAATTATTTAGGAGCAGCNAACTTTTTTTTTTTTTTTAACCCGCTATTAATTATTTAGGAGCAGCTGATGGGATGAACAAAAAAGATTGAGTGCAGTAAGGGCAGAACTTGCAGATTTCCCTGGAAGTGCTTTAATATTTGATGCTGAGATTGTGTGTTATGAGCAGCTTTATGGCTGCAGCAGGTATTAGCTGCAATGGCCTGGGACAGGGGACACGACCTCCCCTGCCTGCCCCGTGCTCGAAATGGCAGCCGTGCGTCTTGTTCCCAGGCGTACGGCGCAGGACGGACACTTGACACGGGCCCCGTCTCCTCCCGCCGCTGCGCGGCTCTGGCGAGGCCTTCAGCCGCCTTTAGTGTGGGTCGGGACAGGGCGGCCGTGCCTGCGGCGGCCATTTTGGGAGGGGCGGCCATTTTGTGGAGGGGCGCGCAGGGCGTGGCAGCCATTTCGTGGAGGTGTGGCGGCCATTTTGTGGCGTGTGTGGGAGTGCCCAGGTGTGGCAGCGCCGCGGCGAGGGCAGTCGTTTTCCAGAAGCAGCCGGTGCCCTGGGTTTGATCTCTGAGGAGACAGCGGCATCCTGGAGGCAGGGAGCTGAGGTGAGTGCCCCTAATATCCAGGGAGCGAGAATTAGTGTCAGGGCAAAGCCACGAGGGCTTGCGCCATGCTGCCACCCCGTACGGGCATGGGCCAGCGCAGGGGAAAGGTGGCTGGTGGGGAGCAGATCCTTCTCTTGAGGGGCTTCCTGGCCAAGCTGTCCTTGCACTGGTAACGGTCCTTTTGAGATGACACGAGATTTCCAGTCTACGGAAGAGAAATGTAGTGCAGAGAAGGGCTGGAGAGGCGATAGAAGCAGTTGGCACCATTTGTTTGACAGAGAAATGGTGTATGGGAGAACCTGAAAGGAAAAAGAAAATGTACTTTTTACTTCAGGATTTTATTTAATTAATCATCTAAAATTTGAAAGAAATGAAAACAAATTTTCAGGTAAAAAAAAGCCTGTGTTTAATTTGATAAGTTATACCTAACTCAAAATGATTAGCTGAATGAGAGTAAAGACTACTGTAACAGCATAATAACAACATTAAAAAGGAAAGGAAATAAAGCAGTTTAGAACAGAAGACATAAAATTAGATGAAAACAAAGATAAAGCATAGAAGTATTTTTCAGAGATCCTGTTCTACCCTCTCCCCACCAGAGAAAAAGAAAATAAAACAGGCATTTCATTGGGTGGAGAAGCTGGTGCTTTCAATGATGTTTACATTTTAATCATACGAAAAACGCCTTTTTAATAAGTAAGTGCAACTGTAATTTTGATCATTTTAAGAACTTAGATCAGGCAGCATGAAAACTGTTTGAATGCGCAAGGGGCAAGGAGACATGGAGGAGAGCTGAGAGAATAAATACAAGGTTTGTGTGTAAGACAACACTGAAAGGAGGGAAGGCAGGTACCTTGCTGGGAAGGCCGTTAGGTTTTTGAAACTGGTGACAAACAAGGATGTGGGAAAGGATAACTGTAGGAAGAGAGGCAACGGCCAGGCGAGGGATAGATAGGAAAAGATCGGATGAGCGATGGTGCCGAGCACAGGAATGGTTGCAGGAGGTTTGTGCCAAACTGGTGCAGAACATGGTGGTTACTGTTTTCTTGGTTATGATACACTAGCTATGATACACTAGTTTTTTACACTCTGTACTCTGGCTGTACTTAGCAGTGTGAGCACTGTAAAAGAACAAGTGATGTGTCTGGACAGTGTCACACTCTTACTTGCGTCCGGAGTTTTGTGGAGTCCGATACTGTCGATAAAAGGCAGGATCTCATCACAGTGCTGGGGCTGTCTCGCTATTATTTTGTAAGGAGAGATAGCAGGACTCGCATTGAGGTGGGGGAAGATGGTGCCCTGCTGCTCCCAGGGAAACACTTTAATGCTCTCAGCGGGGGGTGAATTCTCAGCAGCTTTAAGTGGCACCAGCTCCCTGCGAAAAGTCTGAAATTCATTCACCGCTTGCAGAATTTCAGTAAATAAGATTAGCTAAAAAACAGAAAAGGAATAAACTTGTTTTACTCTTCTAGGTACATGCGCTTCCCCAGTACCAGGGCAGTTGCATTTGAGTTTAAGTGAGATTTTTCAGAAAACTCTTTAATCAGCTGCTGTTTATGTGTGTCTAGGCAATTTCTCTTACTGGAATACTGAACTTTATAGCTGCCTCTCATGTGCCACAATCACATGATTTTAACATTGTTTTAAAGTAGTACTTACCACAAACACTGTGCTGAAAAGATGCATTTCTTTCACTATGTTAAACTCTCTCAAGTCATGGTTTCTTATCTAGGTTCTTCACATTACTAGTTGGGGTTGTTGTTGCCGAACTGTGCAACTGCGGGGAAAAAGTAAGACAGAACAATAAAAATTCTGTGATTGTCAGCAGCCTTATGACAGTTCTAGACTTGGCAATCATAAAATGGAGTCTCTAGAGTAGAAAAGTTCAAAATCTGATGTTTATTTTATGATGAAAGAAAACTGAATTCTAGGAGATGCATTTTCAAGATAGCAAGAGGATGGGATGATGTTGTGACATCTTCTCCCCACCCCTTTAAACTCACCAACTTCACCAATGATACACATTCTGAGTAAGCTGAACTTGAACTTAAGTGACTCAGAATCTTGAATTTTTCTTTCTGAATTTTGAGTATATTGCATTTCTGTTCTTGTCTTTATCAGACAACCTTTTAACCTCCACAAAGAAATGAGGCTTCTTGGGCTCCACAGGACCTGCTCACAGAAAATAGGCTAAAAGACATTTGAAACAACTCTTCTGCTTGAGAACTGCTTGAAACGTTGTGCAGTGCTTTAAGTAGAAGATACCTTAAGCACAGTATATATCAATCATTTTGTGTTTTTACATGTCCTAGTTAATGTTGATATCTTTTTCTGGGTGTACTGAGCACCTTGCTTAAGGGATTTCACATGACATTTTTGTGACTTCTCTTCAGAGGCCTATGCATTTTGGTCAAGTTTCATTAGATGCTTGGGATTAGAGCACTATATGGTCCCAGGATAAATTCATCTCCCCTACAAGGTGTGAACAGATCCTGTTTTACTGCCTTGCTGATCCATTCCTCATGGAAAGATTAGGAAGTTGGATAAACTTGTCCTCCTTTACAAATATTTTTTCCTATCCATTAGGCACCTGCAGTTTCAGACTGATCAGAATCTACATTTTACTTCCTCACTTTTTAAATCTTTTTTGTACAACTACTGAAATGAGAAGCTCTTTTATGAAACATGATAACTAACTGCAGACCTATTTAAAGTCTGTGTGTGGAAAAAAATACAATGTTATGCAACACAAAAACAAGTATGGGAATCTAAAAGTACAGTCATAAGCTAGCTTTTTTTCTTGTATATTTATTTTATATTGAGGTAAAATAAGAATTCTTTCAAAGTCTTATGTCCCTTTCATCCCCCAGCGATTAATGAAAATACAAAACTTCAGATTAAAATTATTGTGTGTATGAAAGTCAGTACACATACCTAATATAAAGGTTATGTAAGAGTAGTAATGACTTTATTGTTTCTTTTGCATATCTTTGTTCACATGATTTATTAACCTTGATTTGTTTACTACTTACTTTTTTTTCTGCTTGTGTTTGGCTTATTTTTCTCTGTGCAGTAGTAAGTAACTAGAATTCTATCATTGCTAGTTCTGTTGCCTGCTGAATACTTTCTTCTGAGATGAAAGTGTGCTTCAGCTGTGTAGCTATCAGAGAGCCATGTGATCCCATCCTGGCTGTGCAAAGGGAGAACATCTCTTTCTGTCTCTATTTACACATCTGTCAGTGCATGACTAACTTCCCTGGAGTTTATATTGTTCTTGAGCATGCTACACATCAGTGTTAGTATAATGAAAAATGAAATGAAAAGTGGGAAAAGAAATAGCATGAAAGTTGACCATCTCTTTTTATTCAGAAATGGAATAATTTTTATTGTTTCTGTGTAAAATTTTCTACTAGAGAAGTGAAGAGAGAATGTGCACTGTAAGTGCCAAAAAATTGTGGTTTATAATACTACAAATAAAGTCAAGAAGTGAATGTTAGCAATCTCTATAAAAGCCTCCTTCCCCTTTAAGGAAAAGCCTCTAATTGCAATATATGGGTGCAAATATTTAGCATTTTAGAAAATTTTATTATTATTGCTGATTTATCAGCAATGAATGTGAGAAGAGTAAGATAGTGGAGAAAAAGCTATCACTTGAACATGAAATCAGTAACAGAAGCTTTAAATAGGAGTTATTTCATATGTTTCTTGCTGTGTACTGAAGCCATAAACATCACCCTAAATTCTGTACATCTCCCAAGGGCTGTTCCTTACCCAGGACAGCACTTAGGCGTGTACCTACCTCTAAGCATTTATATAGATCTTCTGAGATTTGTGAGGAATAGTCATGAACTTAAGGACAGAACAGCTGCAGAAGTGCTTGTGGTAATTCAAGAAGAGAATGCTTTTAGTGTGGTTTTTGTTTTTCCATTATGATGTCGACTGCTGCTTGCTGCTCTCTCATGAGACTCTATTTTTATATGTATGTTACATTGGATTAAAAACAAAAAAAAATGATGATTTTTCTTTTCTAGAGAAAAGGTAGTACTTTCCCATGTGTATTGTTACGCTGACTTTCTAGGCAGAGAGGAGCAACAGGGGAATGGTTAGTCTGCACGTTAACTCTAAAGCCTGCCTGCAACCACTAAATTTTTTAATACGTTCCAGCCTGATCCTGCTGTGCACTTTCTGACTACACTCCGGGTGCACTTGTGTCTCCGTGAGTGCTTGGGATTGCAAGTTCAACTTTTTTTGCCCACCTTAAGCCAAAACTTCATTTCCTTTCAGTGTTGTAGCAATCAAAGGCACATTATTGCAGTACATGTGATGAGGTCATCTTTTATACTAAAAATGGTGGGTGTCACACTTAGAGCGTTGAAGGTTATCCCTTTATGGCAATATATGTCATCGGCTCAAGGTGTTGTAGCTTTATGTGGCATATTAGTACACTAGTGGCCAAACCAGATCGTTCAGAGCTTTCTTGAGTTGGTACTGCTGTGTGCGTATGCCCTGGGATAGAAAGAGGTCTTAGGGAATATGATATTACTCAGGAACTTTACCTTGTTATTTGTCTACATGCATAATGTTTTTTAATCTATACAACATAACAATAAAGGAATGAAGAGCTCATCCCGTTTCACAGAGTGAGGTGTAGAAAAATGGGCTCAAGGCCACAATAATGTCTGTTGTGGATCCGAGAACTGAACGCTTTGAAGTCCCCAGTTGTCGTGTTGGCCTCTGCCTTGACTCTTTTCTGAGAGTATGCTCCTCTTCTGTCACAAAGGCGGGAGTTGAACTGAGACCACTTGCGTATGTGAGTCTGCATCTTCCTCATCTCTAACGAGCTCTACACTTAATTGCTCCTCTGAGGAGCCATGTTAGCTTAGATTACAGAGGAATTGTAACTGACAAGGATAAGCAGTTTGGAAATGGCTCTGTAAGTCTACAGAATGGCAGAGAAGGTAAGTGTGCTCTACAGAACTGCTCAGAATTTCTGCAGTAAATCTAATAAAGCATTTAACTGCTTTGGAATAGTTCAAAAGCTTGCAAAAATCACTTTCCATTAACTTCTGTGCTTTTTCCCCATAAAGATTTGTTTTCTTAACCACTTTGCTGCTATCAGTGGACATTAAAATGAAGAGATTTAGCAAATATGAGGACTTGCAACCTTAAGTAGTCGTACCTGTTGAAATATATAGAACAGTATCTTGGATACAGTGAAAACAATCTCAGAATGAATAGGGAAGTAAATTCATTTTTCACTACCTTGGAGTGAAGTGAAGACTATGGAGATGGTCTGATGTTCCTGCCTTCGGCCCTTCAGTAATAAATGGGAAGAAAAAAACCTCATTACTGTGAGACAAACTTCCACAGCAACACTGTGCTACCAAGTTTGCTAAACATGCTTGGGAAACCAAGCAATAAAAGACATCAAGGGTGGGACCAAGCAGTTGCAAAATGGACATTAGACTGCCCGTCTGTTCATGCCGTATCTTTTTCAGAGATTTCCGTGTCACTGTTTTATAATGTTGATTCTTAGACCAATGAGCGTACATGGTTCTTGTATACCTTTAGGTAAGGGACTTCAGGTTTTAAATGCTTAAGTTTGGAACATGGTTCAAATCAAAAGTTCAAGGATTGGTTTAACCCCTTCAATGAACACATGTCTTTCAGGAAAGATGGAAAAAAAAAAGGTACAAAGACATCAACACACACAGTGAGCTGGTCTTCTTTTGGTGCTTGTGCAGTGTAGCTATGTTGCAGTCAATGCAGGCATGTCTGCTGTAGACTGCTGGAGTTAACCTAAGAACACAGACCCCTGTGGCTTTCTGCTTGCATTTGGAAATGGGCAATTTGGTCTTTAGCATCAGTTGTTCTTCCTTTCAACTTCTTTAAAAAGAAATTTGGGTGTTTTATCGCTATCTGATACGAATATTTAAAGCAATTCTATAAAGAGACTCAAAAGACCCAACCAGTATCCCAGCATGTGCTAAACTTAGCATATGGTTTACATTTCCTTTGGGCTTCATTATTATTTCATGAAGGAAGGCAAGGATTCTTCTGTGCATATGAAATTCAGAAGGCTTAAATTCAGTCTTTTTAGAAAAAATACATAGTACTCTAAAATATTTTAAAATATATTAAAATGTTTTATAATCTTTTCATGTATGACTGGTAAGTTGTATGACTTTTTTTGTTTTGTTTTCTCCAACAAGTCCCTGAAAATTGAAATTGGCTGTGGTAAGCCAACTATAAAACATACATGGACATTCATTGATAGCATTCCCTGTGCTCTACTCGGTCACAAAGATAATAGAAATGCTTCACAGTGTAACCTGAAGATTCTTTTCTGACCCTTTGCCATTTAGGAATTGCCCAGCTTCTGTGATAGATGTTCATTTATCTTTCACATTTCTCTGTAGGTTTTATATATATATATTTTGGTATATAACATAGTACACTTTATGTGTATAATGGAGACTTCTGACAGTTTCATATATATTGAAATCTTTTCATGGGGAAATGATTTATTATAATGGATTTTATGTTGTTTGGATCAAAATTGAACATGTACTTTTGACGTACTTTGTGTCCAGCCCTACGAAAAGAATTCTTCCCAAAATGTCAAAAACCTTTGCTGTCAGTTCTATATTTTCTTATTTCTTTCATTTTTGATACAGATTTTTAGATGAAAGGAAAAATTGAAGAATTCTATTACTTTACAGCATCTTTGTAGTGGATAGCATTTAACTTCCTCTGAAGAAGTTCTGTAAGCTGTGCCAGACAGGGAGAATAAATATGAGAAGGGAACTAGAAGATTTGTTAATGTGCTGTTATGTGAGACTCTATTGGGAGTGGTTTGGCTTCAGGTACAGTGGTCTGACATGTGCAGTCAGAACAGCATGAGCATGCACTTGTGTCTGTACAGGTTTGTTCTAACCTCGCTGGAGGACCATACATGTAAGATATATATGGATATATAGGTCCTGTTTTTCAGGTCAGAGTATAGTGACAAAAAGGCTAATATTTCTGAGAACTACTTTCTCAAATGTATTCACTGTGTGCTCTTACTTTCTGCTGTATTATCTGTTATCCAGAAAGGATCCAGAAAGAAAAGTCTTCTCTTGAAGACGTCTAGGGTAGTACTAAGTGCAACTGTATTGGAAACAAAGGCTTATTTCTGCCTCTGCACTTCTACCACGTGCTGAGTTTGAGGTCTACAAAAAGTCTAACATGTCCAACTCTTTGGCCTTGTTCTTGTACATCACTTGAATAAAGGAAAGCTCTTTTTCATTTCACAAAACAACCCTGAAATGATAAGGAGAGAGAGAATGAAATTTCAGTGTATAAAGTGTAGAATAAATCTGATGAAGTCAGTCTTTTTTACTTTTTTTCTTTTCTGTGATTTTCAGGAGACAATGGACAGCAGTATCTGGACAGTGATGAGTGTGTGTGTGTGTATTTATTCCTCCTTTCTGCTTTCACAAATGCAGGTGTTATTTTTCAGCTTGAGGGCTTTCTTTTAGCACTGGGTAGCTCTTGGTACCTTGCCCATTTGGCTGGTGTTTTTTTTTTTTTTTTTTTTTCCTTTTGTTCAAGATAGAAAAATATTTGAAAGTTAGTCCTTTCTAGGCATCTTCTGCTGAGGAAGCAGAATTGTTTATTATTATTGCTGAAGCATAGAGTAAAGGAGAATCACACCAGGATCTCTGAATAATTGGAGATCAGTGAAGGACAGGTCTTGAGAAGCACTGGGCATAGCCAAGCCTTGCTGTCTTAATAGAGGGTATTAGCTATATCCTTGTTTGTGAGGCTTTGTTAAGAGACGGGATAGCTGAAACGTTCTTAGTAGCAGCATGAAGCAAATGCAGGACTAAAATAAATGTGGAACAGAAACGAATAAGTTAATGGCAATGTTCAAGTCTGCTATGACTTTTCAAGTGAGTGTGTAATGTCTGAAAATAGCACATTGTAAATGCAGAAAAATGCATTATTTGGGTCTTACATTGTCATATGTCTCCCTTTCCCCAGGAAGCTGACAGTCATAAACTCTGGTTTGGCAGCTGTGTTCCTTGTGTGCCAGTGTGTGGAAGCAGTGGTTGTCCCCCTCCTGCTAGCTGAAAACCGGGGCTAACGGGATCAGCAGGTTGATGGCGCAAACGGATAGCAGTGATTCAGCACAAGAAAATAAGCCTATGGCACTGCAATCCATACCTGTAAGTGTCATCAAGGCTTTTGTAACAGAGGTGAGTTTAAAACTGGGTCATCGCTCTCCATCTGACTCTTCTTTGTCTTCTAAATTGTGCTCACAGTCTCAGGCACTTGTCACTGTGTGAGTATTCAGACCATAGTTATTGGAAGTGAGTGATTTTAACTGGTAGAAGGAAATGGTTATTTTAGAACCATTTGAGAGGGATGTTCTGCCATATAAATTTAGTGCCTCCAAGAACTGACAAGTGGCTTCCTCAGAGGAGTGGTAAATTGTGGAAGCTAAACAGACAAATCCTTACGGGCTGTGGCACACAAACGCTAGTAGTGGTTTGATGTGAAATCCTTGAATACCTGCAGACTGATCTTAGTGCATACACACACACACACACACACACACACACACACACACACACACACACACACACACACACACCCCCGCAGCACCAAAAGTGTGTGTGATGGAGTAATATGGTATAAAGCTGTTACAAGTCCCTGAGATGGCCTGAACAACTTACCTGTGGCATCAATGCTTGTAGTTAGGATAGTGGACATGGGAAGAAAAAAAAAAGTATGCCAAATTACTATGCAGATTTTTTGCATTTTGCACTTGGATTTTTGGTTTTCTCCGTCAAGGGGTCCTGTGAGCTAGCTTTAGTCCCCAGTCTTGTCAGTACTTAAATACAAACCTCAGTCTTCTCAGTGCTAAAATATATGTTTAGTTCTGTGCCTAATCACACACCTAACAGTTAGCAGCACCAGAACTTCCAGCTTTCTCATGCACTGACTCCACTGCCCTTCACAGAATTAAATAGATCTTAGGGTGAGTCAATCTTTCTGCATTGTCTCTTAGTTGTTAGAAGCAAAGGGAAGATATTTGTTCAGCTGAGATTTAAAGAAGGAAGAACTGCGTAAGAGAAAGATGAGAGAAATAAACAAAAAGTCTTCTCAGGCAATAGAAACAGTTGCCATGATAAAATATAACACAGAATGCCTGCAAAATGTTAAGTATTATGGGTCAGACTGAGAACTGGGAGAGGAAAAAGAATGTGACAGGCAGAAAAGAAAGGAATATCCAGCAGGAATATCCATAAAGAAAAGAATTATAAAATAATAATCCATTAGTAGTCCAAACTGTGAATCTAATAAAATTTTCTGTCTTCAGAATACAAGTGACTTTAGTATATACATATATACACACATGTCATGATTTTGGGTTTCCTCTGGGGACATTTGCTTTGCCCTGCTTAAGCCCTGAGAAATGATTTTGCTGTCCACCACACAGGCCAAGTAAGTGTGATGCTATGTAAACATTTACATCTTGAATTATAATACATTAGTAACTTAGTTTTATAATGAGAGACAGTGCGTGTGTGGAAGTGGGGACTTAGAAATCTATCCAAAGGATTTCTAAAGCAGTTGTGTTGATAGTTTGTTTTGGGAGACTCTGCTGAAGATGAGGCAGATGCTTTCTTTCCTTGCAGTGATGAGGGTTCGGGATTCTGCTCCTAAAAACCAGTCCAGATCAGAGCTTGTCAGGGTTATTTGCAGTGGTAAAAGTATTGCATTTCATGTTGTCAGATTTTCATTACCTCTACATTGTACGTCTACAAAAATTGTTCCAAGCTCCTGTGTTCCTGACCGGAATTAAATCAGTTGAATTCTGGTTTTATGAGGTTTACTGTCTGTTTGCTAGATGTACCTAAACTCTTGTCTTCTATCCTCCTCCTTTTAATGAAGTGAAAACACAAGTGAATGTGCATTTTGATCATCGAGGGAGGAAAATGTATGTCACGTGACAAAAGAAAGGAATAACGGAAAGAGCAATTTCTTCTCAAATCACAGGATTCGTTAAAGGAAGAATCATCTCATTTTTTGCCTTTTTCCTATGCAGGGCTTCCATCAGTAACTTTTCTCATCCTCTCCTTTTATAAACGCTCCTTTTCAAAAATTAACCCATAGTAAGTTAATAACATAAAATTCTGTGTTGAGATGAATAGATGGTTTAGCTGCTCAGATCTAAACCTTGACTTTGAGGACAATGCTGTACAGCTGCCTGTCTTGGAAGATCAAAGTGGCCAGAGAAGCAGTCTGCCGGTCAGTGTGTTCATTACTCCTATCAGTAGGACAGCCTTGCTAAGGCTGACGAATTGATCTTGACATATGGAAAGATGGTTCAAATGCAACGACAGCTGCAAGGTGGTAGGAAGGTTAGAGAACGTGACCTATGGATGAAGGGTGAAGGAATGGAGTTGCTTTCTGCTCAGGAGGATGGGGGTGGGATGAAGGGCAGGAGTTGTATTTATTGATATGTGCATTGTTATTGGAAATGGAAAATGATTGCTTTTTAAGGCTTTGATAAGAAATAGCGTACTAAACTTCTGATGACATCACAAGTACCTATTATCTAACTTAGATAATAGGTAAATAATAGGTTAGATAATAGGTAAAATGCCGTAATTTTAATTAAAAGTGTAAAAGATGCCTAGGGAAGTTGCATAAACTCTTACTTTAGGGTTTTTTAGGAGCAGATTGGACAAACATCTAGTGATGGAGATTTATTTGATCCTACATCAGTGATGGAGTCTCCAGAAATCATTGTCAGCCTGTGTTTCTGTGGTCCAGATTCTAACACAAAACTGAAAACCAAAAATACTGTGAAACAGAAATCTGACTCCGGGAGTGGACTGTGATTTAATGTCTTCCTCTCACTGTGTTTTATTAAAGCCCATGCCTCTCTCTAATGGGAGTCCTTGCCTTACTGTTATAGAAGAAATTCACCTGAATAAGAGTTGCAATTGAGAATACTGTTATTTTTCCCTCATTTCTTTAGCCCTCTGTGTACTCGTGTGGGAGAACTCTTCTGAAGTACAGAGGTTTTGAATATCTAAAACCTCACCTTTTCTCTCTCCAGGTTGATGAAGGAGCAAAAGAAACTAATGCAGTCACGAACACCACAGTTTGCCATGTATACCAGGGCTACTTTTTTCTTGTCTTCATTCAGGAATTGTTTGCCCTTTAGTGGTTTGGTTACTAGCTGAGTAAAGTCGATAAAATATTTTTCTGGTTCAAAACCAGACACCCGGTTGTCCCCTGGGGATTTACAGAAAGCTGAAGTCTAAGGTTAGGAGGTAATTGAGACTTCCAAATGCATATGTCAAGATAGAAAAAGGTCCCTGTCTTGGACTTCTTTGACATAAATATTTAAGTCCACCTTTACTCCTGTGACTTTGGTCTTAAATTTGTCCTTCTGCTCTTCAGAAGAACATTCTCCCATTTCCCTGAAAGACAGAACCTGTCTTATGAGATTTCTGTGCATAACTTCGAACAATTTACATAGAAATGTCAAGGTAAAGCTTGCAGTTGCTTTACCTTGAGGGCTCACATATGGTAAACAAAATACAATAGGAGCTGGATAGTGAAATATGAGAGTTCATGAGCTCAAATAAGGATTTGCTATCTCACTAGTGAAAGCAGAAAGTTGGTTTAATAATTTTATTGTAACCTAGCTTAAAAAGGCAGCTGTAGAACGTGCTAAAAATTGAAAGTAACCTATTTGACCTGTTGTAAAGCAAATTAATAATAAGTCTGTCTATTTTCCCATGTAATTAAGTAGTAATGATCAAAGCTCAATGCTTTTCTTAGAGATTAATGATCATTTTGAAAATTAATGGTGTGAGGTAAAAGCAAGGACCATTAGCCGTAACAAATGGTTAAGAATTCAGAAAACACACTTGACTGAATCATTCAGTTTGTTTTATGATTATTTAAATACAGCTTTTTTCTTCTGTTTATTAGAAAACAAATTGATAATAAAATATGCTAAAATGTTTTAAGTCATCAAGGTTTAATATTTTCATACTAAGTAGCTAAATAAAGAGTAGGGTCAGGTTCCAACCAGGGTCGGTCTCTGAGAATAGCCATGATGCCTGTTCCTGGCACCCATCCCTACCTAATGTCTCTACTTCTCAGTCTTTTCACCACAGCGGATTCCATGGGGCTTAGCTTGATTGCTTTCACTCATGAAATCAGTCCTACTGAGTGATTAAGCAAAACTAGTATATGGTGTTTGCTGGATCAAGTCCCACGCCTTGCCTTCTTAGTGACTCGTAAGAGAAGCACATCAGCTAGTTCCTTCTAGTTTTGCATGCTGAGAGATGTTACTGAGATAATTTTTCTTTTTAAGAGTTGCTCTTGGACAGTTAATAATGTTTTCAAGTCAGCTGGTAGACAGCAAAAATATTTAAGTACATACTGACCATCTGGGCCTTGCTCCCAGGGAGCTGCAATAGAATTTAGTAGATCTTTTAAACTGTTCTCCAGGCTCTGAGTTGAATAATAACAGTTATTGGAGTTGCCCATAACAAAACTGTTACTGAGTTCTTTGGTGCAAAATCAAGATGAAAGCACGCCCCCCCCTCCCCCGCCTTTTTTTTTTTTTTCTTTTTTTTTTCTCCCCCCTCCTTAAAATAGCACAAATCAGAAGTAATTTAGATAAAAACAATGGAGTTGCATCTCAGAGAGGTAGTTCAAATCTTAGCTCATGCTAATTCATGTTCCACTCATTCTGCCAGATTTCACTGTGGGAATACTCCTGTTTCCATTAGACGTGTGATAAGAGAAATTATTTGCACTAAGTTTTCCAAAGTAGGGAAAATTCTAGAGAATTAAAAAGTTTCTGAAATGTTTTGCATAAATGCTAGCTATGAGAAGTATATATCTGTCCTTTGCTCCTTACTTTCATATCTGGATACTGTTTGACACAAGTATTTGACTGTGTTTGCATTAACCTTTTTTTAAGTGTTTCTTTCCACTGAATGGTAGAGGCAATTTTAATTACTGTTTGTCTGTTCAGTAATAGCAAAAAAAAAAAACAAACCAAACAAAGATACAGAATCTGCAGACAGCTGTGGGGGAAAGATGTTAGTATTTAATATTAAGATATCTGTTTAAAATGCTAAAAATAGAATCATAGAATCATAGAATGCCTAAGGTTGGAAGGGACCTCTAGAGGTCATCTAGTCCAACCCCCGTGCACACGCAGGGCCACCTAGAGCATGTGGCACAGGGCTGCATCCAAGCGGGTCTTGAAGATCTCCAGAGAAGGAGACTCCACAACCTCTCTGGGCAGCCTGTTCCAGTGCTCTGGCACCCTCACTGTCAAAAAGTTCTTCCTTAAGTTCCCGTGGAACTTCTTATGCTTCAAT
>VWPW01015233.1:40651-321482 GCA_013389825.1 Crypturellus undulatus
GCAGAGCTGCTCTCCAGCAGGTCGGTCCCCAGCCTGTCCTGGTGTCTGGGGTTATTTCTCCCCAGGTGCAGGACTGTGCACTTGGCCTTGTTGAATTTCATGAGGTTTTTGACCGCCCAGTTGTCTAGTCTGTCCAGGTCCCTCTGGATGGCAGCACAGCCCTCTGGAGTATCCGCTACTCCTCCCAGCTTCGTATCATCAAATACTGAGTTCTTATACTCAAAACTTCTCAAAAATACTGAGTTCTTATCAGCCGTATTCAGGTATTTCTGAGTGTGGACACCAAGTTTGGTTTGTAAAAGTTGGAGAATTTAGAGAAATCTATTTATCTATTTTTTTAAAACCATTATCTTATTTGAAGGGCAGAATAGATCAAGATGCTCGTCTTGCTTGGTTTCCTGCGTAAGACACAGTTTAGCACTTCACAGGGATATGGATTAGAGATTTTTTTTTCTCAATTATTTGTTGTAGTTTGTTTCTTTGTATTTTGGTTGGAAGTTGAGAAAAATAAAAACTATTCAGTAAATGCAAAAAACAAGCCAAAACAATCTGGTAAATGTTATCTCTTTGTCTACTTAAACACATTAATAAGCCAAAACATGGGTTTTGGCAGACATTGAAAGTCAGATAGTATTAAAGTCATGGATCAGCAAATTGCATTGTATAGACTGGGATCCTGCAGGTATTTATGAATAAGAGTAGTCATATGTAAAAAATACAAGGAACCTTGAAACAACACAATCTCATTGTACAGTACGGTACAGATATCAACTCTCATTAATAATCACATAGCTTTATTTGCTTCAGTTTTTTGTTTTGTTGTACAGCTTTCTAATATATTGATTTTTTTGTCAGTTTGCTTTGTACAGACTGCTTTGTGTTAGTGAATCCTGACGGTCTCCCTTAAAGCTTTTATTTATGTTCCTTATAGCTCTCTAATGCAGTATACAGCAATTGCTGAGAGGTTTAACAAGTATCTGTTGCAACTGTGTGGAGTCACAGTAGCAGTAGTATTTTATTTCAGATTCATAATGCATTTGTGAATGCCTGCGTTCTGTCGTCCTCATCTTTTTAACAGTAACGAAAAGCTGATGCAGATCAGCGTCTGGCTTTTGCGGTGCTGGCAAGGCAGAGGGAAGAGCTCGGGGCAGGGTGCATTGGCCCAAGGAGCAAGGCCTTGAGAGTGGATGTCTCACAGCGCAGAGTAGCGTACAGTCTTGCTGCTTTAGTTGTTCTAGGCACTGCTAATATCCACAAATATCCGTAGGAGAACCTGTGGCAAAAGAAAAACCTCATCTGTATTAAAACGCGCCTCAGTCTTGTGTGAGGGTAGAAGTCCAGCCATGGCATGTTTTTTTTTGTAGGTTATTCGGAAAAGTGGGAGTGTGTGATAGGCACACATTTTGGTTTTGCAAGGATGGAAGATGGTGCTGCTCTGTTCTCGGGCATTCAGAGTGCTTAACATGCAGCGAGCCTCAGCCCAAGCCTCATGCTGCAGAACAGCAGGGTTTGAGGAGCATGTGAAATTTGCTTCTCTTGCTTGGTGGTCCTGGAAGGTCTGCTGTCTGGCAAGAAGTTTCTCTGCATGATTTTTCTTCCCCCCTTTCTCCTTAACTGCTTTACTGCTTTCAGCCTAGCAGGTGTGGGGGCTGTTTGGTGCACCCTTCCCAGAAGGATTGCTGGGATCAAGCTTACTCCTCCAACTGGACCGTACGTGCGCATTTAGTAAGCAACATGACTCAGAGGAGATACAGTTACCTAATGAAAGGGAAATCCAGACTTCTGTTTTGTCTGCAAGTCACTGACTCTGAGCTATGAAAAATGAAAGGTAATGTGTTTAATAGTACAGATAGTCTCTCCACATCCAGCATCCCCGATGATGGTGGAAGCCACTTGCAGTAGAGTCGAAGCAGCAGTGCTGCTAGGTTTATCAAGTCACTGATATCCATAGCTGCTTCCATCTGTCCCCAGACAGATGAGGGGAGGAAATGACTGTTGTGGTCTCAGAGGCTCTGGTGACTTTCTTGCGGAGGGGAGTAAAATCTGGTGTTGTGCTAGGGAGCCAAGCCATGGGAGAATGGCCTGAGCAAACCTGATGCAGCTGCCTGCTCACTGGGTGAAAAAATTGAAGGTTGTTCAGGGAGTCTGGGCACATTCCTTCCCTCTAGGTCTTATGAGATTAGCTTGACTTTTCAAATCCCTGGACCAGCTGCATTTTAAGTACTATTAATTGGGTTGTTGTGTCACTCTTAGGCGTAACTGCTAGGTCCAAAGCAACTTTGCATTTTCCTGTCACTGGAGCTTTCTACAGTAACAGCTCCAGAGAATATTATGCCACATAAATGCTTATGTTCATTTACCTTCACCACAACAACTGTCATCTTTCAGCTCCTCTTGGAGTCAAATGAGAGATTCCTGCTCCTCCTGTCAAGCACCATAACACGTATCCTTCTAGACCCTTCTCAGCTCTGTGGAAAAGCAGTACAAGTGCTAATGTGCCCCCAAACTACTATTTTGCAATTATTATACACTGAGGGAAGACAAGGAAATGCTACTTCATTGTCAGAAAGTTTGAGGGGAGCATGTGCAGCCCATTGCTGAGAATGAATAGGATTTTAGTGAAGTCTGTGTTTTAAATACGGTTGAGAATAATGTCTTCTGTGCTATCCGCTCCATTGTGTCACGGTGAGAAACCGTAATTCTGAAATTAGTAATTTACTAGTACTGTTGGTAATATACAACTGCTTGCTCAATCATTCACTGTGCTGGGAAATGCCAGCACAAATGTGCTTCTTTATCATTCATTATGTTGCTGTGAAATATAAAGTCAATTTTATTTATCTACTTCAAACAAAATCATTGGCACGTTGAGCCACAATTTTTCCCCCCATTGTTAAGTTTTTCCCCATCGCAGCAGTTTCCACATCAAAAATTTAGTATTTGTTACTATGCAATTTTTCTTACCTACCGAATGGTAGCGACTAATTCTTTTGTTACTTGAAGTAAGTGGGGGAAAAATGAGTTTTAGATGACAGTATCACAAACCAAATTTTTTTGAAATCAAACCATTGTGTTCTAAATGACTGGTGAGAGTCTGAGCTACACTTCAAACTTAGAAGTCTATGCTGCTATCCTAGCACTTACTGAAATTAGAGAGGAGAAATATTAGAACATAAATAACATATCCATACTAATGGTGGCAATTTTTCTTCATTTAAGTTATCTATGTTTTTTGTATTTAAGTGGAAATTCACCTATTTCTACAAACTTTCAGACCTTGTCTGTAGTTGCTGTACATGCAGAACTGCTTTAGAGATGCTGGTAAATTCAACACTGGGATGAGGCTGCCTGAGATGTTTTAGATAAAAGGTGGTCTTGGCATTTATATTTTACTTTAATTTCGAGAAGAGCCTTTCAAACGTTCTCCTGAGTATTGAGAGAAGAATAGAATTGAACTATTAGAATTGAATAGAACTAATAGAATTGAAATTGAAACTATTTCAATCTTTTTTTGAGTGAGATGATACCTTCCAAAATGCAGAAAACATGCTTACATGTGGCATGTTTTGTTTCATGTGATTCTGTTCATGGTAGAGGGGCAGCTGGGGATGCAGTCTAGGGCAGGGAGCGATGGAGAGATGGTCATAGACCCAGTGCTTGGTGCTGGGCTCTAGTGCCATGTCCTGTTATTGGTATCATCAGATCATTGCAGATCATTATAGAGCGCAACTGTCTGTTTTGTTGCCTGAAGTAACACTTCAGTTGTCACTGCTGTCTGTGACATGTGCCAGCCTTGCTGGTGTCTATGACACCAGAATTTTAAGCCTGATTTTGGCATACTATATAACATGTTAATTTTTGGGGTTAGGTGGTGCTTTTCCATCCTTCTGGACCTGTTTTTCTCCAGCAGTGAAATAGTGCTACTTAATGTCAATACCTCACTTGCAGCTAACAGTTGTATGTTTATAAATGCTCTTCATGCTGCAGTGAATCTGAAAAGCTTATGATGGACCCTCAGTGGAGTATCTCTAGTCAGTTGGCAGGGTAAAGTCAGAGATGACTTGCTACCTCCCAGGATACAACCGTCTGGGGCGGTAAGGGCTGTTGATCTGACCGTGCTGTGGGGTGTAGAAGTACCCAAGCCTTTTTTTTTACTGTCAGAGCAGGGTGATTGATCTAGCTTCAACTGTTCCTACGTGAAGCATTAGCTCCCCTTCAAACAGCACGAGGCGAAAGGAACAAACTGAGACGTAAGCAGAGTTAGTCCGAGATTGATTATGGATGTGCTTATGCTGTCTACCCCTTGTAGGTCAGGGTGATGACCAACTTTGAATTTTCTGTGACTGGCAACAGCATAGCGATAGTAATTATTTGTGACAGTGAGAAAGTCATGTGCAAAAGGACTTTGCTTTCTGTCTGACTACCTGGGATATAATCTCTCTCCCAGCATCAAGAAAAACTGTAATTTCTGAACTCCAGGGAGAAGAAGTTCTACTACTTTTCAATAGTAAACTACTGGCAAAACTACAAGATCATGGCCTGTTCCTTCCACATATGCATGCAGCAAGGCATATGTGTTGGGAGGGAGTGCATGGGAAGATGTATATTGCTGCTGTTGCAATGTTAATGCTACTATTGCAGTTTAAATCAGATGAGCATCTGGTACAACAGACTAGCCGTACAGGGTTTGAGGAATATACTTTTCTGCCCATTTTAGACACTCCTTAGCATAAAGTTCCACTGAGCAGATTTTGCACTTGCAAATCATGTGTTTCTACTTAAAAGCAACTGAATGACCCTTTCTTTTTTGAATTTAGGAGGAGACTGAACCCATAGCTGTATTTTTCATTAGATTAATGCAGCTCCTTCCCCAGCATCCTGGAGGTCAGGATAAGTCAGCTGCTGATAGTATCTAAGGGTCAGAGATGAGGGCAGCTTTTGATTTTTCACTGAGTCTGGCAACTACAAATAAGCTACACTTCTGCAGACAATTTGAACATACTCATTTTTGTCTTTTGAAGTGCAGGTGCCTTTAACTACTAATCTTTCCTTGAACTTCTCTTTTTGTTAGTTGACAGTTTTCTTACGTTTTTCTTGTTTTCAATGCAGTGGGCTTTCAAAAATATTTTCCTCAATGAATTACTTTTTGTGAGCTGGAGACACTGTTAACACAAAAGTCTACTACTGTGTGAAACACATTGTGATCTTTGACTGTAAACTTTGACTGAATAATGCTCATCAGGTCACAAATCACTAAGTGTATTGAGTCTATCCTAAGCAAACAAAGGTTCTTAAGTGGAAGCCTTTCTCAGTGATCAGACGGTGGGACTATTGAGCCTCTTTCATAGTGTCTGTGAATATAAACTGATCAGCTGTAGTGAAGCCCTTGTTCCCTTGTATTGAATGCCTCAGTCAATTTTATCCACTGGCCTTTTCCCCATACAAGACAGCTTTGTAATTTTCCCAGTTATTTCTCTCTCGTTTCAAGTGATTCCTGCATTCACAGCACCGGAGACTACAAGCTCAGGAGAGACATGGAAGAAAAATATTGACGTGCGTTGAGATGTGCAGGATACCTTTCTGAAGCTTTTCACACTTCTCGCTTGGATACCTCTTCAATTAATTTTCTGAAGTTATTAAACTCAAGGTGTAGTCCTGGAGCATTATGGCATAAAGTTATTAGTCATGAGCAAAATCCTAGCATGCTTTTTTCAGGCTCCAGTTATTAAAGATTCTCCATGCTTAGAGCTGCCTGATGCTGTCAAAAACTGACTGGTGTTGGTGAAATGAGGTATTGGGCAGTTTTTTTATTCCTCACAAATCCCCAAAGAAATGTGGTAAGACCCAGCTTTTTATTTATTTATTTATTTATTTTCCCTGCTATTAATGGAGCAGGGCTTCTTGTCTTTAATATTTGGTGCAAAGGCAAACTAAGCAGTTTAAACTGATAGTCTTCCCTTAGAAAGTTACTGTGCCCTTTCTTTTCCAGTAGCAGGAAAAAAAAAAGCATCATGGTTTCTGCATACAGCACCTTATAGAATGAGAAGGTAGTCAATTAATGAATACCTGGAATCACACGACTGATAGCTGTGTCGTCAGTTCAAGGCACAGTCTGCATTCATGAAATGGCTACTTTGATTTTTGATTGTGGAATCATTGATAGATGTACAAAAGCCTAGTTTTTTAATAACATAAAGAGGGAAATGAAACAACTCATGTCTTTTGGCCATAGCGTGGTGTAGGTTTTTAATCACAACTCCCCATTGTCATGGATTAGTTCTGCTAAAACTCTCCATCTGAGAAGAAATACACCAGCCTTTTCCAGCTTGTTTTTTGGCTCATAGTCCACTGAGGCTTTCCAATTAATTAGTAATGTATAATTGATTCTTGTATGTTCCACTGCAATTTAAAGATGTACAAAAAATACATCATAGGAGTTGTTTAAAATCTGGTTGTGTGGGTCTTTTTAGAAATGAGGAATCTTAACAGTCTGTGTTGATGTCAAATGAGATTTTCAGAATCATTTAGATATGTATGTCCTGTTTCAAAATAATTTTGACAATCCCATTAGCACTTAACTGTCTCACTCACACCTAGTCACTGTTTAAAATGTGCCTGAGGGGTTATCATTTATACTTTGAAATTACTTGAGCACAATTACTCAGTGTTAGCATTGTAGGAGAGAGAAGAGGATGAATACGGACAACAAATGTTAAATAATTTGTAATTACGTATGATACAGAGATTATCAGAGGCCTCAAAATGGCATTATGTTGGAGGACTTGCTGCTGCATGATTTTGTTTCTCCATTGGCTAAGAAGAGCTCTGAAAGAAAAATGATGCCAGAGGTAAGCCCAAGTGTGACCGTGGACTAGGCTGAACGGGCAGGGTAAAGCCCTTGGGCCAGTAACTTCAGCAGAGGCAGAGTTCATCCTTGCTACAGGGAACAGCATTATCATTGAGCTCAGTAGGAATACCCTTGATAAGTGTATGTTGTTTCAGTCTCCGTCATTTAGCCATCAAAAACATCTAGACTTCGTTAATAAATAATAAAAAAAAAGCTTTAATATTTGTGCTCTCAGTAAATCTGTCTTCACTTTGTGTTGGCCTTCATCATTGGCAAAGACTTCTTTAGCACCTTATATAAAGTGGGACATGACAAATAGGTGCCATGTCTTCAAATACCCACTGTGTGCTTGTTGCAGCAAGATTAGATTGGCATTTTGTTACAGTGCAAAAGTAATTTTGAAGTCAAAAGGGATCAGATCTCCCTGCAAAACGTCTGTAGGAACCTCTGCTCAAGGAGGTTCCAAACTCCTTGAACTCATCAAAACGAATGAGTTCACGTAAGGCATGAGCTCTGATTCTAAAATTAATATTGATCATCAAGCCCTGAATTTCACTGCTTATGAAAATCAAGCCATCTTTTGCTCTTGCCTTTTACATATATAGGATCCTGGCTTAAAGGCAGGGTTGTGACTTCAAGATGTCAAGAGTTCTGTAGTCACAGATGATGACTGAAAGGATGTAATGTGTAGGTGTCTTGGCTAGGTGTCTTGGTGTCCTGTCTATATTCTTCCCATGTTTGAAGTATTTGGGGAGACTGTGAGGGCGCTACATCTGGGAAGAAGCTCCTTTGAAGGCAGGACACTGAGGATGTCTGAAAAGAAGCTGGATCTGGAATTAATGTTGAAAAGCAATGCTGGATTTGAAGGATCTTGCCAGGCCTTTCCCTGTGCCTCGGCAGAGAATGTCGTCTGCAGCTTCAGCTGACATTAACACACCCACACTGCTCATGTGGCGTGGAGCGTTTCGTTACTTGGTGCTGCAAAATTTTAAATGGAAAACATCAGGGCTGAAAAGTCTGAAATGTCTGTTTCTGCAGTATGCACACACATATCATTTATCTATAATATTGTTACTGAACTGACTTGTGCTTAAAAATGCTTCACTGCTCTCTCCTGAATCAGTAAGACAAAAAGAAAAAAATGTGCAAGTATCATCTCCTGATCATACAGGGGTGGACGGGAAGGTGTGGGCTCACTTGTATGTCTTGCAGGGAAGGATGAAGTGAAGTGACACTTCCATATCAATCTTCCCAGCACTTAATATAGTCCAAAGGCCACTGTTACAGTGTGTTTTCTTATCTCCAGGCTTTGATTTCTTTTTTAGTGACTATACTGTTTACTCCAGGGGAAAGATTACTTTATGGATTTCACGTTTTTGGTTTGTTTTCATTGTTTACTCTTTTGCAGTGCACAGATGTGAAACATCGATACACAAGTTGTGCATAATAGTTTTAATAAAAACTTGGTCCCAAACTCACTCTCTTCCAGTTTCTTTCTCTCCTTCACCACTGTACATCTGGGACAGAGTGCTAGTCATTGAAAAGAGGAGGAGAAAAAAGCTGAGCTGAGATGCTACTTAAAGGAGTTTCTGAATCAGCTTCATGCAAGATCCCTTTCACAAATCCCTCCTAGCAGTGTCGAATAGGGGGGTGCTAGCAGTTCTAGGTGTGATCATTTCCTTCTTTTCTTCGAGCAGGAGTTCTGTGGCTTTTCTCCCACACCTGGAAGGAATGTGTGTTTAAACGGGAATCTTGGAGTCCTCTGACTTTCAGTTGAAACTGAAGGTGACAAATGCCTCCCTTATTTCAATTTTCTTGCACAGAAAAAATGCTTTATGCTTGAGTCTTCTGGCACCAGTTCCTGTTGCTTTTGAGAAAAAGTAATAACTCATTCTGAGGTTATTTAATGCTGAAAAACTGATGGAATTTAAAGATATTTCGTGCAGTTGGCTTTTGTCCTTTGCTAGTGCATTGATCTGAAGTTCTGGCTGCTCTTGGGGAGAGGTGCTTAAGTTAAATGCTATGTTGTCCTGAGGTTATAGTAGGTAAAGAGCTGTTTATCCATTTCAGAATAATTAACTTGCAGGCAAACCTTGGATCTCTTGAAATGGATGAGTACCTTATCATTACTGTCACTAGGGACATGGTTTCTTCCTTTTACTAAGGTATATTTGGCATAAGTGCATTGTTAAAACAAGAAACAAAGTTTGCTGTAAATAGTCAAGCGACCGCTCAGTAGGGAGATGGGTACTTGTGTCAGAGTAACACAAAGTGGATTTCTACTGTTTGAAGTTAAGAAATGACCTTGTTTACAAAGTCTGTCTGCTCAGAGCAGGCAAATTCCTAGTGAAAAGCTATATGCAGTAACAATCACAGGACTTCTTGTGACAAAAATCAAAGCCTAAAGCTTTTCCTCTTTTTTTCTTTTTTTCTCGATTATTCTTAAGCCCTAAGCCAGTACCCTTGTGGGGCCTGTTCCTGGTTTGTTGTGACTGACTACTCATCTTCAGTGCTAACTGGTGCAAAAATTAGTATTATTCCACTATGTCTATTTGTATCATCCAAGGAAATGGTTGATAACATTTGACAAAATGCTTTTTCTTTTTTTTTCCTCTTTATGAATAATGTAAATACCTTAATCTGTGCGCTGTGGGGGGAGTTGGCAGGAGGAATTTGGGGAGGATGGATAAGCCACTCAAGGAAGAATGCTACCACCTGTGTCCTGTGCCATCATTAAAGTATTCTTTAGTCCTGCTATTTAAATTTGGAATGAAATCCATTCCCTAAAGGAATAAAAAGGGCAGGACTGGTGGCCAAAAAGTCAGGATGAATTAGTCACCAGAAACATCTTTTATTCATGGGATTAATAAGGAAGGGAGAACTGTAAAAGACGTGCTGCTGGGTTTTGTCACAAAAATGAAATAAAGGGGATTGCAAACCTGGCTTCCTGACAAAATGTCACTTACTGTTTGAAGAATGCATATTTTAAAATCGAATGCAAAAACTGCTAACCATTTTTGTTCTCTTATGAGTTTGTGTCTTCTCTGGATATTTTTAGATCGGAAGACTTCCTTTACCAGAGCATCTGCTGAGAGCTGCACTCTGTGCAGTAAGTTGGACCTGCAGAGTCTTTTGGTTGAAGCTGATTTTGTGCCACTTTCCCTGGCTTGTTGGAACTGTCACTCTGCATGTAGGGCTCCAAGTGAAGGAGTGTTTTGTGGGGAGAGTCTCCTAGGGATACATGCCACTGTTCTCCATTGCCAGTTTCTCTTAGTGTGGCACAGGTTGCTTAAGCACAGTGATAAAGCTTGTGCCTCTTGGCTTTAGAAGCTGGGCCCTCGGAAAAGGAGGTTTGTGCAGCTTTAAAGCATCCCCATTCTTAACTGTGAAAGTTTGATTTTTGTTTGTTAACTTTTTGCTTTTGCACAGAAATCATCCCTGATCAGCCTTGCTCTGAGAAATATTTTGGGAAAAAATAGCAGAAGGATTTTTTTCTTTGTGATTAAAGCATGCAAAAGAAAGCAGTTTTTAAAAAATTTCGTGCCCCCCCCTCCGTTTTTTTTTTTTAATCTAACGATTAAAATCTCTAAGGACTTTGTTGCAAGTGTGCTTTATAAGCAGTTCACTGAGGTGGTAGACTTCTAGGATCTTGACAAGTGTCACTTCCAGGCTGAGCTAAAGGGTGGCCTGGGGAGTGAGAATGATCGCTTGCACTCACAGATACTGTGGTAATCAGGGCAACTTGTTCTCCTGATACTTAGGAGAACTTTTTGAGAGGATCAGAGCTTCTCTGCTTGCATTCCCTCAAGTGTCCAAACTCTGACTTCCCTTTCATGTGAAGTGGGAGTGACTCTGTTACCTAATTCAGGTCATGTAAAGTCATTTTTGGTGTGAGAAGAATCAGACCTAGAGTCTATAAAACATGAAAGATCTTTAGGTTCAAAGGCTTGTACTAGAAGGAAACTCTAATGCATTTCAGTAAGAGTCCCAATCCCCTTTATTCTTCATTATGCCACAGTACTATTTAACTACAATTCCTATGTTTTCTTCTTCGTAAAAGACATAAACATGAATTTCTCTTACCAAAAGTAATTTAGAAATGTCATNAAAGTATCAGAGCTTCTCTGCTTGCATTCCCTCAAGTGTCCAAACTCTGACTTCCCTTTCATGTGAAGTGGGAGTGACTCTGTTACCTAATTCAGGTCATGTAAAGTCATTTTTGGTGTGAGAAGAATCAGACCTAGAGTCTATAAAACATGAAAGATCTTTAGGTTCAAAGGCTTGTACTAGAAGGAAACTCTAATGCATTTCAGTAAGAGTCCCAATCCCCTTTATTCTTCATTATGCCACAGTACTATTTAACTACAATTCCTATGTTTTCTTCTTCGTAAAAGACATAAACATGAATTTCTCTTACCAAAAGTAATTTAGAAATGTCATATGTGGGTATGCATAACACTAAATTGATGTTCATTCTGTGCTTTCAATCTTACTTCAAAGCTTTGAAATAAGGAAAAAAACACGTTTTACAATTATAGCCTTATCCATTAGGCAAGGGTACCAGCATAGCACATGACATCTTAACTGCATGACTCTGCATCAGCTCCAGTTGAATTCAGATATAACCACTGCTGTTGATTTACAAATGTAGTGGGCAGTGTATCTGTGCTTGCTAAGCATCTACCCAGGCTCTAGCCTCTACTCAAAATGATTTGATTTTATTCTCGTATCAATTTGACCTGGTGTAATTACAATTACTTCAAGACACCGTCTCCTCATTTTACGTGAGTAGAACATGAATTAGACATAAAATATAATCTAGAATAGATTGAATCCAAATTCAATTCAATTACATAATTAACATATCTTTGTTTCGTGCAAGAATAGTTTCTGTTCAGAATGAATTTCTATTATGTTACTATTATCACAACACTAAAGGTGAAATGCCACCTATGTTATCTATTACAGTCACAGAATGCACAAGTTGTATTTTTTTGTCAAAGCGTGAAGCCGTTTTGCTGCCTGAGAAAGTACTTATGTGTTATAATGACATTCTGGCATTTGACTTTTGTAAGTACCGCTGGTTTGGGTAGAGACTGATCACATGGCCAGTGTCCAGCCTAGAGCTCAGGATTTTCAGTTGTGAAATCTGCGACCAGTCGCTTGATTTCGCCACCAGATTGCAGGAACTTTAATTTACTTGGTTTTCCTTCATAGAGAGTGTGATGTCACACACAGGAATGGAGGCTTAGCAAAGTTTTTTTTTTTTTTTTTTTTTTTTNCATAGAGAGTGTGATGTCACATACAGGAATGGAGGCTTAGCAAAGTTGTTTTTTTTTTTTTTCTTTTTTTCTTTTTTTTCTGCCTAGAATTAGTAACTTGATTGGTATGTTCTCCCTGAGCTTTCAGAAGTTATGCAGAGACAAAAGGTTGATACATGAGACCTGGTTTTCCTTGCTCTTGCATGGCTCTTCAGAAGGGGGCTCCTTCCCCTGTTACATTGATGGCTAACTACACGTTCCTCTGCTGCACATTTTGAGATTGATGAATGACATACTATACCAACCCCAAGGCTTCCCTTCGCTTATCTTGATCAGGAGCTAGGTCCTAGGTATGGTCTTTCTGGTCTGCAGCTGTGATACACAAGGAGGTGGAGAAATCCACGGGAGAAGTATGTGGTGGCAGTGTGCAGGTATTAACCAGTATTTCCTGCTATTTTCTACCACCGCATCAGAGGAAGAGCCAAAGGATTTGTACAGCAGTGCAGCCTGCAGCCCTCAGCTTGTGCTATCGTTTGCTTTTTTCTCACTGATTCCAGGTGTTCAGAGGGCCTGCTGCAGATGAGCTCTGAGTTAGGCCTGTTGTTTACCTGTTTGTCAGCTTTTCTTCTGCCTTCCTTGCCAGAAAAAGGCTGGGTGTGCATCTCAACATCTAATGTTTCTGAAAGTGTCAATAAGCAGTTGGTGTCATTTGACCATTCTGTTGCGTTCTGAATCTTGCCTTTTGAGCAAGAAATCCATTACATAATTACAGAGTGTTTTGAATATCTAAATTTCTGCAATATTCTCATTTAATGTTGCTCAGAAGAAGACCAAACTGTTTTCTTAATGCTGTCAGGTGTAGTAGTAATAAATAAAAGGTGGTTTCTTCTCTTGGCTTACACCCATGGTGATACTGCGAAGATGTGAAGTAGAGACAGAACTTGGCTTGGTGAGTCTTTATACTGTATCTCAATCAGAGAGGATTTTTGTTTAGCTGTGAACAGATAAATAGTATGGATTTTTAACAGAAAGGCATCTGCAGCTTCAACAATGGAAGAAATGTTATAGCTGTCTGTAAATGCAGAATGATACTTGTTTCAGAGATACTCTTTCATTCATGCTCCCTGCTAGTGTTTTCTGCATATCTGTGTTTTTAAGTGGTGGTGTGGAGCTCATAATTCCTCCAGTGTAAATCATCTTATCCATGTGAAATTAAGGTGAAAAATCTGTTCAATAACGTTAATTTAATGACTGAGTATGAGTTCCATGTCAGCTGGGAAAATTACTGAGGTTCTTTTCTTCAGATTTATGTATAATAGTCATTGTGTGAAGAGCACAGCTGTGACTTTTCAGAATCTGAAGTCCTAATTTGATTAAACTGGGCTTCGTGATTTGCTCTTACTGTCCTTATTTCATACAGGAGATCAATTGTGAGAAAACAATTCTGCCAAAATGTTTAAGTTTCTGTCTTCAAAATCTAGAAAAAAGATGGTATAAAAATTGTAAGGTGACTTCTAAGATGCTCCTGAGCATAGTGAACTTTTTGATTAACTCTGTCCAACTTTGGTATGGAGTCAAAGGAGTAAGGAAGGACCATTTTGATTAATTTTCTTTGAGGATGTGACTTTCCATTTGCTTATTGTTGACTTACTATTAAGAAAGATCTATTGGCAAAAGTTGCAAGCAGAGTTCATGGAGAGTAATTGTGCCTGCTTCACCATTCCCAGAATTATCCAAAATTTCATTGTCTCTCGGGTCTCCTCCTCCTAGGAGGACACAGGCAAGTTAGGTGCTGAGATTCTGGACTGAAATAGCAAATTTTCATAGTAGCAGATAAAGAGTAGCAGAAAAGAAAAGTAGTAAGGGGGGACACCAGAATTTTTTGCCTCTATAAGTCTATATAGCTGCTGCCTGACCTGCTGGGCACGGTCTCTTAAATACTGTGTGATCTGTGCAGCCATTTTCTGAGTGTAAACCCAAATAAGAAAGAAAAGCTCTTAGCAAATACTAAGTCTGAAAGTATTGAGGAAAAACTCAACCATCACATGTTGCTTATCAATTTCTTGCAGACCTAGTAATTACTTAACCCTTTAAATATCACAGTGCTCTAAAAATGCTCAGCAACTAAATAGAAGGGATAGTTATTCTGAAATTAAACTGGAAAACATTATAGTTTGGATTTATAGTTTTAATTTATAATTTGGAGCTGATGTCTCACCAGCTCCTATTGTGAGTATTTTTAGAAACGCCATGATATTATAAGCCTGGTATGGAAGATATTCAACTTAGTTAAGAAGAAAAATATTCCAAGCACTAGGAAAGACCAGACTTTGCTTAGTAAACCATAAAATGCAATGCATATTTACTTTCATAGAACTGTACTCCTCTGCCCTGAAATGCCCCATTTTCAAATCAAAGTAGGATGGAAAGTGCAAGGATTAGATGAACACAACATGTTTTGTTTTCATGTCACTGCATCTTATGGTTTAGATTTTCAAAGTGCGACTTGATCATCGCATACATGGTGGCCTTTTCAGCAGCAAGGGAAATGTCATGTAGTGGTAACAGCTAATCTCAGAGGAAGTGCAAAAGCACTTCTGTTAAAGTGAATGCTTTGTATGTGCACTCTCTTTTACCCAAACTTAAATTAAGTGTGCATCTCAGATTGCTGATACTTTATGCATCTGCCATTATTATGTAGAGTGGAAGCTAAGTTAGTCCCTGACAATGATTCATATTCTGTCTGAGGAATACAGGCATGTTCTGATAAGATTGGGGACTGAAGCATATTAATGCAGTTGAAATTTCCATTTCCTAAAATAGTCTGAAGAAATTGTTACAAGAAAGAAAACTAGCACAGCTGTTATTACTGTCTGTACAAGCATAATAAAAGGTAAGTAGCCTCCACCCATATTGCCTTGCACTGTGTTCTGTCTGCTCTTATAAGATGAGCTGTGTAGAGGCATCCAGGCAGAAGCTGCTGGCTCGTGATGACGTACTCCTTAGGCCATTCCAGGGCAGGGCCCCCCAGAGCAGGGGTATTGTGTCAGTAATATTCTCCATGCCGTGCAAAGCAAAAGTAAGTCTCTGGTTCCTTTGGCTGTTAGAAAATCCTCTTGCACCTTTGTGAGAATTAGCAGAATGTGTTGATGACAGTAGAGGTAAGTTTCAGGACTACAGTAGGGAAGCAGGTAGGGGAGCTTGAACACTGCAGTGCCTTGCCTGCAGCAGACATGCGCTTTCTCCTAACACGTGCCGGGGCTGCACAGCCCTCCTTCCATTCAGATCAAGGCTCTGTCTGCCCCAAGAATTTTACTTACATTTCCTCTTTAAACAACAGTGATTAGTGAAGTTTACTCTTATAGGAGGCTCAAAGGCAATTGAGCAATTTTTTTTCTCTGCCTTGTTGCTTTTTTTCTTCTGAGTCTGTTGCATACCATAGCTGTACCTAGTGAAAGGACTTGTGTTGCCATAAGGAGATAGATATATTTCATTGGTGGTTTCAGTGTTGCCATATATGAGAGGTTCCTTAGAGATGTCTGTACTTAAAATAAATGAGGCTGCTCAGGTTGTTGCCTAGAAGCATGAGGAAATTAAATAGGCCTCTAAGATGCTTTCATTTTCTGCTCATTCTCTCTGCTGTAAGCCTCCGTTTGTGTGCCCAGCTCTGAACCTTCCCTGTCATTTGCCACAAGTACTTCTACTCCACCTTCTCAGGGTCTACTGTCAAATGCCTCCACCTTTCATGGTCTCATAGGTTATTGCAGGCTATCAATACTCCAAAGCATCACTGCTTCCCAAGTTTAGTTCACTACACTGCAAATCAGGTAGGTGAGGGTGAGTGAAAGGAGAGACACAAGTCACTTTGGGGAACAGTGGTGTCTGCTGGTGCCCGCTATAAGGGCTGTCTCAGATTCAGGCTTAGGATCTCAGGCTCTTGCATAAGATACCCAAAGATTTTTCCATCCCTTTTATGGTGGGCTGGTGAAATTCTGAGGCTGGTTAATACACATCCCTTGAACAGACTTCTTCTTCTGCTCCATGCCTTCTGTCTGCTACAGTGTCATGAGGCCACTGCCGATGTAGTCTGCACATGTGACAGGTCCAGAAAGCAGCAGCATCCATGATTCCAGTTGGTAAATGCAATCCATGTTTCTGAAATGACTTGAGAATATGGTCTGTCATTTTTTTGTAAAGTAAACTGAGGTTCTAAAGTTGCTGCCTTGCCTCCAAAGACAGCAGCTCACAGTCATGTTCTCTGTGCTCTTACCTGTCATCTGCGATTGGGTCAAACTGTGGCACATCCAGGCCCGATGATGTGCGTGAAAAAGGGCTGATGGAGAGAGGGCTGTGTCGCTGCGGCTGGCGTGTGAGTGCAGCTGTGGTTCTGCTGCGATGCAGGATGGTGTGGTGGACAAGTCAGCACTCCCTTCCCAGGGGCCTGGTGAGGCAGTGCCGTACACCTCAGAGTGGGGTAAATGCAGCTCCAGGAGGAATGGAGCCTGGTAGCTATACACAGTCAGACACACTAACCATACACAGTACATACACAATAACCATAGGCAAAACACAGGTCAGGTGTGCATTGCAGCAGTGCTGTCACTGAGCTTGTGNGGAGGAATGCAGCCTGGTAGCTATACACAGTACAACACAATAACCATAGGCAAAACACAGGTCAGGTGTGCATTGCAGCAGTGCTGTCACTGAGCTTGTGCAAGCGGTGCTCAGCCAGGAATGTGCAAAAATTCTGAATTTAGGGGAGCTTTACACCTTCTTTTGATATATCTGGCTGCTGGAGAGGGAATGGCAGCTTAGCACAGGCTTTGGTGTGTCTCGGCAAGGCAGCTCTTTTTGTTCTTTTGCAGCAGGCTCCAGCAGTACTAAAGTATCGCATTCTAATGCCTGTGCTCAATTTTGTCTGTGTCCTCATGTAGCGAGGAATTCGTTATGATTTAACCTTGAACCTGCAAACTCTTTTTCTAGCTGAGAGGCTCAAATACTCCTAACTGAAAAATCTGTCACTTCCAATCCATCTGAGAGAGAACCAAAGCAGGACCACAAGTTGTCTTTCCGTCTGAACACGGAGTGCGACTCTGTGCAGATGTGCTCCTCCAGCGAGGGATGATGATGCTGTAGGGGGCAGGCTTTGCCTGTGTTTCAGAGGAGCATCTCCAGCTCAAACCCCGCACCAGCTAGACCAAAGAGCATTTCAACTACTTAGCTTTCTTTTTATTCATAAATCAGACAAATCAATAATTGTTTAAAATGTGAAGGGTTTAATTTGCCTGCATTACATGAGAAATAAAGGTATCATTAAATGAAAGATGCTGCTGTGATGAGGTCATGTTATCTCTGTGAATATGCAAGTGGTCTTTTGTGGTGGTGTAGGCTTTTTTTTTCTTTTTTTTTTTCTTTTTTTCCTTGTTAGCATTTGGTTGCTTCTGTGTTGAAAATTAATAAAGGCAGGCATCTAGAAATCCAGGTATTTTAGGGTTTATTACAGAGATGGTCATAGTTTCAGAGAATGTAGCATTTTAAGACCAAATAACATTGAATTACAAAAGCTCTTGTGAAGAATTTGTTGGGAGCATTTCGATGGTCCACACTCTGAACCCACTGGGTGGTGGTGTTTGTCATCTGCTGCCCCCAAGGAGTGCAGAATTTTGAACTGAAATGCATTGTCTCATCCAGCAAGATCTGGGCTGGCATTTGTATGGCTATGAACGTGTAGTCTAACAGATGGTTGGGGCAGTCAGTTTAAAGAAAACCTATGGTCATTAAAGTGTTGATTTCACTATATTTGTAACCAAAATATCCATGTGGTGTAAAATGGTGTAGTAAAGTTGTGGTAAATGAAGATAGTGTAATTTACCTTCCTGAGGATCTGCAAAGGTCAGCAAGGGGCATGGGCATGGGCACAGTGTCCCAGCCTGCAGGAAGGTGAGCTGAGCGACATTCTGGCGTGGTTCAGGTTGGCATTTCTCCTCATGGCTTGGGAGCTGCTGATCCCCTCGTGCCAGCTCTGTGCGCAGCTGAGGCAAACCAGCACACACCCAGTTGCTGGAATGAGCATCTGGAGTTCCTGGAGGAGGCTGCAAGAAGGGGAAAGGAAGATGGCTTTTATTCAACCTTTTATGTTTCTCTTTGCTTTTCTTCTCCATATATAAAAGTTAAAGTGAAAAAAAGAAGGAAAAAAACCCACTAAAGTAAAGAATGAGGAAGAGCACTGGAGTTGGTCAGTAAGGATAGAGAAATAATCATCTTCATGTGTGGCTATGTTTTCAACTGAGTGAGGAGTTTGAAATCTGTAAAAAGAAGGTGAGAGACAGTGTGTAATTTAAACATCAACTTGAAATGTCTGTCTCCTAATTATGGTGTGCTTATATAGCAATTTTGCTTTTACTTTTCTCTTTCTCTCTATTTTTTTCTTTTTTTCCTTCTCAGACCTTTGCAGCTCATCTTTTAAAGCATTCACAGTATCTGGACGTGGGGCAAAATGATTAATAGCCTGTATTGATTTTTTTAAAAATGAGTAGATACAGTAGCATGAAGCAGGGAACTGCAGACTTAAATTTCCTGTTATGTTCTCTCTCCTAGAGAGGGTGCGTGGAAATGACTATTTCTTTTGGAATGTCAGTGATTTTCTGAATATTAACAAGCTTTTCCTGTGTTTCTTTTAAGGTTGATAGATGCTGCCATTTACATTTCTGCTCCTGCTAAATTCTCAATTCTGTTAGGAACTGAACATATTAAATGGGATTTTAAAATAGAGTGTCAGAAGAAATAGATTAGTTGTCTGTCTGTCTGTGCAGAGAGGTACGTGATTACCAAATGAACTGTATTGAAAACTGCAGAGCAACAGAGCTTGTGGATACAGAGTAACATTTTTAAAGGATCTGTGAAAATTAGAAAGCCGATTACAATTCTGCCAATAGAGAATTTTTCACTAAACATGTCCTAGTAAAAAGTTTAAATGTCCATCAATTAATGTTTAACTGATTCTTAATGGCAGTGTAGTCTATTGACAGTATGACTTCCACGTGAAAATTAGTCTGACGTTGGTTCTGTGGAAGGGGGAGATACATCACTGTTAATATGGTAGCCCGTTTATTACCCCGGTGTCTTAATTCAGCTGCATTCAAGGGCAATGAAGTGAGAATATCATAATCAGTTTGGGTAGGAATTTAAATGAGAGGTATGTCAGCCTGATGGTTACGCACTGTGTTGAAGGTCAGGGAGAAAGGAATGCTGCAGAGAGTTCAGAGAAAGGTTTTGGGGATAGCGAGTTCTATTAAATCACTGACCCAGGATGTCAGTCAGAAGCTGCTGTGAGCAAACTGTGGTCCTGGGCAAGAGAGAGACCTCAGTTCATCAGGTGCCATCGCGGCGGAGCAGGGAGGTGAGGCACCTTACAAACATACCCTGAAATCTCTTCTACAGTTCCAAACAGAGCAAAAGTGCATCCCATTTCTTTTCATCCTCCTGACCCCTCTTTGCTCTAGTGAGGGGAGTCAGTGAGCCAATAATATATTTAATGCCTCAGATCTTACCACAGACCTAGCTGACTATCTTCTTTTTCCCAGAGCATCTCCTGTCACACTTTCACAGTCTCCGTTGCTGCAAGGAAGGACTTTGTCTCAGACAAGCCTGAGTATTGCCTACAGGAAGAGGGGAGACAGAGCAGGGATATTCAGATTTGCCCCTTGGATTCTGAAAGACAGGCTTGCCTTGCCCTAAGACTATGAGAGCAGATCAAGCCACAGTTGACCTTCCAGCAGCCAGAAGTCTTTCTAAGACTAAGACATAGTGGCCCAGTTGCACAGTCAAATGTACGTAAATTATTTCTACCAACAGAAATTTATAGAAGGATAATTTATAGGAGGATACTTCTTGCATTTCTGTCCTTTGCATTGGTCAGGAAAAAAATGTTCAATACACTGGTTTAAAAATAAATGGCAGGATAAGCAGGCTTGTTTTGTTTTGTTTTCTTCAGGTGTTTTACCTTATAAACTAGCATGTTATTTCAGAGATACTGATGACCTGGTGTTCTGGTCTAGTCAGAGTAATTTTCCGCTCCTGACCCTGACATTTCAAATTTCCAGTAATTTCTCAGCAGCTGAGATAGGAGAGAGCCAACCTGTGCTCTGCTCTCTAAGGAGGGCTGGGTGGAAGGAGAGCACTAAAATCTTCCAGTGATGATCTTGCAAAATCCTATCCTGGAGTGCCTTAGACTTGCAATCCCTATAAAACTGAGGATTTTAAAGGATTGAATTTGGTTTTGTTCTGGTGAACTGCTAACTCTAGCTATCAGAGAGCCTCTAACCCGTTGGAGACAAGTTGTCATCAGCTCCCTGCAGCAGGATGCCTGCTGTAACGTGTACGGGCACATTTTAGAGCCAAAGGCTTTGCAAATCTCTAACCAACTTCCTGCAAGTCTATGTGGGGCTCTCGGTGATGGGCCTGCACCTTCTACCTACTCTTTTTCTTTTACCATCCCATTCAGTTTTGAGTGCTACAGTTAAAGCTCTTTTATGTATTTCAGCAGAAATTAGGATTTTTGGTGTATTTACAGTCTTTGATTCTGATCTCTTATCTGTTTTGCTGAAATTTTCTTTTTCCTCTGTTAGGAAGAGAGAATCCTAGACATCAGGGAGCATCTTACTCCAGTTTTTCTCCTTGATCGGAGATGGAGGTTGTAGCTGTGTCTGTAGATCAACTATCAAAAATAATTGAAAATAAAAATTATCTTTTGTTTTCCTGTACTTTTTATGTATGTTCTGATAGAATGTTAAATAATGATATAAGAGTGAGTGCTGCTATATAAAATTCAATTTGAATGTGGAAGATGAATTGTTCACATAAATGAAGTATATAGAACACTTTTGATTCAAAGTGGAGTGCATGAATGCTTGAAATATGACCAGTAATTAATTCAGTGATAGAGAAAGTGGAGGATTTCAATATGACTAGTTTAGTGTTCTGGAAAAGATGTTTAGGAGCTGAAATTTAACAGTCTGTAAAAATGTTTTTCTCTCTTAACTGTGAGAGTGGTTGCATCTGAGCCTTTGCTTCTGAGATAAGCAAAACGGTTTGAATAGAATTAAAATGGACCATATTTTTCCCCAAAATATAACATAAAAACAATCTATCTTTTTTATTGCCATGAATCATTTTTCTACTTGTTTCTATGGCTTGTTGGATATGTGTAATAGCCTTGACCTCATGTGAGTTACTTCTTGAGTTTGCTTAATTTACCTTTAAGGAGTAATGCCAAAGAGCAGATGTTCCAAAATCACAAACTTCTGAAAAATACCATGAGGCCTACAAACTGAGATTTAAAGTACAGTGAATGTAATGTCCGTGTTCTCTACCATCTTATTTCTGACAGAATTGTTCCTTCTTGGAATCCCCAAGATCTACGAATATCAGTTTTAACAACATCTGAAATCCTCATGTAATTTCTTGACTCTGTCAAAGAGACTTCATCATGGACATCACATCTTTCACAACGCAGTGAAATAGAAGCACTGGGCATTTCTGGTCTGATGTACTGGGCTTGCCAGCAAGTGTGAAGGTAATATGGTGTCCCCAAAGAACCGAAAGGTGTGCTTTCCTTCCCAAGGAAAGAGTCTCTCCTGGCACCCGCTGTGCGCCTGCAGCTCTGCGAGTGGAGCTGCTTGTGCTGGCAGTGCACAGTGTTGTCTGCGCTGGGGGTACCCCGCAGGGCGTCCCTGCGCGCCGGTGCCGCGGTTCGTCAGAACCCACCGGTGCTGCTCACAGGGGCACACGTGGTCTGCCTCTGGTCGCACAAGGGGGCTGCACTTAAACTGCACTGGATGTGTGTGGAGCTGCTAAGAATGAAATGCACAATTACTGGAAATCTCATCTAATTGGATTATATCTTGCTATTTAACTCTCTAAGAAATACTACTCTGTACTGGCTAAAATTCAGTGTTTAGTCCTGTCACAGGCTGCATTCATATAATATCACAAGTACTGTGGAGCTGGGCATTAGGGTATTTAATCTGTAAAGCTATCACTGCTGTGTTCACTGCAGTAGTAAGTCTCTGATGTTTTATCAGTTATTATTGACAAATACCAGAATGAAAATTGATTATCAGTCGTAATAAAAGGAACGATTGTGCAATTTACATGAAGACACATTTAATAAAATACCTAATCCTTAAATGTACGTAATGAGATGTACTATTCACGTCACTGCAATTATAAATTGATGCTTAAAGGGCACACTTACTATTTAACGTGCTTTTAATATCTCTGCTCAGGTTTGCTCTTTTAAATGGTGGAGTTCAATGAACACTCTTGTTTGCTTCCTTTTCTCAGTCATGACTTTTTTTTTCAGAATGAAATTTATACATTTATTTTGGCTTATGTTAATCTGTAAAAATAAATGTATAATCTTGTTCAGTGCTGGAGACTTTTAAACCTTCTTTGGAATAGTGATGGGATAAACATTTGTTTTCCAAGTGCTGGAACATCCTGGCCACAGCTGTTGATGCAGCTTGAGCTGCTGTTTTTCCCCTTCATGTGTGTCTGCTCACTAAAGCAAAGACCTTGCTGCAGTTGCTAGCAAGAATGAAGATCTCAACCCATGGTCTTTCTCACTAACTTCTGACCCTGCACTGACTTCCCCAGCCCCTTAGGTCAGACTTGTGTGCCGTTCGGTGGAAGGCAAGTGCGAAGGCAAGGGGTCTACCTGTGCTGTGCAGGGAGAAGCCTGCACATTTAGCTGCCTGGTTTGAAGGAAGGTGTCCACAGGCAGGCAGCTGCCTCCAGCCGCTTTCTCATCTCCTGCAAGCAGGCTATGTGCTCTCTTTGCCCCTGGTGTGTCATGATGCTTCCATCTGCCTCTCTGTAGCACTGCTAGTTACCATAGGCACTATTTAGCTTTCGTTGTACATCCTCTTGCAGCAGTGCTGCCACAGTTCTGGATTTTTGGTGCTGAATGATAATTAGAGTTTAATATTTTGCATTCCAAGTAGCCTGTGTAGACAGACACGCTTAGGAGGGTTGCTGCTTCACAGTCCTTAAGCTCTTTAGACATTTTATAAAGATTGTTAAAAAGTTGGACCAATGACTAGGAGATTAATAATTCAGAACATTGAATTGGAAGATGAAAATCAGGCAGGTAATAAGTTAATGGCCATGTTCTGCTGACCGTACACGTTTCTGTGTGAAATGCTTTCTCATCAGCTAGCAAAAATGCTAATGGCTGAAGTATCCCTGTGGTACAGCTGTCCTTCTTTCCCTCTGGGAACCACTGACAATACATTTAATTGTCTCATTAGGAACATACAGAAAATGTTTTGTGTATGTCAATAGAAATAGATTACATTTTACCTTTTTTTTTTCATAGTGGTTCTGCATTCTGATCTTCCCAGTTAGCCTCTAGTTCGCTGTGTTTCAAGGGGAAGAATGTTGGCTTGTTTTTCTTCTTTTTGTGTTTTCTCTTTTCCTTGTTCCTTCTTTCCTTCCTCTGTAGCTCCTTTTTACATTTTTCCTTATTTTTCTTTTTTCTCCTTCTTCTTGTATCATTTGTTTTTTTTTTTCTGTTGTTTTTCATTTCTCTTTTTATTTTTTTTCTTTCCTCTTTCCGGACTGGTCTGTAGCATCTCTTACAGTTATCAGTGCTCCTGGGACTTCAGGCTTGCCTGGATCCATTGCAAGAGCTGGGGTAATGCACATTTGGAAGAACTCCTGCCAGATGGGAGGGGAGTGCTGAGAATAGGAAGCTAAAAGGGAACAACTCACATATATTCATTTCCACTTACATTGCTTAAATGCTGAAACCCACTGGGGAGGCAGAGAGGAGATTCTCTCATAATTTTTGCATGTTGAGGGAAAGTCCAGTGTGGTCCTAACTGCAACTTGATGAAATTAAATTAATGTATCCAGTATTAGGATTTGTGTAATGTACTGCAAAGTTATCTTGAAATTGTGCTGGTTATGTAGGTGCTTTGAGTGCGATGAGTTTAGAATTGCCAGTGCGTGAGGTGGAGAACTGTAATTGAAAATTAAGTATGCCACAGGATTTGTCACATTTAATAGAAATCTGAGGATTTCAAACTCTCTATTTTGCTTTTTAAGTTTAAAGCAAAATGAAAGAGAGAAAGATCAATAACTTGTTTCATGTATCTCCAGTGCAGCATTTCCTAGATTACCTTTGCTGACCTGAGCAACATAGGATGAGTCTCACGAGATGAAATGCAATGAAATTAATGCACCTAATACACCTCATAATGAACTTTACTCTGTATTATAGCAAGATGAAAAGTTTGATACATTTGGCAGCCCTTTATTTGCAAAAGCCTTCTGCAGTGGAATAAGCAGAGCACTGAGTAAAGGAAACAAAACACGTGGGCAGTTGGTTCCTTCCCTGTCAGGAACAACTGTGCACTTTTGGGCCAGTAACTCAGCTAGCAAGGAATACATGTTGGTAGCTTAACTTGTAGCTGCTGACAATATGGCTAAAGATTTTATTCCTACAGTTTTTTTCTTACTGCAAATAATCTCCTATATACAGCTTTACCTGATTCTGGTTTTGTTACTGGTGGTGAAAGTCTGTCCTCCTTATTTCTAACCATTGGCTTGGTGATGGGTGATGTGTAACTCTGACCAGAACCTCGCAAGTGGTTGTCACCACTTCAAGAGAATGCCAAAATGTAAGACCAGGAGACAACAGACACCATCATGAGCAAAACCAGTTTTTCTTTTTAGAGAAAAATTCTGGTGTAAATAGAGAAACTGATGCCAAAAAGGCTGTAACAGGTGAAAGTGCCTGTGCAGTTTATTCAGAAAATTTTGTGATAACTGTCACATTATTAAACAGTTTTCTGTCATTATCATTTAATTCGTCCATCTTGACTTGGAAAAACCTTTAGGAACATATTTAAACAGAAGTATGCAAATAATCCTGCTAGTTTCAACTGGAATTCATCACTTTGGAATGTCAAATTGGAAATGTTTTTTTAAATGTGAAGACCTGCTGTTACTATTTATATATATTTATATATTCTGAGATATGCAGTCTGCATTTTATTCTGCAAGACAGTTGGGACACAGCCAGATGGAGACTGCAACTTCTGCAAGTTTGCAGACATTCCCTGGGCAGGGCTGTGCAAATCGTGTGACCTGAAACAAAAATGTTTCTGGTTTCATGCCAAACCATAAATTCCAGGGGCTGGGGAAAGAAAGGTTTTTTTGATTGAATAGAACATTTAATTCAACACCATATTTTTTCATTTGAACATGCTAGATTGGCTCCAGTAGAACAATTCAAGTTAAAAATAGTTTGACTTAAATAATGCCAATATATAAAATATTTTTTTTTTCACACAAATGTATTTACTGCAGGTAATGCAAATTCGAAAAGGTTTTGCTGTCTCCAGACTTCATTCCAAAGAGAATGAGCTATTTTTAAGAAAAAAAAATGTTTAGCTTTCTGTGGAAGGACCTACACATGTAGGATGTGTAGGATGTTATTCTAACTTAAGCCATTGATAATGTTATTGATTGTGTATTGATGGTAATATTTAACTTGTACTGTGTTTTTCCTTCCCATAAACTGAGACTTGGCAAAGGAGGCTAAAAGTTAAGATTCAGATAGCTTGTTTTCTATCCCAGGGTTTGCAGTGCATGTTCTTTACTGGCTGGTCATAGACCTTCAGAAACGCTTGCTATGAGGAATACTTTTGCAAAGCAATTTAGGGGAAATTAGAGAGTGTAAATCCAGGTTTAGAGTGTTTTTATCCCAGCCTCACAAATAAGTTGAGTGGAATACATGTAATAAAACAAATTCTGCAAGTATGTGGAGTGTAGAAGCTGCCTGTCCAAACTACTTGCTGCTTCCCGGCCTCGGATTGCACCTGTATCCAGTGCTGTAGTACAGCCCGTTCTGCATCTTTGCCTGTGCCCGTTTCTCTCTCCTTACCACAGGGCAGCGTATGGGCCTTCTGGGCTGTGAAAGAATCAGGCAGTTCCAGTTTGGATATTACAGGGATCTTCCTTTGATTGTGGAACCGTGGTGATATTCTGAAATCACACGTGTGCCTTGTCTTTCTTTATAACCATCTAGGTTTGGGCCGCCTGGAGACAAACGATTTGGAAAAAGGCCTTGGTGACACGGGTCCCTGCTGTGCTGTACTCTACAAGCAGAGAGATACCTAGACAGAAGGTAAGAAAAGCATCTTTTAATTTTTTAACTTCACTGATGTAAAGCCTAATGAGGTGATTTTAATTTATTTGGCTACCAGCAACAGTAATTAAATGAAGCACATAATTTGTTAAATACTAACAAATATGCTTCAGGTTGTAAAGCTAATGTGATTTTTTGCTTCACTGATAGCCTTGGAGGCATAAGATTTCCCCTTGCCCAAACTTTACTTTCTCTATAAGGAGGCCATACAAGCAGATCTGATTGAGCTTTCTGACTGTGTCACGTTTTAAACTATGGCATTTTATTTTCTATTTTGGCCTTTTTGGTCCTTTGTCCCCTTCCAAAGGTCTCACTGCCTGCTCGCCTGTCGCTTCACATGCATGTGCCCCGGCAGTAGGTGAGCGAGCAGCGTGCTCTGCTCGCCTCTGCTACCCTGCACTAGAATTACCTGTCACTGCTCAATGCACCTCTCATTATGTTCAGCTCAGACAGGGAAGGAGCACTGAAACCTACTTTAATCATTTAGTCAAACAGAAGGCGATAGATTTTAGGAGCTTATCACAGCTTTCATTACAGGTTCCTCTATACATCCAGATTTTCTCCATCCCTTGCTGGCCTTGACCCTGTAAATTTGGAGACATAAAGCAGGCCTTATGGAGCTCTCTTGAAGCGTCACAGAGATCAGTGCTTACTCTCTGTCTTTTGAATGTATTCCTGCTTTGCTCATGGAAGAGTATGAAATATTTGAAGACATAATGGGTTCTAAGGACAATTTACTACTCAGGAATATTTTCTGAAGGTTATGGATGGTTATTTTGTGGGAGGGAGGAAAGGGAGGATTGTTTGGTTGTTTTCCAGACAGTGTGATGTATGATGCTCTAGAGAGCTATTTTAATCATCTTACACACATAAAACTGGACTAAGGGAGGTTGCCTGAATTATGGAGCCACTGAGCTCCCTACTGTGCCACAAGGCTTCTCCTTCTCCTCAGGGCTCCCACTTGGAGCCCTTGGAAATGAGTGGGACTTTCTGTAGATTTCAAAAAGCTTTGAATCAAGTGCCAGAGGTGGAGGGAGTAGTTGGCTTCTTAATAATCTTAGCTTTGTTAGTCTTCTGAGATGAACATTAGATGCTTATGCAGTCTCTCTACCCACACACAATGCATGTATGTGAGAACAAATTTGTTGTATGGAATTACTGCTTGTTTTTTTTTTTTTTTTCAAATTTTCATTTTATTGCTTTTGGGGGAATGATGACATCTCTGAGTGTTAATGTTAGAAGGGCAGGAATGGGTGATGTCCCCATCCTACTGTGGGAATTGCTACTATTGCTTAGATTCTTGTCCATACAGTGGAACGAAAAGACATTTGGAATCACGTTGCTGAAAACTGAATTAATTTCTGAGGCAGAATAATCCAAATAAAATTCTTCATTCTGTGTGTTAAAGGATATTTTTCCAGATAGGGCTACATCCATTTGGAAATCAGAGAAAAATGTTCTATACTCCTGCCCTTGTGTCTGGGCTGGTCTGCCAGCAGTAGTTTAGCTAGAGCCTAGCTGAGCTGTGAAACAAGCCAAACTGGAGAGAAAAAATATGCAGCATTTTTTGGCTACTATATTTGCTGGCACTTTACCCAACAGATAAATGATTTGTTTGGTAACTCTAAGATATTACAGGCTTTCATGGTAGCAGACTATCAAGAAAAAAAAAAAAGAGTGTGTGTGTGTGTGTGTGTGGCATTTTCCAACAGATTCATCCCATTTCCATTCTTCCCAACTACTTGAATAGATGAGTTTGCTCAGGAATTGCATCTCAAGCTAGTGGCAGGGTAGCTTGGAAAGCAGAGCATCTTCTCAAGTAACTTACTGTTCCTGCACAGATATCTCGAAGGAATTTGGACGAAGTAGGGCTGCCACACCAACTTTATGTCAAAGGAGTGTTCTACTGAGGATAGATCTGCCAAGACCATAGTCATTTTGTGCACTGGCTTCTTCTCATTATACAGATATTCATCCTGGTCTCTCCTTCATACCTCTGGAGAGAGAGGCTTTGGAGACACCAGCAAGAATAATGTTTTTACAACAGATCCATTTTTATACAGAAACTCTGAAATTGCTCATTAAGAAAGAGGATGTTAGACAAAAATCATAGATGAAGATTCAGATATGTTTATTTTTTGTTTGGTATAAGCAGAGCAAAAGTAGTATTTTCAAATATGATGTATTGAAATCTCATGGGGGAAAACAACAGAAAGAGTCATTGATTAATCATGCAGCAACAGAGAACAAAGCCAGTGTATGGAATCCCATGGTATATTTGAATTTCAGAAACAGGATTATATTCTTCTATGGAACTCTAATTCAAAGTTTTTGAAGCATTCATATTAGAAGACTGGCCTGGAGTAATAATGTGATTGATCAAATGAAAGAAAAATTTGAAAGACCTGGTATTCTCTCTGTTCCAAAACGAAAGTTGTACCAGTGTTCCCACAGGATTTCAAACCAGAAGCAGGTGCAAAAAGCATAGGAGCTGATCCAATCTTGTATTCCTGTATTTGCACAGGGCACATTCAGATGAGGAACTCCCTTGTCAGAGCATTTTACCCCCGTTCTGTAAGGCTGTGTGTTAAATGAGAGTGTGAGGACAGCTCAGGAAGCAATGGGCTATGAGGACAAGCATATGGATCCTCTGCTCTTGCATCTGTAGAAGAGTCTGCTAAAGGGCAAGGTTCTGCTGTCCTTCCTTAGCAATTGCAGTGCACCCACTTCTGTCATCACGTGCAGATGTAGATGTGTCACTGTGATTCCCTGAAGAACTCCGATTTAGGTCCTTCAGAAGAGGACAGTCTCTGTAGAATTAGGGAAAATGATTCCCAGTCACCATCAGGTAGTGACTGAATTATGTGTTGAAGCCAGAGACGCATGTATAGATTCCACCTCCCCTTTTTGATGTGGTTTAATGTAGCTGCTCGTGGCCTTGTTTCAATGTACATAGCCGATGCTCATTGAATGCCAGCTAACACCTCATAGATATTTCTTGTCCTTTCCCCTTTTACTGGGATTAAAATCATTAAAAAATGACCTCATTATTAGTTAGGAGGCAGAATTTTACTTTTGGACTGTATATATTACTACATATATATTTAATTGGATTACTTATTACCACATCCTTTTAAAGTACCTTTTGATAGGTAATTTAGGATATGGATATAATAAAATAGAAAAATGTAGCACACAATTTAAATTGAGACTTTTGCAGGAAAGCGTATAATTTGCCTGACGAATTATATGTAGAGCTGTATGTCATTTAGCAAATGCAGTAGTATATTTTTTCATGTAAATTTTCAGAATTGGCCTGTTATTGGCAAGAGGAACAACTAAGTAAGAGACTTGAATAAAAATAAGAGCTTTACTTTTTCCTTTGACCAATAAAGTCTATTATCCTTAAAGTGCATTTGCTTATTCTGGCCTTCCCTATTCCCCCTTGTTTTAATATTGCTGCTGGAAAAAGATCCAAAACTCTATGGAAATTAATTGACCAAATGTCTAATTTATTTATTTTAAGAACCATCATGTAAAAATGTTTTTAACTCGGTCAGCTTTCCTCACAAACAATATAATCCTATTTATTTTCATTCTCCTATCTGATTTGGGCTGTCAGGTATGTTAAGTCTCTTAGTAAATCATCTTTAATATTTAATACTTTACCTTAATGTCTGCAAGCAGAAATTCTTGCTTTTACTGGTAATATATCTGGCTTACGCTGATCTCTTAAATGATTCACAGCATAGCTTAAACAAGCATGTTGTACAGAAAATAGTAATAAAACAAATCCAGTTTTTATTGATTGAAACTTCTAGCTGTTTGCAATGAAAATGATCAAATGGAATGAATGGCTGAGAAAGATTTAAAACAAAAGGATTACAAATTATCTCTGTGCATGTGAAATTGTCCTGTCAGGTTTGCAGATGAGGCAAATATGACTGCTATTTTCTGTCCATGTGGAATTATGTGGGTATTGCAATTTAGTGTCTGTTATTTTAGAAGGGTCTGAATTAGAGCCATCTGCAGTTCTACTGCAGAAGGATGAGAGAAATGGCAAGAGCTCTATTTTCACATCTATTTGATACAATAATGGAAATCGATGATAGGAAAAAAAAAACACAAAAAGAAATGATTTTGCAAGAGAAGAGAAGATTGTTTGGGGAATTTGGATAACACTTGGATAAGCAATTTCAAATTGTGAACCTTTGGTGGCAGATAGAAATGTCCAGAACTTCAGAAACCCCTTCCAAGCTGAGATTTTTGTTCAAAAGGTCTGTGAGGGTTAAAAAAAACCCCAAATCCCCGAAACTGTGAATAGGTGTGTCCACTAGAAGGAGAGGAAATGGAAGGGCTCATTATTTCAGCCAAAAATACTACGGATACACATTGATTGGTTCCCTAAAGAATCCCTGGCATTTTTTAACTTGTTACCTGTTCATATGCACAGCACAAGCCTGAATGAAGTTAAGCTGTATATTTGTGTGTGCATGTGCCTGTTTTTAAATGCAGTTTTACTGTTGAGTCATGTCTGAAGGTCTAATGTTAATTTCCGGGCGTCTTGGCCTTTTATGCTTGAGGAAGGTAATACAATCCTGAACATAAGAATGAGATGTCTCTCCAATGCAAATAGCATTTTGAAATATATATAGATATATATTATTTTATGTATTTTAAATTATAACTATCTATATAGAAATATATACCTTCTGTATCTTCCTGGAGGTTTAGCAACTGTTAAAAATATGCGTCATCCATGAGGTCTCCTTCTAGCTATGGCAGCACCCGCTGAGGCCCTTGAGAAGTAGCCAGAGCAGCTGCTTCTGGCTGGACCAAGGCTTTCCTGAGGTTCTGATGCTGTTAACTGGGGGAGAAATGCCTCTATGAAGCAGTGACTCTACTTAGTATTTAAGTCTAGAAGTACCGTTTTTTACATTGATGCTTTGCTCCAACAGCAAATGACAGACAGGTTATTTATGATACAGCCAGTTCTCACAGCAGCAGGCAATATAGCTACAGCATGATGATAGCATTTCTCAACATCCAGTTGAGGGACAGAATGAAAAGCAAAGCAAGAAACCTGCATAATCTGTGGTATTAATAGAAGCTAGCAGAATTCTCCAGTATGCTCCTTCTGTGTAGGATGTGATAAAACTGATACTAAGACAGCAAGAAATTCTTCTATAATAAACATCCGCGTATTTGCTTCCTCTCACTTTTTAGCTCTCTTATCTTGGATGATCTCCAGAAACATATCTGCCAAAACTGATTCTAGAATATAGAGGGTTTATTGTCATGACATGCACTTATTAAGCTGGGAACAATTCAGAATAGGAGATGTCCTTGTGCATTCCTGTGTGTGCTTCATCTGTGAGCTGTTTGTCATTTTCTGTTTTAGTTCAGGTGCCAACAGAGTACAGACCTGGAGTTAAGTGTTTTGAATAGAGCATGGAATAGGTCTGAAAGAAATTCATAAATATTCAAGCAAACATTGGTTCCTTTGAAGCCTGTGGCTAACTCTGCCAAGCCCTGTAGCTTCAACAAAACCCCACAATTGGGCTCAATATGAGGGAGATCCTCTCTGCTGTGATTTTAGGTCTTCAGATCATCTATTGGCATTTGGTAAAACCTGCTAATTCTTTAAAGGGCTGTTTTAATAACAAAAATATTAAGACGTGTGAAGAAGATATGATTTAATTGGGGCTGTGCAGCTTTGGCTAAAGAAAAAAAGAATAGTATGTGTTTGAGAGGAAAGATAAGACAGGAAGAGAGAAAGGAGGAACGGGAGGGCACCTGTTCCTGATAAGGCTCTAACCTATCAGCAGTCTGTGTTGGTAACCTTGCTGTTATTTAGTTTATGCGATGGAAGAGTGAAACCATTATTTTCTGTTACTCTATAATTATAATTATAGATGAGAAACAGTTCTGTTTCAGCAGCAGAAGTTCATCTTGGAACACATTACCGTATCTAACTGCTAAATCACACTTTTCTAATAGAATATGATTGAACTGATGCTGCTGCCTGCTGTTTTTTTGTTTGTTTTCTTCTGGAAATGTGGAGTAAAAAAAAATCGAAGGAATAATGAATTTGGAAAGTTGGAGAACTGTTTCCGGTGTTTGAGCTTAGATTCTCTCCCAAGTACAGAATATCAGCGTTGTGTCTGCAGATTTCTTAACTTCTGGTAATATATTATCTCTGCATATGCCGGTCAAGATAAGAATTTCTCATAGGAGCTAGTATGTAAATGTTGGCTCTCATCTAGCAGAAGTTACATGAACTAATTTCATACATGTGCAGATGACCAGCAGACAATCTGGTGGCAAGCCAGAGCTGAACAGAACTTGTAGGGAGAGTCAAACCAGGAGAAGATGGTGGGTCTCAATTCCAAGAAGTCTAAAGGCTCTTAGATGTGGAAGTGTATACCAAGCTGAGCAAAAGTACAGTTCTCTTTTTCATAAAAACTTACAAATCAGCAAGTCCAAGGTTTTCTGCCATGAGTGCTCTGTTCTTAATATGTGAGACATTGGAATCCCTAGGTTAGCCTGACTTACATATTAAAAAATAAATAAAAATATGGGATTCAGAGGCAATATTCAACAAATTCCTGAGGACTCTAGCTGCTCTTAGAGCAGCTGGTTCATTAGAGACAAGGCCGAAGTATTTACTCTATCTTGAAAATTATGAAGTAAGTCTGTACCTTTAGAATCCTGAAGAATTAGCAGAAAGGAAACACAGTAGAGACTTCTGTGTTTAAAAGTTTTGATGCCCTCTTTGAAAAGGGGAACTTTCTCCTGACTTGTGAGAACACTGTCTGCTTTCTCTTTGTCCTTGCTGGTAGCACGTCTATCAACTGAGGCTCCCAGATGACCTGGAGCAGTGCCTGGATGTGCAGTTAATTTTGTGTGCTTCCCTAGTGCCACTGTCACAAGTAACAAGTCATCATGTCTGGAAATCATGCCTTAACTACCCTAAGAGTGTGTAACAATTCTGTATCAGACTTTCTGTTGAAAAAGGTTGAACAAAGTTATGATAATGTGTGTTTTTTTTTCCTTTTTTGTATTTACCTCTGTCTTTTACAGTTAAGCTGCAGAAATGGTTGTAATTGGAATTTGCTTCCTGTATTCAAGTAGAATTATGTTTGCTAGTACACCCATACCCAGGAATTACTATCAGAGAAATTTTCACATGTGTATGTGATAATTTGTCCAAGTACTAATTTAGTTCATAAAACGCATGTCTGACAGCCATTGTTAAATATTCACTGCTCACTCTGGTAGTTTGCAGTCGTAGTTCCTGCTTGCATTGGAGTTTCTCTTCCATATGTACATTCAATTCCAAAAACCTAAACTCTTGAAAGTTTAAAGCTTGTCCTAACACGGAGAGATCTGTGAGGTGGGAATGTTCAAATTTATTGCTGTAGATTGACTAGTGTATGTACATTTTGAAAACAGCCTCTGAAATAACTCCTGAAAAATATCAAGCAAGAAAGGCTGAATCTGGCAGAACAATCTCTTCTTGCAGTCATACCACAAGTGTTGCTTTTATGCCCATCTGTTGCAATATTTAGTTTGTGTGCTGTTGGCTTTTACACTGGTCGTCATTCACAGCCCGTGGTAGGATGAAATCTCTGTGAAACTGGAAAGCTAATTGTGAACTACTGAGTCGTTTAAATTAGGAGAACAAATAAAACAGGAAATAAGCACAAGGCTTATTCTCAGTTGCATTATTTTTGGCAACAGTAATGTGGTTAAAGTGATCTGTGATGATAGAATACCACTGTGGTGTATACTAAGGTCAGTTCTGGTCCTTCTAGGCTCTGAACTCCAATGCCATGCTGAAGCTCTTCCTTATTCTAACGTTTTCAACACCAGATTTTCTTATGTCTGTGCCTGCCTGACAGAATATAAGCTGAGAGATCAGTTGAGGGGTTTTGAAATTAGCCTTAAATGTTGGGAACCTGGAGTGCCTGAGTGTTTTTAAATAGGAGCTGATTCTACTTCTGGTGATGAGCAGGGCTGAAACTAGATGAAAGGAAATTAGGGTAGTGAGAAGCAGGTGAGTATCCATTTACCTGACAGCTCATCTTACCTTTGCATAATACCAGGGCAGCTTGGGTTGTCCTCGCCTCACCCCTACCTCTGAGAGCACTAACAGCTCCCATGGGTGCTGTGTGGTAGGTGCTTGCTTCCAGGTGCTGTCCTGCCCTGTGCCTGGATCTGCTGTGGATCCCCCTTGGGGGTATTGGTGCACTTCTGGTGCATCTCCAGCAGGTCGAGGGAGGTGATGTTACCCCTCTACTCAGCCCTGGTGAGGCCACATCTGGAGCACTGTGTCCAGTTCTGGGCCCCACAGTGCAAGAGGGATGTGGAGCTGCTGGAGAGAGTCCAGCGCAGGGCCACGAGGATGATCAGGGGCCTGGAACATCTGCCCTATGAGGAGAGGCTGANAGGAGAGGTTGAGGGAGCTGGGTCTGTTCAGCCTGGAGAAGAGAAAGCTGAGAGGGGATCTAATCAGTGTGTACAAGTACCTCAAGGGAGGCAATGAGGAGGATGGGGCTGGCCTCTTTTCACTGGTGGTCACTGACAGAACCAGAGGAAATGGCCACAAATTGAAGCATAAAAAGTTCCACGGGAACTTAAGGAAGAACGTCTTGACAGTGAGGGTGCCAGAGCACTGGAACAGGCTGCCCAGAGAGGTTCTGGAGTCTCCTTCTCTGGGGATCTTCCAGACCCGCTTGGATGCAGTCCTGTGCCACGTGCTCTAGGTGGCCCTGCGTGTGCAGGGGGGTTGGACTAGATGACCTCTAGAGGTCCCTTCCAACCTTAGGCGTTCTATGATTCTATGATTCTATGATCAGTCACGGCAGCGCTTGCTCAAGCTCTCCGTCTCAGGAGCCGTGGGACCATATGTGTGCGTGACATAGTGCTGCTTTTCTAAGTGCTCATCTCTCACAAAAAATCCGCCAATCCAGCAGATGTTTCTGCTTTCAGTCGTGCTTGCTAGCTCAGTGCTTCCTGCACCACGATGCAGGTTGTCAGGGCTGGGAGAGCGGGCACGCTCACTCTGCATGACCTGAGCGGTGGTGCTTTGTTGTGAGTAGTGATGCTCATGGTGGTGGTTAAACACGCAGCCACTTCAGCAGCGGAACTGAGATTTCCTTGGTGAAATTGATCCCATTCCTGAGGCTAGAAGGGTTTTTGTTGTTGTTGCTGTTTGGTTTTTTTTTTTTTTTTTTTGCGTTCGCATAATAGTTTATATATTTAAAGAATACATTAATGACTCGACTTTCAGGTTGTATGGGAGGGAAGATTATTTCTGAGAATTATAGGCAGAAGTGGTGATTATAACATCTGTGTTTATTTTTGTCCTAGTTATTTGTCTTCCAAGTATTTGAAAAAGCCAAATTGTTTGAGAGTGTGGCCCTTTCTTGGGTCTTTTCCTTTGGTTTATTGCCTCGACTCTGGATCCTGCACAGTCTGTACTGAGGCTCATGCAATATGATTAGTCTATTTAACTTGTGTTAAATAGTGGTCACTTACAAACTGAAGCATTTTTAAAAGTTGCTCTTAAATGCTTTGGTCTGAGAAGTTAGCATCATATATGCTTAAAATGAATCACCAAATAGGTACCTTTATCTGATAGCCTTGAAAACAGGCAGTTAATTAAATCTGAAATTAATCTCAAGTTTGGTCAGCTGACTTCACTGCTGTTAATAAGACAATTATTTCCTTGAGGATGTGAGAAATAAACATTTTTTTCCATTTCTGAATGGCAATATATACCCCTGTAGACACGTTCTAGGCTGCGTTTTTAAATACTTTAAAGACAAATAGGTTGTTTGGAAGGCTTTAGAAAAGTGAATGCATGCATTTCTCTGTGGCCAAATCCTATCCTATGAAAGAATATCCTAATCCTTCTGTAAAAGGAGTACAGAATGTGATCTGGATATTCATATAATATTTTACACTGCCATCAAGACATTTCTGATATTTAAAATGACTATTTCAGTAGCCATTCAGTCAGGACTAGGTAAAATGCTTTGGAAAATCATGTTGATAGTATAAGCTTTCAATTAGCAATATTTCTGGAGAACTTCTAGAAGTTCTTGCAAGTGGGAACCAATTAAATGAACCAATTAGATGTAGGTTGATTGGTTGCTTTTGATGTTTTTATTCTGTTATCTGCAAGGAGGACCACTAGTACTAGGTAGTCCCAAAAGAGTAAAGCAGACAAATCAGTGGGTGAAAAGAGTCTGTATACAGTGTTTAATTAAGAACGTAACATGTTTTAGAAGTTCCTTATAGAAAATAATACTATTGATTTTTTGAGTGCATTTAACGTGGTTTCAGATCTGGAAGAAACATCCAATATATAAAAGAAAAACCATGAAAGAAAGGAAAAAAAAGCCACAAGTGTTTTGGAAAGTTTAGGAGAATTAGGATTAGAAGGCACAAAATTTGCAAAGTCCTGTTGTTATTCACCGATGATATAAGTCTACTTCATGTAGATGGTTGTGATCAAGTCCTGATAAATATCACAGTGATCCAGACATGCGTAAATGAGGAAAGTGATTTCAGGAGGATGAACTGACCTTTCTGTTGAGTAGGTCAGTGAGCAACGGAGCTTCAAATGGCGCTTTGCTGGGCTCTGTGAAATGCCAGAGGTTTTGTGGCATGGGTTGCATCCGAAATATCTTATGGTACTTTGTCCATAAGATCCATGTAGCTTTTAAATGTACCGGTAAAGTACATAGAGAATGGCTTTTCTATTCAAGGTATTATTTCCTTGCATTACTTCTAAGGATGAATGGTGAAATCTGATCAAACAGGTTGATTAGATAACTCTGCTTTGTTATGTAGACCAGATGCAAGCAGCATTGAAGAGAAGACTCCCAGTATTTTAACGGTGTCATGGTACCAGGTTTAGCCACATAATCTCTTTTCAGCCTTTCCTAAGAATGTTTTTTGAAGGGAGAATATCGTGCTTGCACAGACTTCACAATGTCATTCGTAATTCTGTGACTCTCAGAAGGGGAGTTTACCTGTGTATTTTTTCTCAAGAAGTCCTTCTGCATTTTCTCCTAATGCAGAAGATTTTGCTCTAGAGACTTTGTCCAGTCAAATGAAATACCTGTCATCAAACTGTGTCCTCAGAACATTTCTATGAAAGCAACATGTAGAGAGCAGAAATGAAAGGAACGAAGGGCTGGCTTTCACTTAAGCCTGCAACTTTGTGCTTCCCTCCTAACCGTCAAGCCTAACTTGTTACTAACAACACCCTTGCCTCCAGCTAAGCCAGGATTCACTTTGTTTCCCGTGTTTCCCCACAGAGCCAAGCTCGTCCTTCTCCATCTCAAAGCTCCCCTTTTCATCAGTTCTAATGTCCTGTGTATTACCAGTCTACATACAGCTTCCTACCAGGAAATCCTCTTTGCTACTACTGAGGGCTTGGAGTAACTTGGCTAGAGGAAAAGCTTCAAAGCTGTTTTTAGCTTGGTGGGTTATTAGAAAGTGTCATCTTTTTGAGGATTTTTGGTGAGCTCCTTTGAATCCTCCAAAGAAGCATCATAATCAAATGAAAGAAATTCTGCTTGCAAAATATAACAGGCATTTCCCCAGTCCTGGCACGAACAGGTTAAAATACAAAGAATGTTATTTATTTTCTGTACTACTTTCTTCTCCTTTTTCCTTGCTGGCACAATGATCATTTTTTGAGAAACTGTGTAGCCTAGCAGACATGTTGGCAGATTTATCCAGCTGTTTCCTCTTCCATCTTGATGGGAAAGTCCTGTATTTGTTCAAAAATACTTCATCACTGTTTTTCTCTGCTGAAGGAAGGGAAATAGAGCTAGAAATAACCAGCTAGGATAGTGGCCTTTGCAATACAAGGAGTAAAGGTCAAGGTTCTAAAATATGGCCAGAAAAGGAGCCACTATCAGTGGTGTCTCATTTAGACATTCACTTTGGGCACTACCGAGAGCTTATTTAAAAGTAATTGTTTTTGCTGCAGCTTCTTAAGAACAATGTATGTATTCAGAAAACCAATTAACTAAGATGATGTTTTAAGCTTTTCAAATTCCTGTTATCCCTCGAGTCTGATAAACTATGAAATCATGCATAAGTCACCAAGTAAGCTCATCTGTTTTTTAATGGGCAAAAGATCAGATATATTTGAATTTCATCCAAGCCAATTAGGTTCTTCCTAAACAAGTGAACTGAAGCTATTAATGGATCTTGATTTTGCCATAGGCTTTTAGCTACCACATCCTCTCCTGCCACCCCCACAACACACGAACTTCAGGTGTCACTCTAGAACAAGCCAAAAATTTAGTATTTCCCTGTTGTTGTTATCACATTGTCATGTATTTCATGCCAAATTGTCATGTATTTCATGCCACGTTGGAAAGACTTTATTTTTAATCAAATTATATTATCTTAATGAGAGAGTTGTAATAAATAGGAAATCTTCTGGGAAGTCTTTGGAGGTTTTTAGTGCAATCAGTACAGATAGGGATACTCAGTACAGTACTATTTTTCAAGTTGCATTTGTTTTCAAAGTTGCTGGGTTAGATTCCATAGGTAGTAAATTGAATGGATGATAGATTTTAGAAATTGTACATAAAGCACTTAATATTTATGATGACTTTCAAATGGGTGGGAATTGTCACTGTTGCTTGAGCTGATATGAGACCAGAGATGAATGCAGAAGGTAGTAATAAATGGACTGTTTCCTTCTCTCCCCACAAAGTCTGGACCCGTTGTGAAATTTCAGCCTAATCTGGCTGCAGTTTATTTCCCATTCCTTATTCAGCTACATTTCAAAGCATCAGATTATTATTATTTTTTTAATTCTTCATGGCTGAGTTAAAGGCTTACAGCATACCTACAATAATACTATCTTAACTTTAGGAGAAATCAGAACACCATGGTGATCTCCATAATAAGCAGAAGAGTGACTCTCAAATGTGCTTTGCATATTTTCAAAAAACTCTTCTTGGGGGGGCAGATTAGCAAATTATAAATATTAAGTTATTACAGTTTGTACAACAGAAAAAAAAAGAGAAAAGTCTGGTATGGTATTTAATGTTATAGGTATATATTATATTATAGGTGTAATATTCACACTGCTGAAATAACTCCTGTTCTAGAAACAGTATTGTAAATCTGCAAGCAGGTCGTTCCTTGATGATAGAGCCTTTCAAGTTAGTTGATTTGATGAACTATCAACGCTGTGTCTTTGTCTTTCTGCATGAGACAAGGATGCGTGTCCTTCTGAAATAAGAACTCCACTTAAAAGGAGAATGGCTGGAAGGCAAAATGATGGAGACAATGCATAGAATATGTGTTAAATTTGTGTATTGACTTGAATCTTGAAAAAAAAAAGTTAATTAGCTATTGAATTTTGGAATATTTCATTATCTCAAGTGGCACAGATTTCATATTTTTGCCAGACAGTCCAGTATTAAATCCAGACTTAAATTCTATCTTTAGCTTTCCATGCGCTGAAGCGAGACTAGATAGGAAAGAGAATAATAATAAGCCAGACTTTGCAGGAAGGCATCTGCTCTCCAGCCTCAGTTTTTTACTGTACTGGATTATCTGCTTTTGACAGTCCAACACAAGCACTTTATTCTGCTCCCTGCTGTCAAAGAGCCATTCATTCCTTTTGGTGAGAGCTCAGGTCACCATATTCCATGTGTTTGTCATCTCTGTGGCTCACTTAGGTAATTCATTCACCCTCTCCAGGCTTACTTAAGCTCAGGATGAAGCCATAATTCACAAAGAGTCTGGTAACCCACATGCGCGGGCTGCAGCAGCAGCGTGGAGAGCCTATTACCCAGGTGCTTTATTGCATCTGCTTTACTGAGTTCTGAGAAGAAAAAACAATTCCTTTGATAGATTACATTTATCCCAATAAGGGCTTCATAAGTCAGTGCTACCAAACCCAGGAGTTTTCTGAATGTCTGTCTGAGACAGGCTGTGGTCTGATAGATAATTTAAAAAGAAAGCAAAGCAGGCTTGATGGAGCTGAGAGAAAATCTTGGCCTTGTGTAGGCAGAGCACTCTAGTAACCCCTCAGTGCCACAGGTTTCACTCACTTATTCCTTCCTCACAGCCTTCCTGGACCAGGAGAGCAGAAGGAAACAGTGGCACATGCAGAGATCAGAGTCTGCTGCTCTTGGGGAGAACTTTCAGATTGCTGTGAGCAAATAAAAGACACTTAGGAACGGCAGACAATTTTGGGAGACAATTATCAGAGTGTTTTCAACTTCGGGGTTGTGATTTGACTAAAGGTTTAGCAGGATTATTGGAGTTGTTTTGCCCAGTTTTATGAATAAGCGCGTCACTGTTAACTAACCCCTGCAGCAGGAAAGATGTACCTCCTTACCCTTTCCTGCTCCAGTGCAAAAATTGTCACTGTGTGCATGAATGACAATAACTTTTTAGACAAGGTTAGTGGCAGATAATGTGCCAAGATCCTGGCAAGTAAGCGGCTTCCCGTAGGGCAGGTATATCAATCTTCCCGAAGGTTATGATGATATAAGACCTATGCATGAGTGAGAGCAGGAACATCAGAGAGCAAGGAGGGTGTGCAGAGCTCTTGTGTGGGGGATGTCAGTCATGTCCTGACTCTGAACGTCCCCTCATCCCAGGCCTGGCCTGACTTTTTAGATGTCCTCCCTATGTTCATAATTAAAAGGTATAAGCAAGCTTGGAGTGATACTCTGTTCTGCATGTCAGCTTATGCAGTGGGATCCTATTTCAGCTCTCAGCAGGAGAGAAATATATGTGCTGTACTGTCAATGTGTTTCCTCCTCCAAACTGTGCATGTCAGTTAAAACTGTATGAATAACCCTTGGGATTTTTCGTGCATTAATCAGTAGTGGATAGATGAGATTTTTGTGGCTTTATTTAACAACCAAGCATAAAGCTAACAAGTAATTTACAGGTAAGAAAATTAGAAAATACTGGAAGTGGGAGTGCTTAGTTTCAAAGAGAAAAGGTTCCAGGGGGATCTTATCAGCATTTAAAAATACCAAAAAGGAGGGTCTGAAGAAAATGGAGCTGAACTCCACAGTGGTACTCACTGACTGGACAAAAATCAGTGAGCACAAACAAGAAATTTCATTTAAAAGTAAGAAGAAGTTCTTTTACTGTGTGGATGGTGAAGCGCTTTAGACTGCTGAACCAGAGAGGTTGTGGAGCTCCAAAACCTGAGTGGATGAACATGGGCCTGGCAACATACTGTAATTGATTCTGCTTTCATCAGGAGATTGGATGAGATGATTGCCAAAGATAGCTTCCAACCTTAGCGATTTCTTGGCCTGGATATAACCAAAAAATTCCTTACTGTGATTATCTAAATGGTGCTTTTATAATAAAAATAACTCCACAGCAGATATTCTAGAGATCTGTTTTCTGGAACAACCCAGTTGCTGCTTCCCCAAAAGTTTCCCTGCTAAAATTCTTACTTATCACAGGGAACACAGAATGATAGGAGTGGCTGTTTCGTCTGTGGGCAGTCCTCTTCACTCTTAATTGTGCTGCTAGCCAGGATAGCCCCATCCTTGTTCTCTGAAGTGTGTTGCTCCAGGTCGCCTCCTAACCATGTGCAAGTTGTTCATAGTTAATATGATGTTTTTCTTCAAGGAACTTAAATATGTTTCTTTTCTATGACCTGTTAGATTTCCCCCAGAAATAGATAGATAACATTTTAGATAGATAATAGATAGATAACATTTTTCACCTCTCCTAAAAATAATGTTTATTGCCTTTTGGGAAGGAGTAATAATGCACCTTCACACAATTCAGATGTTTGGGGATTAACTAAAATTAACTGTGGATCACCAGTGGACTTTAATATATTAATTAGCATCTTTTGCCTGCTGCAAAGTGGGACAGTTAACAGCACTGTTATTACAGGTCCCTCCCACAATCCTTTAAAAATGTTATTTGTTGACACTTACCCTAAGGTCTCTCTCTTTTTTTTTTTTTTTTTAATGATATTCAAAACTATATTAAGGGTTCCCTCTTTCTTCTGACATTCCCTAATACTTGCTGCCTCCCTCCTCCTTGGGTCTCTTTGTACCTCCTGTGTTCGTGTATCAAACACAGCTGATGCTTCTTCCTCCAAGATGTCTGCCTGTTAGATGAGCTGGGGAATTTGTTGGTGAATAGATTACAAATGGGGTTTGATGCCAAGGTCTCTTTTGTTTATATTTGCAGATGGGAACTTTTTTGGATTTCGGAAGCAGGTCTCTGAATCCAGAGGTGGACAATGCATTAGAGGTCCCTGTCCAAACTCTTCTGCCTGGGGGTGCTCGGATGATGTGTGGGAGCACTCCAATCTCTAGATGTTTATTTCTTTTCCCTGAGTTACCCTTCTGTTTCCAAGTTAAATTTTTGACAAAGTAGCAATATAAAATACTGTTGGCACAAGCTGAAATCTGAGTGTTCATTTGGCTTTTGGTTTCCAGTAAAGGCAGCAGATCATTAGCAGCAAGCATGTCTTTGAAAAAATTGCCTTTATAATACTATCAAAATGACTGTGGTGGAAAGGTCGCATAGGCATTATACATGTACCATAATTATTCAGATCATGTTTTCAAATATGAAAACATGGTTGATGTGACAAATTATTGAGATTTCCCCTTTTCAGAATCATCTTTTGTGTTTTTTAGGGTAGCTTTTTCTCTACCCGAAGCACCCTGCAGTGTGACTTGTGCCCTTTCATTTCCTAGCCTCTGGTCTGAGTCAGGCTGTGTGGGGGTCTTTGTTTAACCAGCTCCCAAGCTTTTTTTTTGCAGGGCAGGCACACGTGTGTACTGACAGCGTGTTCAGAGCACATTACTGTGCACAGAGGGTCTGCACAAGCTGCTGCCATGGGACGATCAGTGCCCACTGCAGGCGACCTGTGGCAGCAGTGCTGCATGGGGACACGTGCGGGACCCTCTGTACCCCAAGCTAGGGGGGAATCCACCGTGCCAGGCTGCTTCCCTCGCTGGCAGCTCATGGCAAATGGCCCTGGCACAGGTCTTGTTTATGGCTGTCACATGCAGTCAGATTTATTGCAGTTTTATACTCTTTACCAGTTGGAAAAGAAGCCAGTGAAACTATCTCTTCCTTTATTACACACAAATCTCCATCTCTGAATTTTTTTTTTTTTAGTAGTTGATAATAATATGTCCAAAACTTTTCTATTCCCACCACTGTATGTAGAAGTTGCTGCATGTAGTTGCTTTCACCATGCCCGAAATACTTAATACACTGAAGAAGAGTCCAGAAGGACTTTGGAATTATTCTGTGTGTTTTGTCTTAAAGTTATCACCGACAAATATTTCTGCTTACGTTTTCAGAAAGTTGAGCTGTGGGCTGTCACTGGGTCCCTACTCTTCTAGATAATTACATGTCCTAAGATACGTTTTTTGGAGCAGGGGATAAATGTTTTATTTTTATTGACTTGCAAAATTAACTCTTAGATTTTCACTGAGACTTGCACATTCCAAATGCTGGACTATGAAATAATAGTACAAATGATACCTGACCTTCTCCCACTCTTTGAGCTGCAATTGCTGTTGCGCCTCTGGAAAGAAAACCATCTCTGTTGGAGCAAAATGCAGGACAGCATTGCTAGTGTTTCCAAAATGTTTGTGTTGTATACTGGTAGCATGCTAGAATAAGTGGATTCGTTTATGCACAGATTTAGTTCTTAATGAAAAAAGTTAAATTAAGAAGATCAGCATTAAGTTAAAGTCATTTAAAAACCTTTAATATATTGTAGATTTCTTAAGGCTAAAAAGCTTGTTACGTTTTTAGCTTGCTGAATAGTGAGATAAAAACCTATATTATGCTAGATGATGATGTTCTTTGCTGAACATTATGAAAGGTGATGCTCTCTGAAAGTGCAGCTGACTTTATTGGAGTCAGCCTCTATTTTTGCTATTTTGAGGGTTTTTTGTTTGTTTTTTTCTTTTTCCCTTTTTTTTTTTTNTTTTGAGGGGGTTTTTGTTAGTTTTTTTTCTTTTTCCTTTTTTTTTTTTTTACTCTTTTATTGCCCGCAAGCTTTAGCTGACTTGGGGAGGGAGGATGAAGGATTATGAAGGTCATAATTTCCGTGGAGCCCAGTGGAAATGAATTCACTCTGAGTGCAAAAGGAGAGCGCACTTTGCCACTCTGGTTCATAGTGCATAGCTCACCTCCGGTTTTTGTTAGTTTTTTTTCTTTTTCCTTTTTTTTTTTTTTACTCTTTTATTGCCCGCAAGCTTTAGCTGACTTGGGGAGGGAGGATGAAGGATTATGAAGGTCATAATTTCCGTGGAGCCCAGTGGAAATGAATTCACTCTGAGTGCAAAAGGAGAGCGCACTTTGCCACTCTGGTTCATAGTGCATAGCTCACCTCCATACTCAGGTACAGTGCAACTTTAGTCTTACTTGTTCTTATTGGTTCGAGCAACTTCCTCCCAGATTTTTCCGTCTTAAAGAGGACACTACCACACCAACAGTTTGGGGTTTTCTTTGTTACTTTTGAGATGTGACACATCCTGGAGAGAACTAATGTTTATAAAGTGGCCATTAGGAAAAAATCTGATGGTGACAGACAGCCTGGGGAGAGAGCAGTCTCCAGGAATGGAGGTTTTTGTGACCAGGTTAGACAGGCATCTGTCAGGGGACATTTACATGCAGTCGCTCTCAGGCTGGGTGGTGTCAGAGACCGGGTGACCCAGTGCTCCCTCCCAGCCCTTCTTTGCTCTTGTTTTGTGGCTTATGCATTTAAATTACTCAGGAGCTTCAGGCTTCATTGAAAAGTTGAACATTATCGCACTGGAGACTTGTATATTTTTCTAACATCTGGACATTTACTTTACTCTAGGGTTTTAAAATGTTATTTGTGTTTTTAATAGGTTTTGATTGTTAAACAAAAAACTAACCAGATACATAACTGCTGTAAATTTGCTTTGCCCCATTGAGGTCTAGACAGTGATACCAATCCTGCTCTATCTAAAGACATGGACCAATATGTTGTGTGCACCAAAACATCTCTTAAAGACAGTAAAAACAGCAACAGGCTTTTTGAGTGAGTCGATAATGGAGGTGGGCATTTCTGGAGGCTGAAAATGCTATAGATGCAAAAACATTTGTCTGTGATTTTTAATATGCTATCAAATGCAGTGTGCATACATATTTGAACTTTCTGAAGTGACAAATTATAACATCCCTTGAAATTAAATGTGATGTTTAAGAAAGTTACTGAGTGTTAATGGATTTCTTCATTTGCTTTTATATACTGGGTGTCATTCTAAAGCAATTCAGGAAAACAACAGAGGAAGCTATAAACATTTTGAGAATATTAAGATGAAGTTCCAGAAGAACTAATGAGTATGTAATTGGAAACACAAATTTGCATACAAATTTGAACATGATATTTCAAAGCTTGCAAACATCAAAGTGTGTTAAAATGACAAGCTATCCATGCCAATGTACATTTTTTATTTTAAATGGATGAAAGAATAAAATATAAAGGTTTTACTTGTGAGATGACTAATTATATCAAATCACTTCAGGCAAAATGCAACATCAAGCCACCGTAACATACTTTTTTTTTTTCTCCTTTTATTTTATGCAATTCTTATGTACCTTGGATGTCAGAGGAGTGAAACCTGTCAGGCATATTAGGATAACAGAGTTGCAGCCTGCCATCTAGCAAATAACAGAGACGTCTCCATCTCTCTTTCCTGCTTTGGACTGTAGAAAAATGTGCACCTCTATAAAAGGCTCTTCCTTTCAATCCTGGGGCATTGCAGACCCTAGCTTGTCCCTGCTCTGCTAAGGGTGGCAAAGTCTCTAACCGGGGAGCCCAGAGCACAGCACCCTGGCTGTGCAAGTCTGCAGCGTCCCTGACGCAGAAGTCCTGCGCTGAGGGCGGGAGTAGATGGCTGCTGCAGAGGACAGTGAGGCTGCAGCTCGCTGCAGCGCTGCTTACTTCTCTGGGAGCAGGCTTGCCCTTCAGGAGGCTGCGTGTCTCGTCTTTGCTGAGCACAGGCGGAGAGATGGAGAGCCAGGGCGGTCTGGGGATGAGTATTGTGTTCATGTCACATGGAGCTGCTGCTCCTGCCGTCAGCCGTAGTAGCTTACAGGCTCCTGTCTGCACTAGCTTATGGTTTGCCATGCCATTTTCCTTTACAACATGCCTCTGGTTTGCATCAAGACTGCAAAATCCTTCTTTATGAGAGCCCTCTCCTATCACCTTCTTTTGGGAGATAGACAAGTAATTACCTGTGACTAAGTAAAATGATATCAACAGTTTAGGGGCTGGGTGGCAGATAGTATCAGTTTTTTAACTGTGAGTTACATGTGCATAATAGTTGCCTGTATAGTTGGTGAGAAGTTAAAAAAGGACAGAAAAACAAAGAATAAACAGGAATGGGCACTGAAGAGTGTCAGATTTTTTTTCACACCTATGGAGGACACTGGGTCCCTTAAGCAGTCTTACTAATGAGTGCATTTTCTGCAGTTTTTCAATGCAGTTGTACCTGGAAGTTGAGCAAGTTTAGTGGTATAATGCATTGCAGCAATTTAACAGACCTGTAAAAAAAGCATGGATCACTGCTCCTGTCTTGACTTGAATTCAAACAGAAGTACAACAGAGACATTCAGTACTAATATAGGAGGATTTTTACGTATTGACTTTATCTACTTACTGACCTTTTGCTTGAAAAAGAGGCTTTTTGAGAGAGGCTGCACGGAGATGAGGTGGCACTTGGTGCTGAGCCTCACTCTAAGGCTGCAAGGCCAGCTCTTTTCTCCATCCATCCTGTAAGAGGCAGTAGGACAAAGGGAAGCTGCTGGCATAAACTTCCCCCCGAAACGAGTTTCAGCAAAATGCACCAGGTGGATGCAGAATGAAGTGAGCACCAACTGAAATTCTATGAGTTAGTAAGACTTTTGCCTGCGTAGAAGGGATTCTCATTTTGAACTGCTTCCATTGCTACCTGAGACATATGGAGTTTAACTAGGGTAGTTAAGTGTTGCTTTGCTCTAGCGATCTTGTCTAGGGCTTTTAAACTCTGAAGGACTCCAGGGAACAAAGCACTTAAGTACTGGGTTAATTTTTCAGCTAATAGATTTCACACACATGCCTAATTTAATCACAGAATTGCAATGAATGTTTAGAGTTGAGGCCAGACTAAGTTACTGAAGTAAAACCATGCTGCTTATCATTGAATTAGATGAAACCGGCTGTAATAGCGGGAATTATGTCAGGTGGTGTTTGCAGAGTAAGACTTAATGTCTCTCCAAACTCTTCACAGAACGCTGTATAAACTGGCAATGTTTTGTATGCCTTTTTTAATGCAAAATTTTAAAACAGTGAAAATCAGAATAAATATATGATTTATTGAGTTAAAAAAAAATATTATTCAGCATGAAAAACAGCTGCAACTAGTCTTGGATCATGCAGGTTTTGTTTTTCTTTATCCTGTTTCTAATCTTCATGTGGGATATGCTGTCCCTTAATCTTTTTGGGACATTTCTGGGTATGGCTTAGCAGCATTAATGCAGAGTAATATTTTGATTTACTTCTAGGGAGAGCGTTAAAGCTCCTGTGACCATAAAAAAGGCCATTTAGCAGGCAGAGTAGGAGGCTTTGTCAGGATTATCTTGCAGAACTTTCTTAACAGTTGTCCCCAAGTACCAGCAAGTCACAGGGTGCTTGTGGCACAGCACCCTCTCTGGGAGAGCAACCGGCTCCTCACCACGAGGTTGGTACCTGCCCCCTGCGTCCTCAAGTCTCCAGGGTGCGTAGTCCAGCCCTGGCACTGATACAAACATCGCTGACAGCAGCAGCACAGGGCTGAAGTGAATGCTCTTCTGCCAGGGGCTGTAGCACAAAAATGGCAGAGATGGAGAAAAGTGCATATTGCAGCGGATCACCAAGCAGTCTGAGCCAGTGAAATAGGCTGGGAAAGCTGCTTGAAAGCAATGGAAATAGCAGTCCCAGGGCGTTCTAAACAGACTGAGTAAAATGCCATAAAAGATATCTGAGAAACAGGCTGTCCTCTCAAGGTGACAGAGATTACCAAATTTCTTTCTCATGTCTAAACTTTATGGACATGCTTTGTTACTTTCTGTATTTAGTATATTAGAACCTATCACTGCCACACAAAATCATCTGCTCTTCTCTGGTGAGGATCAAGTCAAGTGCTTCTCAGAGCTACCTTTGAACTTAGCAAAGTTGTGGTAGTTTTTGCTAGCTGCTGCTGAAGGTTGTGAGTAAAACGTTCTATAGGATCATTGTGGGCTCCTGCCTTTGTTTGAATTGTGCATATAAACTGGTCACTCCCAAAAATTTCAAAAAGGGAAAAGAAATGACGGAAAGAAAAGAAAAATATTCCCGAGCCCTCACCCTCAAAGAGGGAAATGCTCCTTGTAACCTGGTGCAATTTTAGTTGGAGTTTATAGCTGGCATTTCGAGGACAGTGCTGTTACTGGGTGCAGTCACATCTGGGATAACACCTCCTGATCTCTAACAAGCTTGTCATTTGGGAGAGACCGAGGGAAAACAAATACTTTAAAGTTGTATATATATAGTCTCTATCGTATGTACGATATAATATCGTCTTGGTGACTAAAGAGGATCTGCTAGTTCTTTGCGTTGCTTATCCCTTCCCTGCTTCCTTCTCTACTGTTGTGCTTGCTGACTGCAGGAGAAGAGTTGAGGAGTGTAAGACCCTTCCACAGGCTTTGTTTGAGCACTGCAGTGCAAAGGGTTGGTGACATCAGGCATGTGACAGGGAGATGCTGCAGGGTCTCGGCCTCAGAACCACACGGTCTCTCTTCATGCTCAGGAAGTGCCGGACCCAAAGTCGTTTGTACGTTTGTAGTTTGCTGTGCTCGCTCTTATGAGTGCAATTTTCATTTTGCAAAGGTGCTTTCTTGGCCTATGTCAAAGAAAGCTCCTGTGATATTTTGTTCAAATAAACCATTGAAGTTCAGTGTTACGCTGTTTGCTGTCTTGCAGAGTCTGCATACATAGTTATAGTTATCTGCTAACTGTTTTGAAACATCTGTTGCACATCACAATTCTTTTCATTTCTTTGTCTACCTTATCTGTGAATGTGGACTCAATGATAAACATGAATATGTATTAGTAACAAAGCATCTAATGAAATTAAAATTTACTTTTGTTATCTTCGCAACATCTTAATTTCTAACAATCAGTTTATTTTATAAGACAGATAATTCTTTCAGTACTTTTTCTGCTTCAAAAGAGCAAATCAACTATAATTTAGAAAGCTGCCAGGACTCATTTTTTATTAGTATGTGTGAGTCTTTATTGTTCATAAAAACCATTTTAGTTTATCTTGTGATAGTGAATACTTTTTTGAAGTGTACATAATGGAAAATGCCCTTAAAGTCTATTTTAAATCCCACTGGCTTTCAAAGCAGAGCTCCTAATTACTGTCTTCACCAGACTGCAAGTATATTTGAATTTTTTATTTCTATTAGTCTGTTAATCACCGGTTAAAGAAATGACCATGAAAATAAAAATGAACGCAAAGGGGATATGAAAACTTTGGATTAGAAAATAATATAATTTAATGTATACTGAATTATATTTATGCAGTTAAACCCTTTCCTAGGGTTAAAGAATAAACTCATAGGGATAAGATGATTGAGCAGAGCGGAGGAAGCAAGAAACAAAATGTAAAATGGTCTGTGTGCTGACAGTTGTGTTAGCAGCCCTCTCAGAGTTTTGTATCTAATATCTGGAATCAGCAGACTAGTTGTTAGACAATGTTTTGTGTGCACTGAAGCTCCAAACAGTTGCCAGATCATAGTGTGAGCCAGGAATGGTAGACATTTGCAGACAAACTAATGGACAGTGAATGCTGCCTAACAGCTAATCCAGTAGAGTGGCATGGTTGTTAAAATAGCAGTAACTCATTTCAAAACTGCCATCCCTCCAGTCCAAGCATGGCAACCAAAATACATGATGTAGCACATACTTGAATCTAGAGATAAAAATGCATAGTAGCTGATTAGGCTGTTAAAAATAGAGAGAAATGTTCCATTTGGGTATTGAGAGTACAGAACAGGGGAGGAATAAATATGCCAAGCACTTACCTAGAAGTAGTAATACAAAAGTTGCAATAGAAAAACTTAATACAAGAGCTAGCCTTCCAAGACTCTTCCCAGCTCCTGCCCTGTTATTTAGAAAATACTTACATACTTGTATTTCACAGAATAAGCTATTTCTTAAATGGGATGGTGCCACCCATTTACTTACTTGGGCCTTTCTGTAAAGAGGATAAGACTAGATGTTTCTAGCTAGTCGCCTGCAGTGTCGGGGTTCACACTCTTGGTAATAAGAGCATATGGTGAAGTCTCCCTACGTGCACGGAAATGTGCATTTTTCTGTATTCGCCAAGGTTGTATTGACCAGAAAATATTCACACTGCCATTTTTTTTTGCTACTCAGCACAAGAATGAGTCCTATGAATCCACTGGTGAAAAGCAGCTTTCCCATTTGAATATCAGTGATTTGCCTCCTGGGATTCCCCAGAGTGGAGGTGTGAGTTTATGCCTGACTCGTGTCACAGCCAGATCCTTAGAGCAACTGCCCAGATCTTTGTTGCTTTGTGTTTTTCGTGTGTTTGTTATTGTCTAGGCTTTGTCTGCGTTCCAGGAAGGTGTTTCTTCTCATCTGTGGAGAATGAAACCAGGAATTTCATTTTCAAGTACATCTGTGGAAGGGAAAAATGAATGAAGTATTTTAAAAATGGTATCTTGCAAGAGAGAGAGCCCTTTCTGAGCCCATGACTTTCTGGTGCCAAATTAACAGTTGTTACTGGGGAAGTGAAAATTAAACGTAGATTTTGTTTTAAATATGTTATAAAATAATCACTCTTATTTCTGGAGAAAAGGCAATCTGTAGGTAAGGAAAACAGGCATATTAAAATAGTATTTTTCCTCAGATGCTATTTATTCACAAGAATATTATTTTAATAAGCAGCTTAATAGAATTTATTTTAATCTTGTGTTTCTCTGATTACTTAAGTCTTTTTTTTTCACCTGCTATTCACACAGTGTGGAGTTTAGCAAACAGAACAAAACTGACTTTAGCCCAATGCAGTCTGCTTGTTGCTACTGCAAGACATTGCTGGTTTGTGCTACAAAGCCTTCCCACAGGGAGGAGTGCAGGCCTGAGCCCTAGGGTTACTTGTGCTTCTTCTTGTTGTTGTTTTTCCTGTTTTAGCCCAGTAGTTTTTGCTTGTAGAGGAAACCCAGTGCTGTAGTAGTAATGCTTTTTGAATTAATTTAAAAGGAAAGCACTCCCTAGCTTAAATGACTTGCAGTAACTTAGGGTGGATTGCGATCTTACATTTCACCTTTATATCATCTCTATGTTATTTCTGTCCTAGGCAGTGTAATAAGCTACTCCATTTACATAAGCACGTTGCTTTGAATACTGAGGAAAAAGCTAAGTGGAAAATCATTAAAAAGTTCAAAGCTAGACCAGCTCACACTTCCCCTTCATGCGGGAAGTACATATGTGGCCTGAGAGCATTTGATTCTGAAGTAGCAAAGCTGGATCCTCAGAAATTATGTGCTAAGCTTAGGAATTGCCACTTGTTTTCCCAAGTATTTAGCAGCAATCCAAACACGATTCCAATACTTCTGTGAGCTGCAGCCGTAGAGGCTGTCATGAGATGCTAGCAATTTCAAGAAGCTCCGAAACGTGGGGTGGAAATCGGTGATTTGACTGAATCGATGTGTTGAGCTGAGCTGTGTGGATCCTGGTGATGCCTTTGGTTCGCTGCAGATAAACAGCGCGTTGGCCTCGCTGGGTTTTGGCAGACAGGAGACCTGAGGGAGAGCAGCTGCTTGGGGCCACCCTTGGCAGCTCCGTGCTTTCCAGCAGCCCGGGGGGTGCTCTAGGCTATCTACAAGCTCCTTAACAGTAAGCTACTGATTGGCATCCTGGATCCTTCTTTTTCTGGCCTTTCTAAATTCCCCTTTATCCCTGTAGAGTGCTAAAGATAGTTAACATATTTCTGTTCTGCACATAATCTTATGCTTCCATTACAGCAGTTCCTACAAGTATAGAGAGGAAAGCTAAGGAATGGAGGGAGCTTGTAGCCTTTTTGTTGCTGTGCAATGTCTACAAACATCCTGCATGTTTTGAATTAGGAAAGCTCTTAAGTGCTTGAGCCAGCCTCTCTTCAGGAAAGTACTTAAGCACTAGACAACAAATAGATGCCTAGAGCAAATCAACGGGAAATAGGAGAATTTCCTTGGTCACTTGTGACAAGTGGAGGCACAGGGTTGCCAGCGAATATATGGTTCCCACAGTGGCTGTGTTTTCCAGAGGATGCTGAGTTGTTCAGGACACAGAAGACACTACAGTGATGAAGTCCATTTGAATCCATTTTGGACAAAACTGAGCCGTGCCCATCCCCAGAAAAATGCCACGATTCTCCAAATGCAAGTGCACATTATGCAGGTGGAGCACACCTGCCACAAAAGGCTCCCTTTGATTGGGGATGTCTCAGTACTGATGTAGTCAGCCTGGCAAGTGCACTTTGTGTGTTGGTTTGTGTTATACATCAACTGACACGGCTCAGGATTAGACAAGTAGCTTATCTAGCAGTTCATGTTCTCAAATCTGGTGTGATTTGGTGACTGATGAGTTAAAAAATGCTTTCCATTTTAATGACCCAGTGGAATTACTGCTATTTTTCTTCATTACTAAAACAAGCATAAGGAAATAGATTACTTCTGGAAACTGTGTGAGAGAGTGCAGATGTTGATGGACTGATATTTTGACAACATATCCAGAATAATTGTTCTGGGAAGGTGATAACACAACAAGGTAGCACCAGTTTTGTAGTTACAGCTGTATATTCCAGTGCAATCCCCTCTGCAAGGGCCCTTCTCATTTTTGCAGTCATGGTTGATTTGATTGTGCTGTGCTGGTTGTAAACTAGCCCAAATCCCAAGGATTGTAAGTGTGTGTGTTCCTTGAAATTATGTGGATAGGTGGGTGCACGTATGCATTCCCAAAGGTCCAGATACATATAAAAAGCCCAGTTAAACATGTATGAAAAATAATATATGTGTCATCTAGTTCTGTTCAAAACTGGACTCCAGTATGAATTTTTAGTAGCTGGTAGTGAGACTTTGTGAGGTAGTGCCTCATTTGTGACTTGTGACTTTGGGGGTTTATCTTTGCTGTGCGATAGAGTCTGACAGAGCAGAGACTGTAACCTGCATCACTTTTCTCCTGATTAATAGTCGGTATCTTCTATGTGTGGTAGAACAAATCACAGATGAGTGTATCAGTGCAAAATATTATGCCTCTGAGGAAATGTTTCAAATTTTGAAAAATTACCACTAATTTTTATACATAGTCTTCCTCAAGTCTTTCCTACTTAGCATTGTTGCTTGTAATAAATATTTGGAGGACATATGATGTAGATTGACTATATTCTACCCGGAAATAAAATTGCTTTTTAGAGATTCTTACATCATGTTTGTATGTGTGGTGTATCAACTCTTTGGTGCAAAATTTTCCTTGGTGGATCCAGATGTACATGTGTCCTGCTAGAGAATTTGTGCCCTCAGGGAGGGCTGAAGTAGTTGCTGTGAAGTCAGTGAGGAAAAAAAGGAGAAAGTAAGAGGAGAAGAGGAGCCAGTGAGAGCAGCTTTGGCTACTGCTCTTTGTATAAGAAAAGGAAGAATTGACTTGATAGTGAAGTGGTGAATGATGAGAGCAGCATCCAAGCTTGCACTGACACTGGTAGGATACAGCAAGACACGAAAGAGAATATAGCTGCTGAAAAAATAGAATAATAATTTGTGCTGGAAGGGTTTTCACCTGGTCCAGCTCCTTGATCAAAGCAAAGCCAACTTCAAAGCCAGATCCATCTTTAGAGTTATTTGAGGTTACTCAGGGCCTTTTCTGGTGGAGTTTTGAACATCTGCAAAGATGGGGATCCCACACATTTTCTGAACACTTGTTCCAGTGTTTGACCACCATTGCTGTGTACAGTGTTTTCCTTACAGCTGATTGGAATCTCTCTTGTCACAGCCTGTGCCTGTTGCCTTTCATCCTGTGGCTGGGCACCTCTTAGATCTGACCCTGTCCTCACAGTGAGGACAAGCACTCACTGGATAGCTGAGCTGCAAGGAGGTACCGGCTTAGACTTCTCTCCTTGTGTATTGTGCCTCTTTGCAGCCCTCCAGACTTGATCCAGTCCCCGCAAGAGTGTTGATGGGGAGTGATGGCCCAGCCTCCGCTGAGAGCACTTTGCTGTGCTCAGGTGCCTGAGGTGAAGCGTGTCTTGCATAAGTCCAGGTTGTTCATGTAGGGACACAGCAACACACACCCTGGTTCCTTTCTAAAACCTGGCACTGCAAAGTGGCCATGAGCCCTCGTAACCCGTAGAGTTACCATGGGGTCCTCCCTGCTCTGCGGACGACATCAAGGACTGCAGTGATGCCTGTTCTTAATCGAAGTCGAGAGGTTGTCCTGAGGCAGATGCTTAATTCTGATCTTGTTTGCACCTCCGTAAGCTAGGAGTAACTTAAAGGCAGCAAACTGATTTATGTTGGTGTGGTAGGGAGAGTGGCCAGAAGAGACCCTTTTTTGTTCTAGGTATTTACTTTTTCTTTCTTAATCACTTGCTAGCATGCTAGCATTGATATTTTCTCCCCCCCCCCCCCCCTTTTTTGTTTTCTAGTATCNCGACATCAAGGACTGCAGTGATGCCTGTTCTTAATCGAAGCCGTGAGGTTGCCCTGAGGCAGATGCTCAGAGATTAATTCTGATCTTGTTTGCACTTCCGTAAGCTAGGAGTAACTTAAAGGCAGCAAACTGATTTATGTTGGTGTGGTAGGGAGAGTGGCCAGAAGAGACCCTTTTTTGTTCTAGGTATTTACTTTTTCTTTCTTAATCACTTGCTAGCATGCTAGCATTGATATTTTCTTCCCCCCCCCCCCCCTTTTTAATGTTTTCAGATGACAACAATTTTCTGGCAAAGAAAAGCATGAAATTCACTGCCCTTGAAATCTGCATCTGTATGGAGGAAAATGTATCCTTTCATAATTCACTACCAGAAAAGAATAGTAGCCATGGAGTTACACTTATGTACTGAACCTTGCAATATTACATGAAGGAGCAAATAATTTATAAAGGGCTCTGATTTTTCTCTTGTTTATGCAGCGTGTATATTGTTTAACTGACAATGCTCAGAAAATAGTTTGCTACAAAAGTGTACATGTGTTTCATGTAACATAGGAAGATGACACTGAACAGACTGTTATTGCTGTCCATATGGCAATTCACAAATGAACGATCTGTGGTCTCTGTGTCCCTGATGGAGCCTTTCAGCCAGTTACAGAGATAGAGAAAGTGCTGGTAGGATTTCTGAGTCCACCTGACTTCCATTGCCCTGTATGTTAATCCTGTGATAAGATGGAAAACAACATTTCATCCTTGAAATATTGCATAAATATAAATACTTAAGACATGCTTTGTACTTCTCCTCTTCCAAATACTCGTGTTGGGTTTTTCATATTTCAGATAGTGTGTGGCAGAAATTGAAAAATCATGGGGCATCAGAATTGTGGCAAGAATCTGTAGATCCTGTGAATAATACCATTATTGTTTAACTTACCTATCTGGAAACAGCACGAAAGATCTCAGAACTTGCTGGGTTGTGTGAATAGGACTCTGCAAGGCTTCTGTGCAGACTCTGGGCATGTAAGCTTAGCGTGAGCTGGGCAACGCCTATTCTTGGACAGAAAGCCAGCCTGGAACTAAATCTGTTGGTTTCTATAATGTGAGCTTTCTGAACACTGAACATCTTATTTCGTGTTATGAGATTAGGTATGTTAGTAGTGTATTATGTATTCAAAGAACTATACTGTCAAGAAGAAATATTGTAGCCAATTTCCCCATGCATGAAATGACAGAATTTGGAAAATATCTAGTATGTTTTGCAACCAACAGAATTTTCAGTGCCTTCCTAAAAATGAAATGGGCCAAATTGCTGTTTATGTTTCTGTTTGCCTGGCAGTGCTCCCTATATACAGTGACATCTTTATTTCTTTTTTTAAATCCGTTTTAATCTGCCATCCACATTCTTTATGATAAGATAGTAACTGAGCAGTTTTTCTTATGCAGAAATGCTTCCTTGTTCAAAAAGGCTCCCTCTGAGCTGTACAAGGATATGCCAAAGCTCACTGGGTCCGGTGGATGCTTATGTGAAGGACAGGGAAAACAAGGCTATATCATAGAATTGCTGTTTCTCTTTTGCCATAGTCACTCACAGATTCATTCTGAGTATTTTTTTTCTTTCGTTCTTTTTTTTTTTTTTTTTTTTGGAATTTAGCATTATCTGAGAAGCCTTTTAGCTACCTCTGAAAATCAGGAGATACCAACTCCTCCTTTGCCTGTGTATTAAGGATCAGAGGACAGTGTAAGCAGTTCACGCAATAGCAGAGTTTATTGCTCTGCAAACAGTCTTGAGCTGCATTGTGTAGCTGCTTGAACTGAAGGATACACAGACTTTCCCTTCTATAAAATTTAAAAGATGCATTATGCAGTTAAGCCAAGATATGGTAACTTGATATATCATCCTCTGCTGGACAACTTCTAAGAAGTATGTGTTTTCCTCACTTCTTTGCTACAATTATTTAACTAGATGTTTGCCTGCTTAGTATTAGCCTGTCATTGAGTAAGTACTCTTGATGTATTATTTCATTCTCTGTATCTCTGAGGAAACTACATATTCTCAAAAAGTATGAGAATATGCTCTTTTAATGTACATATAAAGAAAAAAAGATCTGGGTTAAATTTCTGCCCTTTCTGATAACTTCATTATTTTCTTCTATCTCAGACTAATCTTGGTACTTTTTCCCAACCTGTTTTCCTTTCTTCTCTTTTCATTTCTGTTATCCTTTCTTCTCCTTTTAAGCCGCCTGAGCTGGTTCCTACCCGTGAGGATGGAAGCCACCCCCGTTCATTTTACAGGGACCGTGCAGAGCACGGGGTGACCGTACTGCTGTGTTGTGGGCCTCCGTAACCAGAAAATTCCATTGCCAGCCCTCTGGCTGGTTTCCTCTCACCAGTTGTGGGTTGGTATCCATACTTGGCTAGTATCTTGCTGTCGCAAGATTTGGGCCTATTTCTTGGTGTGGAGAGTGAGTAGCTTGTGCCTTGACTAGTTTTTACTTTGTGACTGGTTTTTAGGCCGTGCCATAAGTAAGGGCCCTCAGACATGCCTGTTAGGCACTTGCTTTATTTTGACATTTCATTTGAGCCTCTGATTGATGTAACATGTTAGCAGACAGCATGTACTCCTTTTCTCTCAAAGAGAAAACCTGATTGTCAGCTTTTATGAAGGAAGGGCTGGAAGCCCATTCCTCAGCCTCAGTATAGCAATATACATCCCATTTCTGTTTATGCCAGCTACTCACATGAAGCCCAGTCTTTAATGGATCTACCCTGCACATTCACTCTGTTATTTCAGAATAAGTGACAACAAGATAGTTGCTGGGCCTGCCTATTACTTTTCATAGAAAAAAAGGGTAATCACTGTTTATCTAAAGAATGTCTGTGCGCCAGCGTTGTGTCCAGGGAATGTGTAAGCAGCTGCCCAAATAGCCCGTTTTTCCTCTGCTCTCTGACGTAAAGTCATCCAAGTAAGAGGCGGGGAAAGGGCTGCGAGGCGTAAGAAAGGTCACCACAGATGTGCCGCTTTGCTTTGAATGTGCTATTAACTCTGCTGAACTTGAATGTTGTGCCCTGGAAAAATGCTCAGAAAATAAGTGGAAAAGTACTTTCAGACAAACAAGTCAGTCCGGCTTTAGATAAGTGGCGGTTTTAATGGCCTGCATTTACTGAATCTGGAACTGTGTCATAGGAATATATTGTTTACATTTGACTCAATCACATTTTTACAGAGATACATCAATATTTCATTGACAGATGTCTTGATTTTGATAGCTTTCTTTTTGATTTTGTCAATTTAGGTAAATGCAATGGGAAAAATGCTGGAAGTAGGCCATTTTGCTTGAGATAGTTATACCTGGAGTTCCATTAAATGTGTACAGCTAGAGGATAAAATTAATTTGAAATTAATAATGTAGAGCTGAGAACTGCAAGAGAATTAACAAATCTGCTACAAAAATGGGAACTAAAATCTTACCAACTAAATTCAGTTTTAACATTGTGCTCAGAGCCAGCAAACATTGTGTATTCTAGAAATGTTTGCCAAGCCTGCTGCAAAAAGTGTCAGCTAAAAGCTGTCTACAGGGAGTATTGTCATAACACTAAGAATAATGTGTTATCTGGTGCCTAGCACTGAGCACTATGTAAACAATTAATCACAGAATAGAAACTACGGAAAAGCAGTTACATGTGAGTTGCATTCCCAGGCTTGCACTCATCGAGGAAGCTGTGGTGCTTATTGCTTCTGATGGATAAATCTTTCTTATCCTTTTTGTTGACTCAATATGTGAGCATCTTAAACACCTGCACCATCTTGATGGTTGTAGAATCTTGTTTTTGGATGGAGAGTGAATGCAAATGTTTATTTTTCTGCAGTGCGATGAACCTTATAAAGAAGATAAGAGTAATGAGGTGTATTATTGAGAAAACGAACTTCAGAGTGTAATGCCGTTATACATAAAACATAGTCGCATAGCCATACATGTATAAAAAAGTCATGCTATGTAGCCAGGCATTTTGCTTGAGAAGCACCATCTATTACACTCTTTGACTCAGGAGAGAGGATTTAGTAAGGTAGTTCCTGAAGCACCAGGCACTGTTACAGTGCAAGAGGTGGTAATGGGGAGGTTCAGTGCCCAGGTGCTGCGAAGAGAGGGACTCTGAGGATGAAGGAGGTTTCATGCTGTGACTCTAGGTCGTATGCACGGGTGCACCCTAAGCTGTCGGCATCAGAGTTAGTGGAGTTGGTGTTGCTTGTTTCCCGGGTTGATTTCCATCCTCCACACGAGCCGGCCTGTCAAGGATCTCTTTCTTCCTCCACTGCAATTAAGTGTTTCATTATTGAGTGCAATGAGAGGAAGACTGTCTCACTGCCATAAAGGAAACAAAACCGGCCTATTTGGCTTCCAGGGAGTTTTCCCCTTAGCTTCAAAGGGACCAAAGCAGGTCTCAGACTAGCTCTGAGTGTCTTCTGGAAGGAACAAATATTGCAAGCTTTGTTACTGAAATGCTGCTAAATGGCATAGCAATCAGGCATTACTTTTTGTTCTGGGCAAAAATAGTTTCCGTTTTGATGGGTATCTCACCACAGAAGTGAGAATGGAAACTGTTTGATCTCAGTCCTGTTGGGAACTCCAAGGAAAGCTGAACCTATCTTCGTTTTGTCTGAAAAGTTCTCAAGGGCATGAAAGCTTAATCTCCTATTAACATTTGCCTGCAGCTATTTCTAAAATGCATTTATTAGTGTCTGCAAAATTAATTAATCCTAAAGGACTGATCTAGTGTTCTTAACTTCATGTCTTTTATACAGAACTAGGTCCTCACTGAGAGGTGTGGTGTTTCAATAGCAAAGCATTAGCGGGATAAGTTCAGAGTTACACGACTTGACCTTTCCAGCTTCCCAGCTGGGGAGAACTCCTGTAAGACCCATTTTCATAAATCACAAAGTAGATATTACACCATGAAGAACAGCAGTAAATGTGCTATTATTTCTGGTATTTAAACTGTTTTCTCATATTTAAAAGATCATTTAAGAAAGATACTGAGGTCCAGATGATAATTGAGTATCAAGAGAGTCAGGCTGGTCAGCAGGACCCTTTTGTGTCTGTTGGGCTTCTTAATTCCTTATCGGGCTTGTTTATCACTGACTTTTCTGCCAGACCCAAGTGCAGAGTTTTTAATCCATTTCTGTTGAGATTCCACCCTTCATATCTCTTTTCTGAATTACAAACCACTGCTTTAGAGACATGAAAGTCTCTACCCCAATTTGTATTTTAAATTCCCACTCACCGTGCTCAAGTCATTATAAATCAGTGTCTGCAGCATTGCCGTTATGTTTGATGGAACAACTTCACCACTGCTCCGAAATAGCTATCACTAGCAAAGCCCGTGGGGAAGGTGGGCAGGGAGCACGGCCGGCTCTGTCCTTCCTGGCTATGTGGCTTGGAAGGTTGCGAAGCTGAGACCTTTAATGAAGGCTTTAAATGCTAACACTAAAGGGATGGTTTTAATGACTCCCTACGCCAGGATGCAGTGTGGGAGTGGGAGAAAAGGAGAAATCTGTGAAGAAATACTGAAAACTGGCAAAATGGCTGATAAAGCTGGCATGCAATTTAGTAAGATAAATGCAAACCATTTTAGTTAGGAATAATGAAGTGCAAAGCTAAACATAAGGCAGCACTGCTGCAGAAAATGGTCTAGAGCTTTGAATGGCGCTCAGCCTGGCTGCTGCCCATGGATCTCAGGGAGGATGGGAAAGCACAAGGAGGGAGTGTGAAACAAGGCCGGGTTTCCTGCGGCCGTGCCCAGAGCTGTGGCCTCGAAGGGCCCTGCGTCCAGCTGCGCCTGTGCTTTCCAAGAAAGGTACGAAACAGTTCTGAGAGGTCCCATGAAGCAGCAGTAAAGAGTGATTAAGGCTACCAAAACATGGCCTATGAAGAGACAGGAACTGGGATGTAGCTAGAGAAAGAGAAAACTTGAAGCACACATTAAATTATTTTTCAGATACCTGTGAGATGGATGCAAGGTAAGGAAATGAATTGAATCTACTCCAGATCTTTAATTGCTGGGATAAATGTAATAGCCTCAGCAGATAAAATCTGGGAGTAGAAGCTAGGAAAACTCCCTGATTATTTGAGTAGTTAAAAGATAAAATAGGTAATGGGATTTGGGGAGTGTTACAGGATTGCAGCTGCTGGTGCCTTCCAAGAGCCAGTGAGATAGATCAGGAGTTGTGAGGGTGCAGCTGATCCTGCCTTTGGGCAGGAGGGTATCCGAGCTGACCTCCGGAGGTCAGCTCCAGCAGTAGTCGGTAATATTTTGAACCAATGGGTGAGGAAGATTGAATCTGTCTCTTCAGCTCAGTGTTAGCTGAAGAAGGAGACATATGTGCAGTGGGGCATTCTCAGCTTTAGGGCTGTGCAAGGGTGGGCTGGGTGGCCTTTCCCATGGATTGGGATCCTTGCTGCCTGGAGGGATCCTGCAGTCGGCCGCAGAGGGCTCGGAGCTGCAGCCCTTTGGGACACGCCACACCTCACCTGCCTCTGCCGTTAGAAAACACAGATTTTGCCTGACATGCAGCTCATACTGAGCAGCAAGGCAGGCTTTGCAGCCTTTCCCCTATCTGTGGATTTATCTCCTGTGCGCTCCCAGCATGTGTGAGGTGAAGTTAACCTTGGGGCTCGCACCATCTGCAGTCTGTAGCAGGGGCAACCTTTTGGCCTCAGTTTGCACAGTGCCCAGTACAACACAGCTTTGCAGTAGTGCATACACTGAGGAAGAAAACAGCAGCAGCAGTAATGGCAGGGAGGGAATTGTTCTGTCACTAAGGAGATTTTTTTCCATAGCTTTCCTGTGGCTCTGTGCATCTCTCATACAGTGACAGCACAGAGAAAGAGCAATCTCTAAGCAGGCCTATCAAACTGACAGCTTTTTACTCTTATTCACTGTAGGGCAGTCACATGCCAGATATTAAAAAGAGTGATTTTAAAAATACCAAAAGGAACAATAACATCTGTAAGGCAGGAATAGAGAAAGCAGTAAACAAAACAAAACAAAGTAGAATGCACCAAGGATAGTTGTTTTTTAGAACTTGTTCCCCTTAAGGTACAAAATCATTTCTTAGATGATTGACACATAGGATTGAATTAATCTGAAAAGTTCGTTATTTGCATCCTGTGAAAGCTGTTGACCACGTATAAACTTAGGAAAGTTACATAACTGTCATCTGGAGTTGCACACTCAAGTATTTGACAAATAAGTATAGCAAAAAGATTTTTCTTAATGCTAGAAGTATTTAATAATTCTATGAAAAATATGACAAGCCTGTTATTCCCCTCTATATTTTGAGCTCACAGATGTTTACCACTGAAATCTAAACGAACAACCTGAATACTCACAGAGTTAATTTTCTTGTAGTTCATACATGCTTTAATTTTCAAACAGGCTGCTCTTCAGAATTGTATTCAGGGCAGAATTTCTTGCCCAAGCAAGCACCATCTAATGTGGCAAGTGTAAAAGACCCAGACTTAAAAGCATCCCTGTCACTGTCCTCTTTCTTTATTTTGAGCCTTTACCTGAGACACCAGTCTTGGGTCTGAATGGTACAAGAAATGGACTCACGTACCTGTGACTTGGCTCTGCTAAATATCTTTCCATGTGTGACTCACCATGTAACCTACTGCAGACCACTACTAGGGCTTCTAGCTGCTAACTGGCATCCAGGGAAATCCAGCCCTACATATACTTTAAAGATTCAATATTAACACATGGCCTATAGTAAGGGTCTGGCAAGAAAGCCACCCAGCTGGTAAGAACTGACTCCCTGGGGGAGGAGCCCCTTCCACGTTGGTATGAGAAGTTAAAATTAAGACCTGCCGTGCCAACAGCTGTTAGCAACATGGGATGTGTCCTCCTACCATTGTCTGGCGTGATCCTGTGTCTTGAGGAGAAACTGAGAGTAGCAATTTGGGTAGGTGATTTGGGAGGCTCTGACCCAGCAATAGTTTCTGCTGCTGTTGCTTTCCATGTGCTCAGGCATCTGATGTAGATAGCATTCAAACAATAACAAGAACATGTAAAAATGAGGGTACTTTAACATGTGGGTCCTCTGCCACAATAGCATCGCTTAAACACTACAGTTTTTATTTCTTGGATGAAACTTTATACAGAGCCAACCCTAGCAAGGATGTGGGGAGGGCTGTGCACTTGTGTGTGTGCAGTCGTCAGGCCGCTGTTCAGAAACAAAGGCTTATTGGCTTGTTTTGCTCCTCTTCCAGTAACTGTGATGGATAGGCCTGCAATTTGTACGTTCACTACAGTTTCTTTAAATTGTTTTGTCCCATGCTCTCAGCAGGGGTGTGGGGAGAACAGGTGTGTGCTTGATAGACTACTAGTATTTAAGTGGTGATTTGGGAAGTGTTCGGTTTATGTTTTCTCCTTTTTCTTATGGCAGTCTTTTTCCCCCTCTTCTCTACTCCCTGTTATTTCATTTTTAATACCAGCTTGTTTCAATTTCTTCATGCATCTGTTTCTTGATTTCAGTTCATTTTAACTTCTTTCCCTTGTGTAGGTTAGTCATCTATGTATTTGCTAGGCATTTAAGACTAAATTTTTAATGAGTGTTTGGCTTCTCTTCTGTAGAACGTTAGGATGTGTGATAAGTATCCATGTAACCCATGTCTGCTTAGCCACCATCTCAGTGATGGGGAGAGTACAGACCCTAAGAGACCCAGACCAAAGTCCCAAGTCTAGGATTATACTAACTATCAAGTTGATTATAAGTTTCAGAATTGTTTTCATTGGTTTAGGTGCTTTGCTGAGGCCAGACCCAAAAGAAATGAAATATTCATAACACAAAGGTGTTACTAAAGATTGAATGTTTAAGTATGTAATTGTGTTTGGTGGGTGTTGCTTGTTTTATTTTCAGGACTTGTTAGTTTTAGGAGGTGAATGTTGGATCGATTTTCTAATGGAGAAAAATGTCTATTCAAAGAAGACAAAAGCCTGTCTTCAGAGCAGGTCTTCAAACTTCAGATAAACATTTTAACATTTCTGAAATCTAACATTTTACATTGCACAGGCAGAGTTCATGAACAGCATGACTTAGGCAATTTGATATGTCTATGGACTTCAAAGTATAACTTTTGCTACTAACCAAAAACTTACCTTCATGTTGTCATGTTGAATTGTGGCCATTGTGCCTTCAAATAATGATTTTTCTCCTGTATAAGGATCATTCTAAGAATTTCATTTTGAAAAATTTGTAGTTAGATATATTAAAATATAGAAAAATTTAATATTCCATGTATTCTCTTGTTATCTGGTGTAATTAGAAAATTGTTGAAACAAGTTTTTAGTGCAGAGAATAAGCTCAACAGCTACTCAGTTAAAGAGCAATGGAAGGAAACTAAGTCATATGTCAAATCTCTTCAGATCTTAAGTTAATGTTATTGAAAATCCTGTAGGTCACATTTACTTTTATAAAATTACCATGCAAAAACATCAGTAGGCAAATTATAATATGCATAATTGAAGCAAGTTAAATGATATGAAGAATGTCTTGAACAAATAGCTAGGAGGGACATGTACTTATGCATAACCATTAGCGTGACTCCATAAGTCTACTTAATTAGACTTAATTACAATACTGCAGAAGTCAACACAGAAGCTGTGACTTGTGAAAAGAGACATTTTACATGTTGCTGTAGGGATCATTGTATTTATGCAAGGCGTTGACATGGCTTTACTCTAAAGGGCTAATTGAAAGAAATGTATTTGACTGCACTAGCAATATGGAAACAGAGAAAGTAAAACAGCCATGAGTGCCGTAGGACTGCTCAGGAATCACCCTGTCATCTGTTCTGATTTGCACATGTCATATGAAGAGCATTCTAATGCCTTGCTCAAAACATTTTGTTCTGACAAATGCAGGCACAGCCAACTCCAAGTCTCATTAGAATATTCTAATTTAACCAAGAATAAAAAATTGTCCAATCCTCCCCAAATGTCTGAAGAGGAAGCAGTGATAGCTATTTCTGCCCAAATTCATCAAGGCTTAGAGCTTGACATTCACATCACTTGCACTGACGTAAATTTTAAGAGGTTTTGTGCCAACCAGTAATGTTACCCCAGTAAAGAGCTGCTCTGGTATCAAAATCAGGTCCCCAGTTTATTATAACAAGAGTAGGATTGCAAATTCTGGAGCAAAAAGCATGTTTTGTAAAGTTGAGCATGGAACATAAGAAGTTCTCTCCATGCTGTGTTTTTCTGTATGCAGTAATCGTTCAGTAGAGGCCAGGGAGATGTTGGGGGGCTGGAGTCCTTCCCCTGTAAGGAGGTGCTGAGGGAACAGGGCTTTTTTTCTGCCAGAAGAGGCAGCTTCTGGGACCTAAAACAGTAGCTCCTGGTGTCTTGGGGGAGATGGCTGAGAAGAGAACTGCTTCCCAGTGGTGAACAGCGCGAGGACAAGAATATGCTGAAACAGGACAGGCTCAGGGAGGGTGAGAGCAACCCCTTCTTCCCCACGGCCAATGCCCAGCAGCGGAGCGGTGCCCAGAGCGGCCGGGCAGTCTCCGTGCTTGGAGCCTTGCGAGGCACAATCAGTGACCTGCTCTGACCCCACTGCTGACCCTGCTCTGAGCACGAGGATGGAGTAAAGGCCTCCTGAAATGCCTTCCAATCTGAGCTATTCTGCAGTGCTACCATTCCATGATATTTTTTACACCGTCCTAAAGGTGCATGGTGCTTATATTGCACAGGAAAGTAAAAAGTCCATCAGGAAGATCTTCCATGTACTACTAAATCATTTTAATCTATTTATTTCTAATGGATTTTAAAAGGTATAATAAACAATCAGGTTGCAGGAAGAGTGACTTTCAAAGATGTAATTACAATTTATCAAGGAAGAAATCGAAGCATAGGAAAAAATATTGTTAATCCTCTGCCAGAAGAAAGTAGGAAAATATCAGATCCTTCTATGGTTAATGATCTGTTCCCATACATGATGTTTTCAGAGTGTTTCCATGCTCCCCACTTGGAGGAATGTATTCTGGAGGATATCCGCAGGATAACAGTGCAGCAGAGTAACAGTTTCAACAAAAATTTGAGACTATTTTTACTCAGAAAAAAACTAGGATTTCTAGAACATTTTTTGTTGTTGTTTTTTCATTCTTTCTTTTTCTTTTCATAGCCAAAGATCGGGGATGTTGTAAGATGGAAGAAATAAGAAATGTAAGACACTCGTGCAGAGACACAGAGAGANTTTGAGACTGTTTTTACTCAGAAAAAAAATAGGATTTCTAGAACATTTTTGTTGTTGTTTTTTCATTCTTTTTCTTTTCACAGCCCACGATCGGGGATGTTGTAAGATGGAAGAAATAAGAAATGTAAGACACTCGTGCAGAGACACAGAGAGAAACTGTGCTGCCTCTGAACTGCAAAATCACTTTATTTTCCCCCCTTTCCTTTTGCATCATCCGTTTTTCTACCAGACGTGAGCCTTCTCCAGGGGAAGGATTAAAATACAAGGTATGATGGGGATGGGAGGGATTAGGAGGGGTCATAATTTGTTAAGACAAAGAATACCTTATACATTCAATGATGCCTATTGCTAATTAATACAGTTAAGGGGATAGAAGAGAGAAATTTCACTAGAATTGCTGTTCTCGAGGAGGATGACGTCTAATCTGAAAAAAAGGATAAAGAGCTTTACTGTGCTGAAAGCTTTAAGTGAATCATTTTAGAAACCTGTTTCACTCAAAGCAACCATCAATTTAAGATGTCAGGCCAGCTCTTCAGGTGGTGTAAAGTAACATGGGTCCGTTGACTTCTGTGGGGTATATCTGCTTCATAGCAGTGGAGAATGAAAACCCAAACCTCCTTCTAGGCAGAAGCAGCTGGCAACAGTTCCTGCACGTTCCTGCAGAATGAAAACAAACAAAAAGCCAAGAAAGATCCTGTCTGAGAGTAGAATGTTAAAATCCTCTCTTAGAAAAGAAAGCAGTAGATTAAGAAGTCATTTTAGAGCTGAGGAAAAGAAAAGGGAAAAAAGTCTTTCTCACAACAGAAATAAACACTTCAATGAGATAGAGAAACTGGGTCCTGGACTCAAAAAATATGAAAGCTCCTGAGGCTGTTGAAATTTCATCTTTAGGGAAAAGAGTGTTCAGTTGCCCTCTCACTCAGTGATGGAAAAATAATATAAAACATATCAGGACTGAAGAAAAAAATCAGAATAGTGAAGTCCAGAGAGATGTAATAAACATGCTTTGGACAAATTAGATATAGCACCTCAAAAAGATGAAGAGTACATTTGGGGGGGGAAAGGGAAACACCTGCCAACAATTTAAGTACAGTGACTTGAAAACTGACATTCAGAATCTTTTTCTAATGCATTGCCCTAGGAGTTTGGATTTAGGAATTTGAAAGGATAATTCGTTGTTTGGAAGCAAACCAGTCTTGGAGAGAACCAGAAATGTGCTGTTGTTTCTAAAAGGTAAGATCAAGATTTCTTTATTCAGGAGGAGGCAGCAAACAGATAAAGAAGAAAATAAAAAAATAAAACCCATTGTATTAGACAACCAAGTGTAAAATATTTAAAAAATCATTATATCAGTATATATCAGTATATTTTTAAAAACCTTCTGTAAACTTTATGTCTAGACAGGCTGGAAACAACTTCCTAGAAACTTCCTTCCCTGCATTGAAAAGTAATATGAATAATGACAATGCATTGAGTGACATTAAAGATTATTCATAATATGGTATCAGTACTCTGGTAAATGTCAGGAAGATGGCTCTAGATTTCTAAATCTTAGTTCATTGTACTAACATAATACAATGTTATTTAATGATAGCTTTGTAATGAACATGAAATTAGCTATGTAAATCTTGTATTATTAATATTGAATTAGTTTACATCACAACATGAGACGTGTGTATTTTCTACTGTCAAGGTCCAGTTTTTGTAGGATGCTTTTTCTGTGTGCAGTAAGAGAGAGTTCAACTTTGACAAAAGTTATGAAGTGTATTGCTAATAAATGACAGTGTAAAATACCATTTTTACATGCATGTGTGTGTGCTTATGAACTACTATCCTGGGTTTCTAATTGAAGTATTTTAAATGACCCTAATATTTGGTGTAGCTTATCTTCAAAAAGCCAAATGCTTATTTTTTCCAGATATTTTTAAGGTCTTCTGGATGTTAATTTGTGCTGCTGCCCCATGTGATGGATTTTTGACAAGTGCGTGTGGTGCTTGAAGCATTTTTGAATTTTTCTTCCTTGATTATTTAAGCATCAAACCTCAGGTTTCATATGCTCCTCAGCTAGATCCCATGCCTAGGTTTGCAGTTCAGGAGGTTGCAACTGGCTGGTGGGAAATTCTGACTGATATGTTTCTTTCTGACTAGATGAGCCAAACTCACTCAGGGATTCCATGAATTTTAAGGAACTTTAAGAAGCAATTAATGTGGTCTGGATTATTTATTATAGTTGTCAGGCATTTATGCAATGTGAAATCAGATCGGTGTGGCATATGTCAGATCTGGTTTGCATGCTCTAGTTATGCAATTTATTTGCTCCATGCATATAACCAAAGCATGCAGAATGCACTGTGCTGTAGGGGAAGGCAAAACTTAGCAGTTTATATACATATATATGTATCTGAGCTACAAAAAAACATTATATTTCAAGTTTAGGTATGCATATTACCTTACTCAGGCCTCCCCTCAGGTCATTGTACTGATCCCCAGGGGCTTTCCACAGAATCTAGTGGTACAAAAGATTTCAGACTCTTCTCATCAGACCCTGCTTGTACCAGAAACTTGCGCTGTCTTACAGGGCTTCTTAAGCCCAGGGAAGGTTTTGTTTAAAGTACTTGAGAATTCTCATTGTTCAGTGTGAAATAATGCACAGCTATATGGAATAGGGCAAGCTAAGGCTCCTTTTCTCAGTCTTTTTGATTTGACTTGAGAAAATTATTTTGAAAAGTATTAAAAGTCAAACTGTTACATTTTAAGAGAATGTTCTATAAGTATTTGTGATTGTCTTTCAGAAAGCTTAGATTTATTTCTCCAAATAGAGCTTAATAGGAATTCATGAATAGAGATTTTCATCAGAATCATAGAATCACAGAATGCCTAAGGTTGGAAGGGACCTCAAGAGGTCATCTAGTCCAACCCCGCTGCACACACAGGGTCTCCTAGAGCACGTGGCACAGAACTGCATCCACGTTGTCTGTACAGTTTCAACCCATTTAGCTCTAAATCATTCTTCCAGAAATATATAATGGACATTTTATACTCAAGACAAAAATGTTATTTACTTAAGTTATACCAAGGATTATAACTGATTCCATGGAGGTGAATTACGATGCAAATATAAGGTGTCAGTTGTAATCTTCAGAAACTTACGTATTTTACGGGACGATATTTAACAGTTTTAAAACAATATTTCAGAATACTAGTCACAGAGCCTATCCTAAGGCCTCATCCTGCTTAGCAACATATAATCAATAACAAGTAGTAGTGAAGTTCTTACTGTTAAACCATATTTCTCCTAGTTAACCCCAGCAAGGAATTTTGAAGGCAGACTTAAACATCTGCAGTAAAACTATCATTTACAATCATAAAGATGATTCAAAAGTGGAAGGTGTAGCGGGTTGAGCTGCCGTCAGAGGGACCTCGGCAGGCTGCGATGTCAGGAAAGGGCTGTGCGGAGCCCTGTACTTGGGCAAGGAATCACCCAGGGCAGTCTCAGCAGTGTGAAAAATAGCTCAGAGCAGGAAAGAAGATGGAGCCAGTCTTTCCACTGATGCTCAGTGACAGGATGAGAGCCAGTGGGCACAAATTGAAATACAGGGGATTACTTTTCAAAGTAATGTAAGATAAAAAAAAACGCTTTGTGTGTTAAGCGCAGGAGCAGGTTGCTCAGAGAGACTATACAGTCCCAATCCTTGGAGATAATCAGAACCCAAATGGATACGATCCTGAGTAACCTGTTCCAGTGAACCCTGCTTGGAGCAGCAGGGATGGATTAGGCATCCCTACAGTTCCCTTCTCACATCAAGCATATAACTTGAAGTGAATTTTAAGCCTGTTTCTAAGAACATGCTGTACCTGTCTGTGTAATGCTTTTGTTAATTAAAGCAAATAATATTTCAGGAAGGTTCTTGAACTGCAGCCATCTTGAAAGGAATGTTGTATATGAAGTAGTATCCAAGCGTTTGTGCCAGAGCTTGACAGCAGCCTCTCTTCCTGACAGAGTACTTCAGCATGAGAACAGAGACAAATTCAGCACTGCTTTGTACCTGGCATAGCTCCATTGGCTTCATTAGGTGGATTTATCCTGTTATGGATTTTCAGATGTTACAGGACATAAGAGGTGGTATGTATGTGAGAAACTGAAACACAGAAAGCTGCTGACTGTGGTCCCTGGAAAGACAGGGAAGATGTATGGGGTACACGTTTCACATGTAAGAACCTGAGTTTACTAAAGTAACCCCAAACTCGCATGATAGTTAGAATTTCAGAACTGTTTTGGAATGATGACAATTTTGTAATGATTTTGCAAGAAGGAATTTTAATAGCCTTTTTGAGCAACTAAATTAATTCCTTCTATCAAACTGAAATTACTTTGTAGCCTCGTTCTATTTCCCAGGAAAGGCAAAAACAGACTTCATGAAAGCCAGCAAAGAAAGTCCAAGTGTCCTCCTTCACTTTTCCAGGATGGCACAGTGTACTGGCAAGATCTGTAACGCATTGGTATGACGTGTATGTTACAGAGCACTCCACTTGTCAGCACCTACAGCAGGACCATATTCTTTCAAAATTCCAGCACCTGTCTGCTAAGAGCTGATGCCAGCAGTAATTCCTAGGAATTAGGTGAAGTACTTAGGTTTTTTTGTGATGTTTGCTGCAGTGTGATACATGCTGGTAGGTCCACAGACTAATGATGCTTAAATGCCCTTCCTTCCAGTATGACCAAGGGAAAAGAGCCCAAGAATGGAAATGAAAAAAGAGAAGAACAGAGAGCTAAGAAAAAATAGTAGATGCAGAAAAAAGGTAAGAACAAATGCATAAGGTAAAATGGACATTCAGAAAGAGAAACAGAAATATGTAAAGAGTTTTAGAAAGAGTGACATGCAAAGGAATTTCTTTTTACAGGTAATATTAACAATTTTTTTCTTCCATTTGTTTTTTCCTGTTGAAATGAAGCGTATCTTTTCACACAGTGAGCATGCATCCCCTTCCCCTCTGAATTACCTGGCCAGATTTTATCAAATTTGGCAGAAGCATAATTCCTCTAAGTTTCTTTAACATGAATGACAATGCTGGAGAGGAAGAAAATCTCTTCCTCACTGGGAGCAGAGGAAGATGTACCACAGAGATGGAGTTGTGGTACATCTGGCGAACCCATACTGGAAAGAAAGGTGATGAATGCCTAAGCTTTGGAAAAGCTTCAGGAAGAGCTTATATGCCAGACTATCAACTATGAAACACCAGTTAGTTGGAAACCAGACTCTAATTCTGAAATGCTTGGACCTACTTAGGTGTTTTATTTTAAAGAAAAACTGCCTACAGAATGAGAAAGATTGTAATAGTTCACTTACTATAATCTATTATCTGTTAGCTTTAGTTTTATTAATTTAAGAATTGAGTTTCCAAAAAATGGCTGTAGCCATTTGATGAGCTAAAGTCAAGAGGTCTGATAAATGGTAAGCCTGGGCACTGCACTTTCCTTCTAAGAAAGTTTAAATTAATTTCAGGAGTAGTTATATAAGGAAGCATTGCCATTTCATATCAGCAGGCAGGTCTGATGCAAGACAATTACAAAAGAAGTCAGTCAGAGTAGATGCGTGTAAGGAGAAGGACACCTACAGCAAAGGGAAGTGAGCCCAGCGGTCACCTAGCCTGGAACTGGGATATACCTGAGTCAGCTGGTGGGCAGCTGCCATCTTCGCTCTTTCCAGCCACGCATGGTTTTGACAAAGCACAGCTGATTTGTGACAACACAGTCTGTTCAGCTTGCTGAGCAAAAATGTCAGCCTCTCTGCTTCCCCTCGAAGGATTTTGTATCTTGTCATGTCATGACTTTTCCAGCTGCTTTTGGAGTGGAAGAGCTTTTGCAGATGAATAGCTCCAGAGAATGATAACTCCCTGTCTGTATATAAATCTTAAGTTTGTATTGTGAATTGTGGGTGCTTAACTTTCCATATTGCACTTGGAACCTAATTCATGGCTGCAGTTTATGTCAGAAAATGTGATGCTTAGAAATGAGGCATTGCCATAGCCAGTGTTTTAACATCCAAGGCATTTTGTGAAGGTGGTCACTATTTAGCTGTGTGGAATTACTTTATTACTTTTATTACCTTCTTTACTAGCCAAGTAACTCAAAATTGTTCTTGTCTTTTTAAATCATGTAAGTTGTGAGCCTTATCATTTCATAATACCAGATCCCATTACTTTCTACGAATATTTTTTCCATTTAACGTGATTTTCTACTAAGACAAAGCTCATATGCTTGTCACTATCTTATATTTGACTGAAGGTTGGCACAGACAGTCAGATCAAAACTAAATGCCATTTCTTACGGATTTTTGTTGTTTGAAACAGCTGTCCTCAACTTGTTTTGCTGGCATAGGTACGCTGACCTCAGTGGTCAGCATATTTTAACTAACAGAAAATCTAGTCCTTGAATATTTAGATACATAGAAGGATAAAGACAGATAGGTAGAAAGATATAGATAGATGGATGGGTGGGTAGCTATACAAACTTTTTTGGGGTTATAGTATGCCTAATTTTATTATATAGGATTGAAAAGATTTTGTTTTTGTTCTCAAGTATTTCATCTTGAGCTTTTTAACAGCAAACAAAGTTTTTAGAAATTTAATGCTAAAATCGTATCTCATTAGATTAAAAAATCAAGCAAGAAATATAATTCAGTATCCACCTTTTTTTTTTTTTTAACAAACACAATCTACTCTTCTAGGCTGTTTGAACCACCTAATGTGCATCAGGTGCATATAACCACTGCAGATGGCCACCATAATTTGGCAAACTATATTGTATGAAAGAAAAATATAGGATTTGACCATGTGTAGGCAAACGTGACTGTGGAATTTATAATATGGAGCACAACCACTTAAAGTAAAAACCTTGTAATAAATATGTTGCTTCTTGTTATGGAGGTTTCTATGTAGAAGGCCTGACAGAGCTAAATACAAATAATTTGAATTCACTGTAAAAAACAAAATTAACTTTTCACACAAGTCAGCATTCAAGAAACAAGTATATTGCAGTTATAGATAATCACAACATACATATTTTTACCCCATGCATCATTAGCAAAATTATCTGTTCATTTCTTCTACCAGAATCCACATTGTGGATGTTACAGTAATAATTAAAAGACTAAAGATAGAGTTTTTGAGCTATGTAGAGTGTGCAAGCCCAGTGGTTAGAAAAATTGTGTTTTGGCTGGTATAGTGAGTACAGTTGATACCTGTTCCATTACGAAAGTAATTGGATCCAATTCTTTGCTGAGGTATTTTGACAAGGCAGAAACAATTTAAAGGGAGATTAATTTAGATAATCGTAGAATTGTGCCCATGTTTCTTCTCAGCAATCTTAAATTCTGACCCTGTGCATGATTTAAGTTGAATGGTGTTGAAGAGTATGATGTAGAGTAGAAATCATAAACTCTCTATTACAGTGGAAGAAAATAGATATAATCACTGTGAACTACAGCACATGCACTGAACCTCATAATATCTTAACTCTATACTTTAAAATAATGCCTATAAAAGACAACCAATTACAAGGAGGTCATTTCACAAAACATAAAGTATACTTAAAAGATTCTTTTTCCCTTTGCTATGTCTAGCATTTCGAGTGACTGGAAAAATAAGATGAATGTAATTGATTAGTTTAACATATTTGCTTTGAATTACAACTGTAGTGTCTTATTTTAGAAACAGAATAAACCCACCATACTGTCATGTTGATTAAACTATGTATTTTATTAATTTCAACTTTATATACATGGGCACACAGCTCTGCCTGTGCTGAGCCCACCCATTTTGTTGCCTTTCCTGACCTAAGGAAGTTTGATATTGGTCCAACCATCTGTGTTGCAGGGAAAAGGACATCCTTTAGAGGGATTTACATGGAAAAGGATACTCTTCACAGGGCAGAAACACAGCTCCTATCTGAAGGAAATGAATGAAATTAGTGAGTTCACCTCCACACATCATTGGCTTTCATTTGGCCCATTTGCACTGGTGAAAAAGCAAGGAGTAAGGATGTAATAAGGTCGGCAGGAGCAAGGAGCTGTGAAGTTGCTGCCGCCTCAGCTGATCTGAAGCAAGGAGTTGCCTCAGGCAGTGTAACTCCCTCATTGACTCCGAAGGCAAGCTCTCCTCTTACAGAGATGTTTCATGTTGGTGAAAACACCCAGCCATAGTGTATGAGTATCTGCATAAAATGGGCCAGAACAACAAGCAATAAGGGCTGGAGTGAAAGAAAATAATGAAAAGAAAATCCCTGTACTTGGAACTCAGGCCGAGTATTACAACGCAGGGATTTTTGCTTGCTTGCTCTCAGTCTCTGCACTGCTCTCAAATGAGCTGTTCCGTTGCGTGTGCTGCTGGGCCTGGGCAGAGGCTCTCCGTGAACACGTTTGCTTGCACTTGCTGTGCCTTAACTCTTCTGTGAACTGGAGAGGAGGTGTCGTGGCCCCCTGTTTTTCAATAAAGTACATGGTTTCTCTCTATTTTTTTTTCTGGGTCACCATCTCCTTCCTTCTATATTTGATGAAAAAACTCCCCTTGTGACAAGGGGAAAAATACGCTGTTCTCTCACAGGAGGCTGAAACGTGGCTCCTTTTGCAGACATCTGTCAGAGGTTAGGGCACACGCAGCCCCAGGGAAAATCAGGTCTTACGGACTCCAGCACTCACAGCTGTTTTCTGCTATCTGGTTTATGTGTGAATTATAAAATTGTGATCTTAGCAATGACAGGAACAAATCATCACTGGTGGCAGTGGTGTAGGGGAGACCCGGAGATGCTCTGTGTTGTGAAACGCATGGCCGAGAAAGAGAAATGCAAGCGCCCAACTGAGGAGGCTATTTGTTGTGAAAAGACTGCTTGCTTAAGGGTTAGCTGGGACTTAGCTGGCTGGCCTGAGGGCCCTGAAGGCAGGGAAGCTGGCAGCTGCAGCTCCGTGTATCTCCTGGCCGCTAGCGGGGCCAGGAGGAAGCAGGTTGAGGCAGAAGGCAGCGCTCCGGGAGGTCTGCCGCCCTCCTGGTGAGACCTCGTGACTCCCTGCACGGGACACGTCCTGCCTCGCCGCACCTGTGAGGTGGAACGTGCTGCACCTTCCTCAGAGACGCTGTCCTGGCGGCGGGCTGCCCCTGGCTGCAGCGCGGGTGTGCGCGGCACCTGCCGCCCTGGGTGAAGGCAGGACAGGGCACAGCCTGGCAGGGTCCTTCTGCCAGGGCCCCAGACCTGTCCTGGAGACGGCGCTGAGCTCCCACCCAGCGCTGCCTCAGGTAGGGCCTTGCAAACGGAGTGTTTTTCTTCTCCGTTGCACAGGAGAGTCTGGGGAGGATGTGTGCCGGGGTAGCTTACGGGAGCGGCGCGAGGCCGGCGCGCCTCAGCACTGCAGGGAAGGAAGGGACGTGAGCAGCTGCTGCAGGGGCTTCCTCGTTCTTCACTTTCACGCTATGTCTTGTATCTTCCCGTGAAGTCACAGAAATAACGTATTTCTATCAAGTGTAAAAGCAGTGGTGAGTGAAGGAGAGGCGAAGCGGTAAGTACAGATCACCACAGTGTTTGCAGAACTGATCTAGGGCTAGTTTGTGGGCATCTGGGATCTCACCTTGATTCTATATGAAAAATAGATACCTGGTTTTCTTGAAAACAAGCTGTTTCAAGAATAAAACTGATATTACATGTCAAGAATTTGCACTTTCCCCTGTAGTCCTGCTGTTAAGGGTGGGATTCTGTGGGCAAATGTGAAGCCCTGCGATAGCTAGAACTGGGCCTGCAGTCAGATGGATTCATGATGGTTTCTCCTAAGGCTGCATTTGAGAAATAGGAGTAACTGAAAAACTAAATTAACAAACCTGGCTGTTGACAATATTTGAAGAGGGAGAAAAGGGCTATTTTCTGCACTGGCCTGTCTTTGCTGATTGCAGTACAGCTGCAGTGATTTGTATCCACAGAGGACTTGGCCTGATGCTGTAAAAGGCAAAACACAAGTTTAACCCTATTAAACCCTCCAGAAATATTTCTCATTGCCTGTTTCCTACGTAGGTTGCAGGCAATCAACATTTTTTTTCCATTAACAGCTTCTCAATTGTGGAAAACTCTTTCTACTACAGTTCTTTCAGGGGCTTAAGCATTAAGTATTATCCTGACAATTTTGAATCGTATAGTATATTGAAGAATAAATGAACAGCAGCCAAGAAGAAACAAGTGAATGGGTGTATTACTTCAGGCTAATGAAACTTCCCTTGGAGTGCCTAATCAATGGGATATTAGCAGAAGTAACTGAGAGAGTGAAAATGGGATTTGGATTTTGTGCTTCGCTGACCTGGGAAGGAAGAATGCTGTTTAAATGCCATTTAGCTTTACTATGTTGTCATTTGCCTAACAGTGTGGAAGGTATTTGTTTGGAATGAGTGGCAGTTGTCAGGTGAATTTTTCATCTATACGCTTTTAAGTTAGTATTCACGGTTTTGAATCAGAATTTGTATGGCCTGTGAAGAACAATCACTCATACTGCTTGTAATGAAGAAATCTCAGATACGGTTTCAATTGTTGTCTACTTAATTTGAGAGTTAACCTTTTATGCTCTTTACAAAATGAGGAAATGCTAGTGTTTCTTCTAGACTGTGAGAATAAATGAGAGACTGCTGTGCAGCTGTCAGGAGAGGTTTGGATTACGTTGGCATTTTCTCCATGATAGCTGTCCAAATTCTGTCCTAGTTTCTCTCAGTGAAATCCTGGGATGTAAATGAAACCAGTCCGGGATTGGTCTGAAGACCTGGCAACTAAATGTGCCATTTTGGGCACTCTGTAAGGTGTAATTAGAAAACCCATAAGCCCCACTTCATAAATTTGCTTTGGCATTTAGTTAAATTCAGCACTACCTGGAACAATTTGCAAACTAGGTTAAGGCTAATGGCACATTTAAGTGCTAATTCAATGGAAGCACCAAATATTCTTAAACTTTTGTGAATGGCACTGTGGATAGAGCAGCTCTTGTAAAGTTTTGACTGTTGAAGCAAACACTGATGCAGCAGGTTAAAAAAAAGAATCTTGTGAGGGATGAGCTGACATTCACAGTCTGGGCAAGTTATACAAGCCAACTGTTTCTCTGGTGAAATCCTCTTTGTTTGTAAAGGAATAAGCACGTGGACTTGTTTCCTGAAGCAGAACAAAAATGGCTATGGGAAATTTAAATCCTTATACTGTGGACCTATTTTTTTGTAGCAAATCTGTGGACTTGGAGAAGTTCCATCTCTCTACTTCCTTCCAGGATAACATTGTGACTGACTTCAACTGTTTTTCAAGTTATTTTTGTCTCTAGTGTACACGTAAGTGTACTTACTAGTCCCCAGGCTTATGACGTGCTGTTGATGTGACTAAATTCTCAGGATTTGCTGTTTTCAGGGAAGGGGACAGCCCTCTTTTCCCTGTACCTCCAGGAAGAAGCCGGGTCTGCTGAAAATTGTTGTGGTGAGCTTAGCCATCAGCTTCTAGAGATAACTGAAAAGTACTTTTAGAAGAAACCTGCCTAATGGCAACTGCTGCGAGTTGAAGAAGTCTCCTCTTGCATGCAGACATAAAATGTATGCTTTGCTGGTTAGCAAGTATTGGGCAGCATCCCTTGTCTTATAAAGAACAACAGGCTAGATAAAGGCTCTAACTTACCAAAGTTTGAAGAAAACAGCGAAGAAATAAGTGTAATTCTATGGGCAACAGTAAAGGAGCTCTGGGGAAATGCAGTTCTCTACTGGGCCAGGCTCTCATAAATTAAAGAATTCATAACATGTAAAACTCTCTTAAGTGGTCAGGAACCTTGCATCTCCTTTGCAGAAGAATGGTTTCCATTGTAAATCTGTATATGAATTTTCATTGCAAGCCTGGGGGTTTTCTTTTCCCTGCCTTTTGGCTTAAAAATATTTACCCCATAAATGGAATTGCAGAAGAGACTTAAAAAGAAAGAGAGCCTCATGAGGTAAATCCTATGTATAAAATATAAGCATTGATCTGATCTAGCTACACTAATGTAAGGATTATGTCCACTGCCTCTATTACTCTTTGTTAAATTGAGAAATAGTTTTGTCCTTATAGCCTAAACTGGTGAATATGGAAGCTCTACTGTTTAGTGGACTAGGTGTTTGCCTGTGCCTTGTGCATTCACTGTCACTAGACTGTGCTTTGGCTGTTCTCAAAGATGTCTGTATCTGCTCGGAACACCCACTGCATCGCAAGGGCATAACACAATAGGAGAAAGGAGGTTAAATTTCTGTCATCTGATGCAAAAATGAAATGAGATCACGGCGTTCTTCATGATTTATTTATTGTTAAGTGATGCAAAAACAACCACGTGACTGAAAAATACTAAATGAAGTGGGGTGGGGTTTTTGTTTTGGTTTTGTGCAAACTCAAATCTGCGTGTGTGCCTCAAGTCCATAGTGACTTATAGACAGCACCCACCTAGGGAGGTCTTGAGGTCTGTGAGAGAATTCCTACATGCTTTGGGCTTTATTTCTCCTGTTGTGTAGGGCTTAATTACGCTAATACCTTTTGCTTATTAAGGAACTTTGCTCATAATTTCAGTGCAGATTCTCCATGTGATCCTTAAGTATTCTTTTCGAAAGCAGTCTCTTGTATCTTGAACAGGTTGTAAGAATAAAGGGTTTGTCATGCAAAAAAGACTGCCTGGAATTGTATTTTTATTCCTGAAATGCTTAATTACGTACAATTCAATTTTATATTTATCACTAGGATAAAAGCTGTCTTTTACTCTAAAAGAAAAATGTAATTTTTTTTTCGTAAGGAAATACATAACTTTTTGTAGTATTTCATTTTCTAGGTCTGTTCTCTTCCCAGTCCCCCCTGTTCTTGCCTCTTCCTTGCTTTTATGTGAATCTTTACTTTTACAGGCCTTCAAACTTTTTGTTACTGGCTATTTTAAAAAATGGGCATCTAGGTAGGGCAAAATGTGCATCTATACAAGAAGGAAATAGCTAGAAAGATGAGTTCTTTTAATTCTCTTTACTTGAAAGAATTAAGCTAAACCAGTTAAAAAGTATTTTAAAGAGGTATTTAAGACTACAAATTAGAGAGAAATGGAACAATAAGACAATAACTTAACTGGCCAGATGTTCACTGTTTTTTGTGAAGAGACTTAGAAGCTTTAAAATTGAGAAAAAAAAAAGTGCATTAGTGAGAAAGTATTACTTTCTGAACTGCAGTTGCAGAACTTTTTTTTTCCGGTTTTGATAAATAATTTGTTGCTTCCTTTGACAGTGTGAAAGACCACAGCCTTCATTTGGACAATCCTTGCACAACCTCTGTTGTAGTATTTTCTAGGTGCATTTGTAGAATAATTTGGTTAAAAGCATTAGTGATACATGAAGAATTCCTGACTGCTTGTAACCCTCGTTCCTATCTTCCTCCTTTCACACTAGGGCTCATTGCAGATATGGACAGGGAAAAAGTTACGAAGTCATTGAGACATTTCACACATGGATTTATCTTCAGTCATGGTTACCTAATTTGCTGACAAACAGTATACACTCCTTTACTTGGCTGATTTTTGCCTGTGTCCTTGCAAGATCTTAGTACACTCCTGGCTGTCAAAATGTAGTTTTGTGTGCTCTGTAATCACTTGCAGTGATATATAACTGATGGAGAAACTAAATGATAAAAGTTGAACTCTCTTCTTGCAGGAGTTTGGAGGCAGTACTCAAGACCACATTCCTGGTACTCCATTTTTGGTTTCATGCAGCACAGAATATTACCAAGACACAGCAGAAGACTGTCATTTTGCGTGCCTGTGAAAGCTCGTCTCTGAAGCCAGAGTTGTGTAAGTAAACTGTTCTGTTTACCTTGCCCTAGTTTTGTTTTCAGAGATTCTGCAGAGCCCTGACTTCATAGTTTGCTTATCTTACCTTTGTCCTTACTGATGCTTATTTTCTCCTCACTTACTTTCACAAAGTGAAGCACGTAGAGGCAGTCAGCTTCCCAGGCCTCTGGCAATGAACATTATCTGGTTATTCATTCGTAATAAACCATGCATGTAAGTCTGTTTGGGGTCACAAGTGAAATGCAGCACTCGCTGCCCTTAAAAACTTCTGGGAATGTCTCCTTGAGGCATGGCAAGGTCTCAGTTCCCTGCAAAGCACTAGCTGACTCTGAGTGCTGTAGGAAAGTGGCACAGTGAGATGTGGCAGGGAAACAACCTTCATGTGGATTTAGTAAATATAAACCTTGAGAATCGGTTTCCTAGAGGCCAGGGGAGCTAATGGCTTAGAGTAGTTGCGAGTACTCTTTCATGCTGCTCATTACAGACAACAGTGATTTAAGCTGGGCTCAGACTCGCCTTGTTCATGCTGGCAAGGTTCAACATTGTTATTAGCACTAGAAGATCCCTGCTGCAGAAACAGGCTTTGTGCCTGGCAAGTTGTAGGCAAATCTCTTATGCCTGGGGAACAAAAAAGCAAGCTGGGAGTAGTCAGGCTGTATTATGGCCATAGAGTATCTCAAGAACAAAATAATATTGTCAGATACTGCCCTGACTCGGCCTAAACAGCCAGAGCAATTGACATATTGGGTAATTCTCATTTCATCTACTATTTTGACATTATGCATCAGAAAGGTTTGGAGAGACATGCTTTACTTAAAGCTTGGTTCTTATAGTGTTAATACTCATCCAGCGTTCCGTCTTATCCGCTGTATTTTGTCCGCTGGAGCCCTGCCTCAGGTGGGCTCTGTGTCTGAGGGCTGGTTTGTGCTGCCCTCCTGTTGCTTGGGAAGTTCATCGCAGGGGCACGAGCTGCCAGGCAGCTGCCGAAGCTGGCACGCAGCAGGGAGCAGCTTTCTCTGCCTGATTGCTTTGGGCTGAGGAGACTTCTCTTTCTTCCTGCCTGGTCAGTCCTCCTTGAGGGTGCCGGCTAGGTGTGGGAATGCATGTGCACCCTTTTCAGCAGTTTTAAATGACGGACTTAAGGGAGTAGAGTTGGTAAACAGCTGCTCATTGCTGCGGTAGCTGTGACTAAAGGAGGGGATTCCAGCTAGTGCAGTCATCAGCCTTCCTGGTGCTCGGGGAGGAAGCAGCAGCCCTGCGAAGGCTGGGGCGGTTAGTATTTCTAGCCTGTGGTATTTGTTCAAGGTTTTACCAGTGCGTCTCCAGAAGGCCATAGCAGAGCAAAGTGGCCTGAGGTCAGGGTTTTAAGTAAGGTGTAGAGCAGCACTGTTAGTCAAGGACCCTGGGGGGAAGGAAACACATGGCTTCCCTGCCTGCAGTGCCATGTGTGCCCAGTACCCAGTTGTGGGAAAGGAGGAAGGAAAGCTTACCTAAGCAAGCAGCCTGACAAGGCATCACAAGGGCTTGTGTCCTTTCCCCTGTGCCTTTCTTGCCCTCGGAGAACCCAAATGCCATGAGCAGCAGTGGCCGTCATCTTTGACATTTTGTGCTTTGAAGCTTAACATGTTTCCTTAATGCCATCTACCTGTTCAGTTTTCAAGTAATAGCAATGAATGTAGTCTCAGAAGGAATATTTTAGGTCTGTGGACACCCCTGCTGCGCAGGGACACCATCTGGGGGCAATATTGCGTGTGAATTCTGCACCATTGGGATCGGCAGCCTGGAAATACAAGAACTAGGATGCCTTAGCAAGTGTCCAGTTATGTAATTTGTTTCTTCCAGATTGCTAAAAAGGAACAGGGTTTTACTCTACAAAATTTTCAGATGCTGTTTTGCAAGCTGGTACTGCACAGGTCACAAGAGAGAAAAAACACCTTCAGGGTTGTGCAGTAATTCTACCCATATCAAGGAAGGAGGAATTCTCTGCAAACACAAGTGTCTTGAGGGCAGATGTAAAAATGTATTTTATTTTGTTGTTTAACCTTCTGTTACACATGTTTACCAGTACTGGAGATAAACAGCAAAGCTGTTTTCAAAGACCATTGGTAGTAGAATTCCTTCTGTCTAGGCCAAAATTGTTTGTGGCAGACGTGCTTCTTCCCTCCTGCACTGCTGCCGTGAATCTGAGTATTCTGTCCTATGGCAAAGGGCTGGAAAAGCTTGGCCATCCTGTGCTATACATGCAAGTCGTCAGTTCTATTCATCCCTTCTTGTTACTCAGCAGCCTGAAAAAGAAATAAGGTCTGATGCAAATCTTCACCTGAAAAACTTCTGCGCCCATCAGCTATTAAAAAAGGTTGTAACAGTATTTGTACCTCCTTCTTGTTGTCCTCGGAAGCCTTGGCTATGTGCATGAGAAGCACAAGAAATTGTAACCCCCATGTAACATCTGCTGTCAGTAAATGCTCCTTCTAGCTTGTACAGCCAACGGCTGCTGCTGTAGTTTGCTGCTGTCGTGGCAGGAATGCCTCTTGCTCCCAGAAAGCTGAATTAAATCTATAATTAGCCTGAAAATGCTGAATTATTTTGTTTTCTTGAAACATTGGGGCAGGCAATGTTACGCCTTTCTGCTACCCAGCGCTTGTTTGGATTAAAATTAGAATTGCTAGGACACCATGAAGAATGTTATTTTATCCAGAATTATTTTTAACTGGACAGAAATGTGTATTCTAGTCACAGCTGCAGCAATACTTTTGAGCCTCGCATGATAAAATCCTCGCCTTGCTCTGGATGTTCAGAGTTCAGCCATGCTTCAAACCCTTCATTCTGCAGACTCCCACTGCCACTGCATTTACTCACTAATCATCAGCTATACTATTTTTGATTTTTATTAAATTCTATTACTGTAGTTTTCCTCTAAATTAAATTACCATCTATGCAGAGAGTAAAGGTGACATAATAAAAGACTAGCTTTTTTCCTAACCGTAAGAGCTAAAGAATTCTTGCTTTTCATGATAAAATAATGCTAAACCCTGAAAAGAGGGTTTTAGTTTCCAGGTGGTGAGCTGCTGAGGACTCAAACATTGAGTCCTCTCTGTCTCAGTGTTTTGCTAATCAGGTTTTGATGCTCTGTCTGGTCACTGGTGGTGGTAGGAAGTAAACTTGCTGGTTAGTTGTGTGGCTAATTAAATATGGATTGACTCAGAATAAGCAGATACTAAAGATATCCTATTTTCTGACATGCTTAAGTTGAAGAAGATGTTTTGTCATGTTGTATCTTTTCAGATTATGTTAATTTAACACTGTGTAGGCTTTTGATGTGATATGCTTTAGCTTTTATAATTTTTGCCAAATTCTGGAAACATTTGTTATCAAGAGGCACGGGAGCGAGTTCACTGGTGATTAATCCAAACAATCCAAATTATGGCCAGATGCACTGGTGAAGTTTTAAAAGCTATCCAGATCAAATGCATATGTGTGTCTGTGTGTATATATAGATATATATGTGTATCTGTGTGTATATATAGATATATATATACACACACACACAGTTATAGATGTCCATTCCTGCAAGCAGTTTTAAAACTCTACCACTCTTGGTGAGAAAGATCAATATCTGTCCCATTGTTCTGGCTGGAATTTGTAAAGACAGGGCCATCTCTAAAGCAGAGGTCAGGATCAAGGGGTCAGAAGAATTTTTTTTTTTTTCCTATGCTCATTGCTGATATTTTGTTAGAGGTATCTAGATAACTAAAAGGAAAAGCCTTTGGGGTTAATACTTCATTTCTTTCATATAGTATATATGTTTGTGTGCACAAATAAAATTATATATGTGGCAAAAAGAGGAAATTCATTGACAGCCTGAAGCAAGAACAATCCTTTCTTTTGACTACAATTTTAACAACCGAATCTGAATCCAGCATGTCCTGAATCTTCTTCTTTTAGCATGTTCTGTTATCACAAGCTGAAATTTGTCTCCCTTGTTGAAGTATCAAAGACCAGAGATGGGAGAAAGGAATTACCCATCTCAAATCTACCTTTCTAGTAAAACCAACTCCTTCCACTATTCCCTCCGCTCTTCGCCTCTTTCCCTCTCCAGTAAAACCCACATTTTCCTGTGTTTTCTGCTTTCATCTTCCTGCCCGTCACCACCATGGAGACATCATCAGGTTCACCCACAGTCGAGTTTGGGGGTGCTCAGAACAGATGTATACTCTGAAAGGACAAAAAGCTTACAATGAAAGAGCAGATCTGAGTATGTGAGTACACACTATTCAAAAGCAGAAAGCAGTTGCCAGCTCCTGCTCTGCAGCTTTCCTCTTATGTAACTAAAAAGCAGTGAGGTGGATAGGTGAAATGTCCTCGATTGTAAAGCAATACTAGTGAAGCTTGGATTGGGATGAAATTCTCAAGTAAAGGGCCTTGGAGTATTGCTTACATTTTGATATTTATAACTCATTGATTTGAGATAAAAAGCACCTTGAAGTTGGGAAGTATATTTGAAATGTTACAGGTGAACATGACTGTAGTTCAAAAATGATAAAACATTTGGCCAGAAAAGCGCCCTGGGTGACCCACTTGGTCAGGCGTGAGCCCTGCACCCGTCTGGCAAAACTCAGCTTCCTTCTGCATGAATGGGAGACTACACAGCCAGCAGAAGTGTTATCACCAGAAAAGGTCATCTGCTTGCGACAGGTAAATTAGGATAACTTTTTAACTGTTTTTTTTCACTATTATCCTGGATGCATCTAACTGAACACAGACTGGAGTAGACTGTACATACTTCCTCTGCCTCTTACACATACCCTGTAATGTACTTGCACCATGTTCATGTCTGTTTTGTTGTCCTCTTCAGTGTGTTCATACCAGTACTTGGTGCTTAGCTTGATGTCTGTGAGACTGTTACCTGCTCTTGGAGTATTTTCCAAATGCATAATTAACGGTCCTTCATCCATTAACACAAATGAGACTGGAGTGAGTAGTAAGCAGTGAAAAAAAAGAAATAGGAGAGTTACAGGTAAACAGAAGTTATTAGTGCTTAACTGATAGTCAGTGCCAGGAGCAACCAAAAATATTGATGCTTGACCAAACTAAATCAAAATACAGTCTGCTGATTTAATTGATAATTTGTAGAGGGAAGATTAAAACTTAGCAAATTTCACAGTGAGCTAGTAACCATTTCTCTCAGGATATTTAGGGCTGAACCTTAAATATTGTGCATCTTTTTGAGTGGAAAAATAAAATTTGAGGCTTATTTATAGTTCCTCATGAAATATTCCATTTCAATAGTGTAACTCCAGTAGTCAAAGTGTGGCTTCCTAGTTTATAACCTTGCTCTCTGCGTGATCCTTGCTGCAGTTTGACATTTTTGTTGTAAATCAGCTCTGTGCAAGAAAGAGGGTTGCTGAGACAATATGAGGTTTCTTTTACAGAACAGTTTATATGGTTTCTTTCCTTGCTTTTGTCACCATGCTTCTCATTCCTGACTTATATTCCTATGAGTTTGCTGTCAAATATGACCAAGTCTTTTCACATTTGTCATAACTAATTCCTGCCTAGTTTCTTTTCTCCAAGGGGAGAAAAGTGCGTGCAGTGTCAAGTTTTGGTTTTTATAGCTTCATATTTTTTCTCTTAATTTTTTTTCCTCAGAACTTTTTTTCTCACACCCCTCCCCCTACCCTTTAAAAAGGGGGAAAAAAAAAAAAAGGAGGGGGGTGACAGGATTGCTCTTCTGTTCCAGTTTGGAAGTGACCTCTAAGGAAACTCTGCCCTGGATAGTACTTTTTCTGCTCTTTAGGTTGAAGTCTTTCATACCTCAGGAGTTCATTTCCAAGACTTTTTTTTGAAGCCAGAAACCAGGCCACTAAATGCCTTGGAGAACTGAGTCTGTTCTAATGTTCTGTAGGCAGTGGCAGTAGAGAGCAGGAGTATGTTGCTCCCAGGAGTATGTTGCTCCCTTTATCCTCTCTATCCTCCTGGCGTTTTCAGAGTGCTGAAGGATGCATGCCAGAAATGCTGCCTTCCCCAAAAAAGGAAGCCAAAAGGTGGTAGAGGAGACCAGGTTTGTTAGGAGGAAATCTCCCGTTAGAACCAACAGCAGTGTAAATTTTTAAAAATTGTGACTCTTTTGTGAGAGCTTAATTCCAATGGTAAGTCTAAGGGCTCTATTCCTAAATCAATTTGTTATTCAAACAAAATGTGCTATTGATTTCTTGTTTGAAATACTGAATGTAATATTGAATTCTTTCATTTGCTCCTAAATACAGCATTCTTTCTTCACATGGATTAGGCTTCTCTTGCCCAGCCTCTTAAGTGTCTTGTTAATATGTGGTCATATAGGGCATCTTGCTGATGAACTTACAGCTGTTCTGGCAAATCACCCTTGACTCCTGTGAACCTGCAACAGCATTTCTTCATTAATGGTGTCAAAAGGTTCAGAGAGGTCTGGAAGTGTGAGAACAGCGCTCGCTTATCATCTGTTGACATTAAGAGCCCATCTGCTAATACCCCTGGAGCTGTGCCTGCCTGCAACCTGGCCTGCGTCCAGGCTCGGGGCGCGCAGCGTGGTGCGTTCAGCCGTGAGCCTTGCCAGCTTCCCTCCACATCTTTCCATGAGCTGCGCTTGGAACATTTGATACTCCTAATAGTGTGTCTGTAATCAGGAAGGGAGAAAGGGAGAAAAAAAAATCTTTTGGAAGTAGTGTGTTTTGAAGGAAAGTAAGGAAGATGTATTTTCCAAGTCAGATACTGACTTCTATGACCAGCTACTTGAAACAGGAAAGGTGGTAGTGAGTCTTCCCTGCTCCTCTGGCTTGGCACCCTGGCTGTGGGGGGTAGCGCCTTTCTGAGCCGAAGGTGCTATTTCGTATTTGTCTTGTTTTCTTTTTTTCTTTTCTTTTTTTTTTTTTTTTTCCCAACGGAGGAAGATCCACTGCACATGTGCAGTTGTCCTCTGCAGTTCCATATCTCTTCATAAAAGATGCTTGTTTTAGTCATGGAAGTTGCTGATTTTTTGAGTTCCAAAATATTGCTAGTGCCCCAGAATGGCTTCAGCTTTACACAGCTGCCAGGCAGTGGGAGCAACTCTAGCAAGGCTGCCAAGCAGAGCTTAGCAGGCATCTGAATTTCAGCCTGTCCAAAAACCTGAGAAATGTGGAAGGGACACTTTTTTTATTATTTTTAAAGGGAGAAGGGGAATTGTACAGATATTGCGATATTGCTATAAGATTGCTCATGTTTAAACTTACTCTGCAGTCTTCCATACAGGCTTTTCATGATGTCCTGGCTGCTGACTTTGCTTACAAGTATGCAGATGTTTAAGAACTACATTTTCCAGAAGGCAAAAAAGTTACTAGAAACTGAAAGCTAGACTTTGTTTTTCTCGACAAGCTAGAGATTGGTGCAGTTCCCCCAGTGAACCAGAGATTAATGCATCTCCTCCCATGCAGGATTCAGAAAATCACTTCTTTTTTCTAAACACTCAATAGCTGTCATCCATATTCAGAACAAGGTGATGAGTCTGGTAATGTGCAAGTGGGTATAAAAGATGGATTCTGGACAAGAAACCCAGAGCACTGGGAAGCCTGTAATGGCCTCACTAGCTTTAAGTGAGGTGGGAGGAGAGATGAGTACTGCTGTGTAAGAGAAATATCATGGAGCAGGACCTCTCCCTCTCCTCGGCTTTACTAGTACAGGCCAGATGTGTGGTTGCGATGGGATGAAGGTGAGTTTGCTGTTTGCAGTAGTGGGATGCTTGAAGTTTGCCAGTTTTATTTCTTTATTATTATTATTACTATTATTATTTAGTGTTTTCTTGTATTTCAGCCTGGGTACCATCAAGAGCTTGGTGCTGTAATGCTAAANAGAGATGAGCAGTGTAAGAGAAAAATCATGGAGCAGGACCTCTGCCTCTTCTCGACTTTACTAGTACAGGTCAGATGTGTGGTTGCGATGGGGTGAAGGCAAGTTTGCTGTTTGCAGTAGTGGGATGCTTACAGTTTGCCAGTTTTATTTCTTTATTATTATTACTATTATTATTTAGTGTTTTCTTGTATTTCAGCCTGGGTACCATCAAGAGCTTGGTGCTGTAATGCTAAACCATGGTGAGGTGCATATCAACTAAGAGCAAAATTAGCTTCTACACAAATGCAAGGTGAGATCAAGATGAAGATTGGAAAACAAGGTTAATAATGGCTAATAATTTATAATTTATAGGTATAAGTACTGCAAACAAATTGCTTATTATGATTTCAGGTAAAATGGAAGTTCTTCATAATATTCAGTTCTATTTGTAAAGTCAAGGAGAAGGAATAGATTTTTCATTAGGCTTTTAAAATTATCAGCTCTCCTTTAAAATTCATCTTTTCCTTTATTCACAGCTAGAAACTTGAAGGTGAGCAGTTAAAACATTGAAAATGTTTTTTAAAGAAAATATTTCTTAATATTTTCAGTTAAATACCTGACAGGGTAGTCATTAAAAACTTCTGTATTACAGAACAATCATATTTTACATGCTACTGTAAAGCTTTATATTACATCATGTTAAAGAACTGGTAGGGAAAGAGTAATTTCCAGAAATTTAAAGAGGAACAAACTGTTTTTATTCACTTTTAAGCTGTAGCAGCTGAAAATCTTTGCAGATTTACACAGCTAAATTTGTCAAGTTCTTGTCGTCTGCATTTCATTTCCTAAGGTCCCTCCCTCACTTCTAGTTAGGGGAAGGAACAAGAGGAGAATTAAAGGAAATCAAGTGAAGAGAACAGACTTGTCTAGCGTGCAAATTCTAAAAACATCATTTTTATCATAAAATGATTTTTACTTCTCTAAAAGGCAATAAATGAAAAAGGAGAAATAACAGGGTTTTTTTTTCTTTTCCCTAAAATTTCAGAACTAAAACATCAACACAAATTCTGAGTGTTTTCACAATTTCCAATCCAACTTAGAGTCGTGGAAACTTTTTTTCTCAAGTGGTCTTTACTGGAGTTATTTTCTAAAAACCCTACGTGACTGCACTGGGAGGAGAGTCTCCTCTGCGGGCGTCTGCGAAACCTTCCCGTGCGGTTTTGTGGATCCGACGGATCCGTCTCGCCACAGCTGGCGCTGGCCCTGCCGAGGCCTCCGTGCTGAGCCGCGGAGCCCGTGCTCGCGCGTCTGCCGCCCTCCCTGCCCAGCCTGCCTCGTGTTCCATCGTCCTCGAGAGCGGCTTCGTGATCCTATTAGGGAGTAGTAGCTCCAGAGGGGTAAAAATACAGGTTATGTTGTTGTAGATTACAGAACAAAGTAATAACACGGTTCTCTACAAAGGAGATGAAATGTCAGCAAAGCAAGTTTGTCGGATTATTTTTTCTTTACCTACCAGCTGAGCACAGGAACAGGGCAAATGAGAATATCTGCTGCATTATTTCTTACAGTTTCAAGATTTCAGCTGGAGTAAATTTTAATGTTAAATAAATTATTTTGCAATGTGAGGTCAAATGGCTGAGGTCAAATGAGTGGGGTCCTGTCAAGTCTGGGCTTTCACTGTGCTTCACAAGCTTTGCAGATGGACCCACAGGGATACTGGAAAAATCTGTGCTGGAATCATGCTGAATTCCCCTCTCTGCCTTCAGCTCCTTCCCAATGTGGCCTCTCCCTCCTCCTGCCTTCCTCCCTCCCCTTCCTCTTTCAAACCTCTTGTTTTTAAGTTGCTTCTCTAAGCAAAATGGCTAAGCATATTTTGAGAAGCCAGTGAAGGTTTGATTAATTGGTATTAAACAATAGACCAAAGAATTTCTATTTTCTACATAGAAACAATTCTGCATGCCTGTAATATCTGCACTGCTACAGAAACTACAGTTATTATTGGTATTTTTGTAGCAAAATAAGATTTTGTATAACAATAGTGTAGTAGATGTTACTAAAAAACAAGTTTATNCCTCCCTCCTCTTCCTCTTGCATAGCAGTTAGTACTGCTCTAAGCAAAATGGCTAAGTATATTTTGAGAAGCCAGTGAAGGTTTGATTAATTCGTATTGAACAATAGACCAAAGAATTTCTATTTTCTACATAGAAACAATTCTGCATGCCTGTAATATCTGCACTGCTACAGAAACTACAGTTATTATTGGTATTTTTGTAGCAAAATAAGATTTTGTATAACAATAGTGTAGTAGATGTTACTAAAAAACAAGTTTATTACTTTATTGGGGTAGTTAAATAAGTGCAAATGGTTTTTAGTAAGTTTTCTAACTCTTTGCACTCAAGAGCTTTGTAAATGGCTTTTTTATATACATCTTTTATGTATCTATATATAAAATCATCTGTCCATATACATATATATATAGGCATAGAGCAGGTGATCTTGTGAAGATGAATGCTACATTTCAGGCAGAGAAAATGGGTAATTCCATGGTATGTGCAATCTTCCCAGCAATCCCACTCCATTCTGCTAGGGCTGTAGTGTGCCCAGCTCTGCAGCTCTCCTATTAATGTTTAATGGGAAAAGCAGCAGGACCCAGTACCCTAGTGCTCCAATACTGCAGATTGAGTTTGGAAACTACACCATGATTGCTAGCAGAAAGAAATCTGATCCAAGTACCTGGCTAATTAGTGTAATAAATCACTGTGTGAGAAGGCACCTGGCAGTTGAATCAAACAAGTGTCAGATAGTTCTAAGATAATGAAGTTTTATTTGGCCACTGGGCTATATATATGTGTGTGTGTGTGTATGTGTGTGTGTATATATATATGTGAATATTCATATATGGCGAATTTGCAAATAAGTCCTAGTCAGACTTATTTTACAAAATTTCAAATTTCAAATGAAGATGAAGTCTCTTTTCTGTGGAAATGCTTATTAAGTGCCTTCATACGTGTGTGCTCTGTCTTGACTATCTTGACTTTTTTCTTTTTTTTTTCTTTTTTAATTAATAGATGCATGCTGGATGCTGCTAAAACATGTTAAATTGTAGGATTCCTAGCAGGTTCATTTTGCTTTGCAGTGCTAATGCTGTCCCTCAAGCTGTAGGAAGAGCTTTCTGAGGGCTCCCCTTCTTCCCGGGTCCCCCAAATCTGACAGCAGTGCTACAGATTGGAGGCTCTGCCCAGCCTCCTCTTGGCACCAACAGACCTTCGCTGTTCAGAGCAATCTGTGAACAGACGGCGAGTTCGCTGCTCCGATTCGCGGAGCATTTTTAAGGCAGATAGTGCACGCAGTGCCGTAGGGTGCAATAAGGTCTCTCTAATATAGGACAGCTTTACCACGGGGTGGGCTTTGCCAAGAAGGTCAGTGAAAGCTCCATCCAACACAGAATTGTCAGCAGCCCTGTTTTTCTGCCATCATTGCTCCTAATGATGCAAAGAGGGAGACTTTAATGCAGTTTACAGTCCTAATTGATTTTTTTGTAGGCTGAGCCTGTTTCATTGACTTGATTTTTTCCTTTCTGCTGCTGTGCCCCTTTACTTATATTAGCATTCAGTTTTTTTTTTTTTTTTAACCTTGGCAGTGCAATGCATCATTTTTCAGTGGGAGTGAATTGGTGCTACTGTGTTCACGTTCAGCTTCTTGACAACTTCCAGAACTGCAGTATGAGTCTTGATCTGGGCAGCTTGTAGTTGTAACTCATTGATTTTTGCATCCTGAGCTGAGGGTAGATTAGTGCCTGAATCTTCTGAAGTTTGATTTTTTTTTTTTTTCTTTTTTTTGTGGTGGTGGTAGTGGTTTGCTTAGGAAGCAGCCAATTGGCTTCCGGAGTCACTGGCAACAACAAAATGTGAACTGGTTCACTCTATGCAGAGAGACAGAGCATGGCCTGAGCCCCGCTGAAACCATCCCCAAAGCATTTGTTCATGGTGTAGATGGAATGAATCTTGTCCAGATGTTCATAGTGTCAGAAATACCTTTGCAGAGCTTCTGAAATTGGTCTGATCTTCACTGCAACATGAAGATTCGGAAACCCATAAACTAATGGTGTAATTGGAATTTGCCAGGTTTCAGTAGAATGCAGAGCAGCAATGCAAACATCCAGCAGAAGCCTTCATTTGAAGGATTTGGTTGTTAATAAAAAGACCCCAACAGTAATAGTGGATAGTGTCTTGCAACAAATCTTCAGTAGTTTAAGAAGGCATTGCAATAAGGAAAGCCAGCTAAATAAGCTGCATGAGCAAATTCATAGGCAGTTTGTAAGGCATTCCTGGCCATGACCACTATGAGGGAGTATCCAAAGTTACCTTGTAAGGACGCAGATACGCTATTCTCTATGTACTGTAGTCATCAAATGAGAGTGCAGACTGATAAATGTTTTTTAAAATGTGAATACTGTAATGCAATGCCTTGGACATAGTAAATGTGTTTTTTGTCCAGGCTAACAAGTAGCATCTCACATCTATACGAGTTTCTGCAAGCCTGAAAGCCTCCCTACAACTGAAGTTTCACTAAATATCAGAAATTGCAACAACTGTCATGTTTATGCCTCTAAATGCACAACTGCTGAAGCTGATAAATGTCCTCAGCTCCTCTGTCCCAAACTAGGTGATACCAGCTCAGGCTGTTTTCATCATCCAAAGCCTCTTCCGGCCTGTGTCTCGTGCGGAAGATCAGATCTGGCTCTCGGTGCTGTCTCTGACGTGTGTCATGGAGCTCATGAAATACAGCTGGCAGCTCGCGCCGGATCGGTGGTCATGTGCGCTTCAGTGATGGGTGCAAGGGCACAGGTACGTGTAAACTGCTGCCCTGTGCCAGTCACAGGACTCGTGACAAAGCAGATGGATGTGCAAGATCCTTCCAGAAAAAGCCTGGGGAGGCGAACTGCACGTTTTAAATATCATTACTCTTTAATACTGCACAATTATCCCACAATACAACTATTCTAAGAAAATATTTTGTCTTTAAATGTGAATATCATTTTTATTTTCCTGTGTTCAGAACATGCTTAATGTAAATAGTTTATAATTTTAATCACTAGGTAGAAAGGAATCATCAAAGATAGAGTGATTTTTACTGAAACTCTGGAGCAGTAGAAGCTATTGTAAAGTCTGCAGACACAGACAGATATGGATGTCTTCCAAAGGCATCACTGAAGTAGCCCTCTCCAGAGCATTAAACTAGAATTTATGTGGAAGTTATTATTTTTATTTTTTAAAAAGAGGAGTTACAGCTTTTCTCTCCAGAGGTCTGTGGGTTTTCCTGGCACTGTTGAAAGCACAAGAGCATTCAACTCTGTGGGCCACTGGCCACCTCATTAGCAGCAGCGATTTAGAATTTCTGCTTCCCAGCTTGCCATAGTCCTTCTAGCTGCATGGAAGAGCCATACTGTTGGTAATCACCGTGTTTAGCAGAAAAAGCAGCTCTCTGTTGGGAGACATAGGTCTCTTCTGGACATAGATCTTGGTTTGCCCTGTAAAAGGGAAAGGAGATGGACCTGAGAAAGGTGCCCTGGGCTCAGCTGTGCCCCATGCTGAGACAGGCGACACTTGGGGAGCGTGGGCCCTGTCTGAGAACAGGAGACTCGGATCTTTCCTGCCTTCTCCCTTGCATGGTTACCTAGCGCTAATAAACTGAGTGCACGTCGTGATTATCACAGGGTGGTAACTAAAGCAGCTTCTTCTCTCCCTGTTATAACACAAGAGGAAATAATGCTTCACCCTCAGTAAATGCCCGCTGCTGTGAGCTCTGCTGGAAGTTGCACACTTCATGCTGTGCTGAGCAGGCCAGCGTGCCCAGGGCCCGCTCCTCCCGAAGGACAGGGCAGCGAGCTTCCCGGGAATGTGCAGAGCAGTCCGGGCAGGTAACTGGACTCTTAGTTTTATAGCATCTCAGTTGAACAACGCTTTACAGCAACAAATACAAACCCTGCTCCTGATTGTGGATTCCTAGGCAAAGCTGGTTTAGACCTTTCCTCGTTCAGTTTTGTAGTTCTCCCTCGAGCTGTGGTTTCCAGTCAGAGGCCAGGTGCCTCGTGTGCGAGGCAAGTGCTAGAGTGGCTTCAGCCCTGCACGTGCTTCGGCACCGCGCTGAAAACCACAGCACTTGGCCTACCCTATCTGCAGTTCACCTTTCCTTTTTATCTGTGGCCCTGTGCCCGCTAGGATCTTAGCTGTTGCTCTGTCCTGCTCAGGTGCCATGGAAAGGGCAGCTTTTTTTTTTTTTTTTTTTTTGCTTACTTTTGATACTGAAATTTAGGAAGTGAGTTTGTTTCTTCAGAAGATGAGAAACTGTGATCAATGTCTTAAGTCATTTTCTACATAGTACATTTATTTTGTCAAGTTTGCTCATCAGCTTTGTCTTCAAGAGCATATATAAGTACTTACTGGGGTTTTTAAACTGTATTGATGACAATCCATTAGTGGGAATTGAAACTGCTGAAATTTGTGGGTAATGGGATATGCATTTACCCAGTTAAGGCCAACAGCTACTTGTACTGAATTGGTTTTTGCTTGATATTAAATTGTCAGCTTTTTTAATGGGGAGATAAGACTAGCTGCACAAGAGGATAGTAACTTGATGTAGAAATTATTATATAAAATTTTATGACCTGTATTATGCAGCAAGTCAGACAAGATGAAACTAATGTTCTTTTCTGGTCGTAAATTCTCTAAGATGCTCAGATGCCACATGGCTATAGTGGTGGCATAAATATGCAGATGGATACAGCTGCAATTAATTTTTAGAAGTTCTTTGTAATTATTCAAGTGATAAATGTCTAAATTTGTCCATACGTATTAGGGAAAAAATAGCACTGTAGCACTGCTACTTGTAAAACGGACTGGCTGTGGGGACTGAGGTTGTGGTTCTGTTGTTGCTCTCCTGCACAAGTCCTTGTGGTCGGCTCAAGTTACAGCCTGAAAGGCAGAGTGGAGCAGAGCGTGGCATGGGCTCCAGCGATGCAGAGCAGCGGGCACCTCCAGCACCCTGCGCTAACAGGGCGGCCGGGGCTGCAGCTCAAGTGTCACGGGTGCCAGGCGGGAACGGGACAACATCAGGGGTTAGCCTGTTTATTTTAATAGTGAGAAACTGATTTTTTTTTCTTTTATTACAACTCATAAGTTGTCAAAAATATCTCTGGAGGTGCAAGAAACAACAGTATATGGTCAACTAGTTCATATGTGTTTGTTTTACTGGACTAAAGCATTTGTGGACTAAAGCATTGATGGCAGCACAACAGGACAGATGCCTACGAGCCAGAGAATGGGCTTGTGTGCACCAGAGCTGAGGGTTTCCTGCCAGGAACTAGTGCAGCATCTGAGAAAGAAATCCAAGAAATAAAGTAAAGGTGGTTAATTGTCTGGGGATGCAGTTGGACAGCTGTGCAATTTAAACTACTGCTAGGCTAAATGGCTGAAGCTCAGAGGATGAGTGCAGGCCATATCCTTACATATATTTTCCTTGTTAAGTAATAGGAAATACACATATGAGAAGGGATCAACCATCTGCCAGCCTGTGACCCATGATGGGCCTTTTATCTTACATATTTTGGTTGTCTCCCGTTCTACCTCTTTGATCATCAAATCATAGACTTTTTTTCTTTTTTTTTTTGGTCATGGACAAGACTTGGAATATTCTGTAAAGGAACTTTGTGTAGCTATTGTTGCTCTTCGGCTTACTAAAAAGGCATGAGTCATTCCTACACTGGCCTTTAATGAATAAATCAACTATATTGCACTCCAAATCTTGTTATGTGTGAAAAGGGGAATGAACGGGCTTTATATGTGAAGCCATGAATTTATCTGTAGGTCAGTTAATGTTTCTATAGCCTAGGAATCCAAATTAGTCTAGTTACATCTAAATATAATCATAGTCCAAGTTACTGCAGGAAAGCTTTGATAATCCAGGCAGAACGGTGATTTCTGGGGAGACCTTTCTGCTGTCCTAGTCCCTGAGGATTCCGAGGTTGCAGAGAGAGGGAAGTGAGATGAGCTGTTAATGAAGGGAGGATGTGTGATGTTGATGGGTTCTTCCCCTTTGGTCTTAGATGCACTTGGGTTTAACTTTTATATATTCGATATATATTTTCTCAGTACAGTTTCCCGAATGGCCTTTTACTTTATAGGTTCTCGTTTGCACTCCTGCAATGGGCACTGGTTGAACCAGATGATTTTATATTTGCAGCCCAGGACCTGTGGTATTACCCTGTCCCTGCTCTCTTCCCCGCCGCTTCTGGCCTCCGAGCCGCAGGGCTGCAGTGCGCACGGAGCCAGCACGTCGCATCGCTGTGCGCTGCGATGATGAGCGCCGGCGTAGGCACGAGTCACCTGCTACTGAGCAATTGCTGCCACAGCCAGGCAAGCTCAGCCCAGGCCTGTGAGCTTCACTACCAAATCACTTCAGAGCCCTGGGCTTTTCACCAGGACAAAAAAATAGTTTAGTTGATAACCCCTGCAAATGAGTCTTTAATAATTGGTTGTGTCAACCCAGGTAAAACTGTAGAGCCAAGAGATTTTCTTTCAGTTGGCTCCGCGTGGGGAGGTGAAGGGTGGGGTGGTGAGGAGCTGTCTGCTGCGTGGTGGCTCCTCCTGGTGCTGGGGGTCCTGGTAGGGGCTTTTGCTTCGCTGCTGCAGCAGACACTCACGGATAGCTGGGGCTGCTCAGGCTCTGCTTGCTGTCTATTGCTCCTGCAGCCAGAAGGACTAGTAATCTTTTGCTTTTAATAGAAACTTCAATTCTTAAGCATCCAATAGCCGTAGATTAAGAAAAAGGCAAGAGTTATAAAATTGTATATTCCTCAGTGTGCAGTTCTTGCTGTCAAAGCTTTTTCTGTGACAGTAAAAATGTTATGTTCAAAGTTGCACTTGCCTTGGAATTTGAAAAGCAAAGACTCAACCGTGCACTTGAACCAAGTGGTTTCGGTGAAGAAAAACACTTGTCCAACTTTCTTGATGATATTCACCTTCATAGCATGTATATTTATAGCTTTACTGTTCTAATAATCTTAAACAACTAGCCCTCAAGATAACTGAAGCATGACTTTCATTGCAGTTTATCCTTCTTGCTGAAAGGGATTAAAAATATAAATCAAGTGTTAGTGGAATCATCACCTTGAATTCTGGATGCTTTTCAGTGCATCTTTTACAAGTCTCTCCAGTTTGTTCAAAATCCTTTTACAGGGGAAAAACATCACCTGGGATCTATATCTCATTTAGTGAACACTGTGTTGATTAGCAGTAGGATACAACGGGTATGAAAAGAAGCAGGTGCAAGGACTGCTTGCGGCAATGCTCTGTTTTGTGCCCAGGTTTAGGTCTGTGTTGGATTGTAGGGAGCGAGAGCAGTGACAGCCAGGGTTTTGTATGATTTGAGGCCTGGCGAGGAAGCCTAAACGCTCATCCATAATCAACAACTGCCTTTTTAATTGCTGTGAGCAAGAGCATGTCCAAGGGAGCGCTCCTGCAAACAGGACTGCGTTCTCGGAAAGCGGCGTGTGGTGGGGAGCGCTCAGCTGCTCTCGGGACTCTGGGGCTACCCACGCTCCCCGTGCAGGCAGCACTGTGTGTGGGGACCTTTTAATGGGCACCGACCGTGACTCTGTCGGGGATGTCTCTGTGACGGGCCCTGCAACTGCAGCTGGTTGCTTTGCTTTAACTTTGTTCTTGTGGTCCCTGCATTGGGAGCAGCTCAGCACTCTCCTCGGCCCGTCTCCAGGCCCGTGCTGCACTCTCCAACAGTAGCTGGAAGCCCTGGCACACTTAGCAGGGCCCTGTGTACATCGCTGTTTGTAGCAAGAAAATAGGAGCTTTTCTACTTAGCTGCTGACCTGAAAATAAATATCCGAGTAATAATGTAGATTAAATTTAGATATAAACCATCTAAAAGAGAAATGCCACTGGAAATGTAAGAAAAAAAAGCCTTAATCAAATTCTGTTTTCATTATTTTTGGAAGGATTTCCTATTCATGCATAATGATCTGCAAATGGCATTCAAGGACAGGCATTTAGTATTGCATTTGATTTGCATGGGAACTTGGGTTTCCTTCAGACCAGGATGTTGAGGATACAGCTGTTTCAGCACTCTCGGTATCTTCGGTATCCATGCTGCAAAGGCCTGACGTGGGCCAGACTGCTCCTCGTGCTAGACGCGAGGCGGAGCAGAGCTGTAACAGGCACTCACGGATCACAGCCCTCCCTGTGCTAGAACAAAAGTACAAGGGCAGTGCAAACACACTATAAAACAGGAGATGTTTACAGGTTTCAGAGCTTAGCGATTACTGCCGGTTTCCAGCAGAGGCCCTGACGCTCGGGTCACAAGTTTTATAATTTTTTTGTTTCCAGATGAGTCTTCCCTGTGTGGTAGCATTTTACCAGTTGAGGTAGAAACAGCGGCGCTCACGTACTGTGCTGCTGCCTTCGCATCGCGGCTCTTTGTTGGCAGTGTTCACAGCAGATGCAGAATTGCTCCTGAAAATTAGAGGTTTTCTCAAGACTTGCTGGTTAATTCTCTTCTGTAGCAATAAATGCCCTTGTTTTTCTGTAGCTTTTCTGTAGCTTTACAGCCTGAGCTCCACACTGCGCTTGGCCCGTCGTGGCCGTGCAAGGCGCCCGTGGTCTGCCTGGCTCACAGGGTTTGCCTCCTGCTCGCTCCCTCTTGCAGGGAGGGAAGGGACCCGCCAGCTGCAGGCAGTGTGGAGGCCTGGGCACGTCCCTAGTCTGATGACTGTGGGGTGCGACCTTGCCAGTTACCTGGAGGGAAGGATGTGGCTCCACGGGTGCTACAGCGTGAAATGAGGTAGTGCTGAGGTTGGAGAGCAGTGAGCCTGGTTCCTGGTGTTCTGCCAGTCTTTCCATATTTCAGTGACCAAAATACAGAATGTTTTTAACTCAATGCAAATTTTATTTCACATCTAAAAAAAAGTTGGTTTTGAAAGTCAAAACTGAAGTTGCATAAAAATAGCAGCACATGAAGTGCAACTGGGAAGCTTAAAGCTGCTGAAGCAACGGAAGTGCCGTTCAAACTCTGGCCCTGGCATGTTTGTCCGAGCTAAAGATGGTCTGTCCTTTGGATGAACATGCAAAGACTCTGTCAGCCAGGAACTCATTTCGCTTGTGTCTACAAGCAAAAACATTGTTCTTCATGGGGAGTGAAGTTGAAATGATAAGTAGCTTTAGTTCTACAAAGAGAAAGTACTAGAAGGGAATTTGTGCTCTGCATGTAATTAAGAACTTGATTAGTGAATAGTTTTAGGAACAATCTTCTGTAGGCATTCACAGCCCTTTTAAATACCAAACTGAGGGGAGCCTGCAAGCCATGGGTTCATGTATTTCCAAAAGTGACTTCAGTACTTTTATGTCATTGATTTTAGCATTGATTTGGGTGTTTATTTTATTTTATTTTATTTTATTTTTTTGAACTCGTGGCTTGGAAACTGATTTCATGCTTTTTTTTTTTTTCTTCTATAAACTGTTCTGTGTTGGCTGATATCTACAGTCATATATTTTTGAGTGAGAAAAATGTAGCTTTTCCTGTATGTTTTGAAACATTTCATGCAGATGAATGATTTGCAGAAGGCAATATACACAATGCTAAATTCAAGAGTGTTCTAAAAGCATTGTGATTTTTTGTGCTTATTTAAGTATTAGTACCATATTTAGGACCATAGGTCTTCTTCATATAACTTGTGTGATCTTACTTGCTTTATGAATGGTGGAAAACATGTTTTTATATATACATACTAATTATCCATTACTTTAAATGTAGACTTAATCTGGTTTTACCCAAAATCTTTTTAACCTCTCAATGCTTTCATGTTGTTTCAAACTATATTTCAATACAAAAATAAGTTTGTTCTTTTGGGTAAAAATAAATAAATGTACATTCTGTCTTGTAAGTGAGACGGTAAGGAAGGGAAAGACATGTCCAAAGCAATAAAATCTGTTCTTCATTAAGACCTTTATCTGCCGTAACGTACTCGTGTTGCAGGACGGCCGCGTTGGCCACGGCAGCCTGGCGGGACCCCGCAGCTGCTCCTCCGGGAGGGCTGGTAGCCCTTGGCACGTGCCTGAGCTTGAAGGCAGGTTGGAACGTGCATCCACGAGCAGTGACACCACGAGGAGGTGGATAGCTCCGGAGTCTGCCCAGTAGCACAAATAATGTGTCTCTATACTAGAAATATATGAGTGAAAGAGTTTACAAAGGCCTAAGAAGTGGTGAGTGTTACAAATGTGACCAGCATGTAACATGGTTAGACCCATATGACGTATGACTTGTGTTACGTGACACGTTGTGAAGAAAATGAGGGTTCCTGTCCAATGTGTGATAATTGGCTGCTTCTCAGGAGATGCAGTGTTGGTGCTTATGTGTTAGGCAGGTTTTTGCAAGGTAGAAAACAGGAATACTCAGGAAAGCAAGTAGCCTTCTGTAAGCCATGACCTGCAGAGGGGAATTCTTAAAGTATAGGATTTACCCTGGAGAAAACCATAGGTGTTCAAGAAAGGATCTCATTAACGTAGCCCCCAAGTTAAATGGTTGCACTGGAAGGAATGGAACCAAAGTCATGAAGAAGAGGGTTTAGATGGGTGAGTCTTTTGTCCTGTGCAGACTGGTTAGCCATGTCCTGCCTTGGGGCTCTTTCCAGGCCCCAGATGGGACCACAGGACTCCCTTCCTCACACCGCTTGTGTTGGGAATGCTCTGGAGAGCCAGCCACAGCCTCTGTTCCCACTTCGGTAAATGCGTGCCAGGACCTTCCCTGAATAATGACTATGAAATTAAGGTTGATAATAAAGGTACTACCTGTATGCATCTATAAAGGTGCATCTATATGCACCTCGCTGTCTAGATTTATGTTATTCCTGCAGTCTCACACTGTTGCGGAGTAGGACCATTGCCTAGGCAGGCGTTAGGAATGACATTAACGAAACCAGCTGTGTGCAAAAAGCTGCAGGGTGATGATCAGACCTCTGAGTATGTTGCTTTTGAAATGCAACAATTTGCAATGCTGGTGAAACGGCCTTCAGCAGTTATGTATGATGAGTTCTCCGGGGTTCTGTAAGGCAAAAAAATAGCTATAGAGCAGCAATTACTCTAGCTTTTTCCTTTCTCATTCCTACCCCATATGCAAGTTCACTTTCTGCAGCAGTAGCAGGATTGCTTGAGAGCCTGTTAGTGAGTGAAGGGTATTCGCAGGAGGCTGCCTGTGGTCCCCATTACACTTGTTTGTACTCCTCAAGGCTTACAGAAGTGTAACCTTTTGAAGCAGAGTTCTTAGTTTGCATAAAAAGCTTCAACTTTCTTGAAAAGAATAAATGGTTTCATCTTGGTCCTAATAGACTTGAAGGAGCACAAGAATACTTCTCCTTTAGAGCAGCAAAATCATGAAATAGCCTGTGTCAGAGCAGGAGCCTTGATCTAAAGTGGGCACCTTACAGTTTGTACGATACCCACCTATTTCCCTGACACCAGCGGTGAAAGGGAAATAGCTTTTCTTGCTCTTGTTGTATGTTAGCATCCATTTATAAAACTTCAAGGTGAAGAGAACTGCAAGGAAGAACCTGTCATTTTCCTCCATGGGGTTTTTCTGCCCTGTTTTCTGAATTGGCTTTTATTTTGTCTCACTGATGTTCCAGATGAGTCTTACTAAGCTGGTGAATGCACTGCGCACGGCGATACCTACATGCCCTTAGCCTTGGTATTTGCATGAGCTTTTCAGTGCTCTTGCTGCTGAACAGGTTTGATACTCCTTTGGTCAGAAATGATTCCCATGTCCTTGTTCCCTGAGCTCCGACTCGAGGGGAGTTGTGATCTGTTGCCTTTGCTGTGTCAGAAATGATGTGCTCAGGATTAGACAGAAAAAGAAAAGCTACCTTAATAAAGTAGGAGTTACACTGTGAATTTGAATAGGTCATCTCCTGGCACTTCTCGGCTACAAAAGGATGAGAGCCTTGCCCCAGGGAGCACCAGTACTGACCCTGCGGGTGCCTTCTGGAAGAGACTCAGGCCCTTGACCTTTTTTTCCCACTGGGTAGAGATAGTGGGTTTGATCAAGTTAATACTATGGTCCTGGGAAATCAACAAGAACAAGAGAGTTAGCATAGGTTTGCTGTTATTACCTCTTCCATCGTGTGCTGCCGCAGAGGAATGTGAGCACACTACGTTTTCTCAATGTTCTGCATTTCTGAGTTCAGAACCCGCAGTGGTGGGAAGCTAAGCGTTCCCACGAAGCGGGCTGGTGGCTGGGGAAGGCTTCGCCATTCCGGGCGCTGGCCTCGTGCACAAACACAGCAGCAGCCGCTTGGAGGGTGCGGGCAGCGCAGTGCCTGGTGCCTCGGCCGTGCTGCCCGCTGCAGGGGAGCGGAGTGGAGAAAAGCAGCCATGGCCTAAGTGGGTGTGCCCTGCCTGGGCTCCCCTTCGACTTTTGTACCTTATTTTGTGCTTTCTGTCTGCTTTTGTAATTGTTTTTTTTCTTTTCGTGGTATGTGGTAAGTTAGTTGGGAAGGAGCCTGCTTGTTACAAAACGCATCCAGGATAAGGATTCAAGTTTATGATTTAGCTCTTCCTCCAGACAGGTCAGTGTGGGCAGGTAGGGACCGGCATTTCAAGAGTTTAGGACTTGAGGAGATCAAGGACATCTTGTGACAGGCAAGAGGCAGAGCTGACAAAGGACTCTCCTGTTTGCACTTGATTGATGCTTTAGAACTGAAGGTAACAAATGGCATTTGATGAGATTGACTAAAAGTGCAAGACTACAGATGACTGTAGAGGAAGTACAATTAATGGAGCAAGCTGCAAAGAGCTCTCATAATGCCCATGCAGCAGCAGCAGCGTATTTCTGCATAGCAATTTCTTGAAGAGCAATAGCTTTTGTCTTTACTTAAAATAAATGTTGTTTATTGCTACATAAATATAAGATGTATGTGACAAGTTGGAAACAAAATGATCTTGACAAAGCTCTCTGCCTTCTGAATTTAGCTGCAAAATTGAGCAAGGATTAGTATCACTAGTATACATTAATCAAAATAAAGCTGGTAGGTAAGATGGAAGAAAAATAGGGCATGGATTCCTTTGTTAGTGTATGTGGCAAAGGGTTAGGACCTTGGAGCCTTTGTTGTTTTGTTCAATTTGCTGTAAGATTGGGTAAATGATAGGTAGTGTCAGGAGTTAATGTTTTAGCTCCCATTTCCTGAATGTAAGCAGCCTGTATTTATACAGGAGATGATAATTCAGTACTGGGCAGCTCTACAAAGAGCTGGTCAGGAACGTTTTCTCTTCATTTTGTTCAGGCGCGTGTTTGAAATAGCAGGAGTTGAGTGTGGGGGTTGACTGAAGTGGGAACGTAGATTGTTGGGTGATTTTGAAACTTGCTGAAGGCCCTGGGAAGGGACTTGCAAGGCACCTGCCATAGGATTCAGAGATACTTGCGAGCGGAGCAGTAACGTTATATGGAAAAATATGAAAAGTGGTATTTTAAAAATTGATTATTATTAACTAAAATGGAGCTGTTTCAAAATATGCTTCATTTCTGTCCTACACCTTCTCCTTTTACCAGGGTTTTGATGAAGAAGAGAAAAAAAAAAGGCAGAATGCGTGGAAATATTGCATTAGAAATTAGCTGCTGCCTGTATTTTTTTTTTTTTTTTGAACGACCACCTTTCTTTCCCCTCTCCCCCATTTTTACAGAGCATGTCGCTTTCCTCTGCTCCATGCCTGTTTGGTAAGTTGGAGAGCTGGGAGGTGTCATGGTGCTGTGTTCTGAGGGCAGGAACAGCAGAAATGGGGAAAATGTTTTTCCCATAGAGCTGATCTTTTCTGGACCAGCAACAGGAAATGAAAGGAGGGGCAACTTAAGAAAGGTAAAAGGAGAAGCCACCACTTCCATGCTATTTCTAAACATTGTCAATCAAAGTGTGGAAAAAGAAACTCTTTGCGTAAGGGATGATCTAGAAGCTTAAAAAAGATGTAAGGGATAAATTTACTACGTGCTTGCTTTTAATGTTCTAACAAAGTTGGTATTTATTTGAAACTTTGGGATGAAGTGCCTGAAAAAATGCATTTAAATGAGCAAATCAATATTTATTTCCACATCCTGCTCCTACTTAGCAACTGAGAGCATGTTAAGTCTATATTTGTGCCTCAATTTGAAAGCCTGTATACTTCTAGTAGCACTTCTCTTAATTTTAAGTACATTATTGCACCTGATTGTGTCTTTTATTATAATAAAACATTAAAAGCTGAGTGGTAACTAATGCTTTAACATTAAACCTCCACATAAACTGAAAAGCAATACAACTTTACTGTGATTTCGTCATTCCTTGTTAATGCCATAAATGAGGACTATAAATTTCTCTGTTCTACAATACATGTAATAAAATACTTAATGGGTTGTGAATGGCATGTTATAAAGCTTGGCGTTAGATACTGCAATTTATATTTAAGTGCATCGCAGACATAAATAAATGCTCTATAAAGAGAAATCTATCTGAATTCAGGGTATGCATAACCTCTCATTTAGGTGTAGCAGTTTGGATCACAAAATCATTAGATGGTAATTTATTTCTGCAGAAACATGTATTGCTGGTATTCTGCAGGGAACTCCCCCAGCCGCCCTGAGTCAACACTGCTAAATAGAGGAGGGTCTTTTTTCTTTCTTCAGTCGAGACTGTATTTTCCTCGCACAATTCTGGTGATGTCGAGGTGGAATCCATTACTTTGGAAGCGCCCAACCTCAGTAGCTGCTACAGGAGCAACTTAGAGCAGCAGCAGTGGCGAGCTGGGCAGGAGCTGCTCCCCGAGCGCCCAGGTACTCCCTGCCATCATTGCCCTGCTTTTCTTTTCCACCGAAGACTTAAAGCAGTTTAGGAGCAACACAACCCCCTGCTGTGGCCTGAACTGCCACTGTTGGCCTTCACCACTTCCTTGTTACAGGAAACAAGTAGGAGTCAGTAATGGGGCAAAAGGGCATTACGAAGTTTTAATGGAGATGTTAACAAAAAGGGATTTTGTCTTCCAGCTGAAATCAAAAGAATCAGATAAAAAGAGCAGGCAGTCTCCCGAGCCCCGTGAGCACCGTGGGTCGAATGTTGAACATTGTGTTCAGCAGCGAAGCGAGAGCCAAAGGACAAACGTGGGGAGAGTGACCCCGCAGGCGCCACGCGGCAGGAGCAGCGACCGGGAGACTTCTTTTAATTGTGTGTTTTGAAAGGGGTGTTGCTGCACTGGTCGTGCTGGGGTTTAGTATGTGGCAGCTTCTACCCATGTCTCAATTAGACTGAAACCAGATAGAAATGTGCTGGTGGGGAGCAGGCAGAGATGGTGGCATGGCTGCATAACCGCCTTCTCAAGAAAGCAGCTTAGAAATAGCTCCAAGGTTAACACCAGTGGCTGCGTTTTACCCTAAAATGAGTTAGTCTGCTGCCTCCACCTATGTTGTGAACTGAATTACAAGCTTGGTGCTGCAGTTAACTAGTGGAGGGAATTAGTTACTAACATCAGCATTTACCAGGTACTGTGTTTGGCTCTAAAATGGGCTCATCTAGTGCTTGCACCGAAATCACTGAGTAAATTACTGGCTAGGTGCTGCAGTCAACCAGGGAAGCTGTAATAAGTGGGAATGAGCTGAGAGGGGACAAACTGGGCTAGTACCTATGGGTTTTTTGATCCTGTTTATTTTTCACTCTTTCACTTACTTGTAATTCTAAGGGAAAGTGGAGAATCCCCGTGGAGTCCCTATCGCTGGCTGTGGCAGAGTAGTCTGTGGTTGGGCTTGAGCTATTTTCTCCATAGACAGCAGGGCACCGCTATTGCATGCGATGCTCTCTGTAGTGGGGCAGCGTGTGTGCGGAGGTGGCAAAGCCAAAAAGGTACGTGCTGCTGTCCGCCGTGCGAGGGACGGTTAGAGGAGGCACTGCAATAACTTGTCTGCAGTGTAGCCCTAACTCTCCATTACATAAACCTATGGAATATCAGCCATTCGTGCTGCTAAACGCTAAATCTGTCAGTAATGCCTTTGCTACTGTGAAGATGGTTGAAAGAAGGTATGAAGGGTTTGCATACGTTCATTTTCATCAGATTACAAGCACTTCTCTTGAGCTTCAGTAATAATTAAATAGCTTTTTAAAGTGCTCTCAAGAGACAGAAAGTTAGTCTTCTGTGAATTTTCACTTTAGTAAATTATAGAGATCTCTTTCTGTGTTACAGTTACTTCAGCCTGAATAAATTGAGGGTTTCTTTTTAAGCCAAAGATCTCTCTTGAGTACAGAGATTAATTTTAAGGCTTTGATCATGTGGGTCAACTGATGCCTAAGACATCCCCCAACAGGAGTTATGTCCGTTCGCATTACTGTGTGTTGTCTCGTGACTGTAATTCCTTTGGATCTCTACACAGAGCATAGAACCTGCCAGGCACCTAGTACTGTAAATTCATGCAGTGCCCACTTAGGTAGTACCTTTTCAGTGTGTGTGTGTGTGTGTGTGTGTGTGTGTATATATATATATATGTGTGTATATGTATTGTCATGCCCTTTGTTGCTTATTTCTTTGTTACCAGCAGGATTCCAGGGTGTCAGAGAATCCAGAGATCCTTAGCTGAGTCAGGAGGTATATTTGTACCCTCAGACTCCAATGGAAAGATTGTACTCCAGGCCATGAGTTTCTTGTTTAAGTCTTGCTCAAGTTTCCAGAATGCCTCCTACAGGACTCCTGGAAGAATTGGTCTGTACTGATCAAAGGAGCTCAGCTACTTGAGCTTCTCGGGTAAAAGCAGCCGTGAAATTGAAACATGCAGGTAGCAGATGGAGGTGGCAGCTTGAGCAGAGCTTCTCTAGTATTGCTACATTGGAGAAAGCTATGAGGAAAATTCCTGTTTAGTTCTGATGGAGCTAAACATAAATATGCTTGAAAAGGAACAAATGCTGCTTGTCTCTTGTAGTTCTGCCAACATGGTCTTTGTTTTCTCCTTGACCCTTTCTACCCCTCTTGCTCTGTAGGGCTATTGCTTAATTGCTTATTTACTAGATGGTCTTGCCCACTGTAAGGTAACTCTCAACCTGTTGGTATCTGTCCCTGTTCTGTAGAGATTGCAGCCTGGCTGGGCCCGAGCAGCGCCGTTCCCAGCCCAGGGCCCACACCCTCCACAGTGGCAGTAGCTCTCAACAAGTCATCTCAAGACCAAAAGAAAAACTTGGGGAAAGAAAACAAAAAGCAAGTATCACAGAATCATAGAATGACTGTGGTTGGAAGGGACCTCTAGAGATCATCTAGTCCAACACCCCTGCTGCAGCAGGGACACCCAGAGCACGGGCCACAGGGTGGCATCCAGGGTGGTTGGGAGATCTCCAGAGAAGGAGACTCCACAGCCTCTCTGGGCAGCCTGTGCCAGGGCTCTGTCACCCTCACAGGGAAAGAAGTTCTTCCTAATATTGAGGTGGAACTTCTTATGTTCCAACTTACACCCGTTACCCCTTGTCCTGTGACCGGCCAGCACAGAAAAGAGCTTGGCCCCATTCTCCTTACAGTTACCCCTCAGGTATTCGAAGATGCTGATCAAATCTCCTTTCAGTCTTCTCCAGGCTAAACAGGTCCAACTCGCTTAGTCTTTCCTCATAAGACAGGTGCTCCAGTCCCTAATCATCTTTGTTGCTCTACACCGGGCTCCTTCCAGAAGTTCAATGTCTTTCTTGTCCTGGGGAGCCCAGAACTGCTCCCAGTACTCCAGCTGCGGCCTCACCAGAGCTGAGCAGAGGGGCAGGATTCCCTCCCTCCCTCCTGCTGGCAACGCTTCTGATGCAGCCAGGATCCCACTGGCCTTCTTGGCCATGAGGGCCCCTTGCTACCTCATGGTTAACTTGTTGTCAACCAGGACTTCCAAATCCCTCTCTGTGGAGCTGCTTTCCAGCGGGTCAATCCCTAATCTGTACTCTTGCCTGGAGTTATTCCTCCCCACGTGCAGGACCCTGCACTCCTTGTTGAACCTCATGAGGTTCTTCTCTGCCCAGCTCTCCGTCCTGTCCAGGTCTCTCTGAAGAGCAGCGCAGCCCTCGGGAGTGTCAGCCACTCCTCCCAGTTCGGTGTCATCTGCAGATTGCTGAGGGTGACTCTGTGCCCTCGTCCAAGTCACTGATGAACAAGTAGAACAGCACCGGGCCCAGTACTGACCTTTGTGGGACACCACTGGCCAGACCTCCAACTAGATTCGGCCCCGTTTATCACCACCCTCTGGGTGGTGGCTTTCTTTTCATTAGTGCTGGTACTTTCCTTTCATTAGTGCTGTATCCCCTCTGCTCGGAGCTGGGTCATTAAACCGAGAATTGTTGAAAACAGACATCTCTGTAAGGAATAGCTACAGCAAAATTAATTGCTTTTGTAAGCTTAGTGGTGCACCTTGCTAGGGCTGAAAGGGAGATTTTTTTTTTCCTTTGTTTTCAATAAAACCAGGATCCTTTTTATCAGAACTATCATTAATTGGTGGGAATAGGAGTGTGGCTGAAGAATTGGTCGTGTCTAATTCAGGCGTACAGAGACCCTCGGGAATGGGTGATTTGCCTCATCAGATGCAGAAGGATTTGAAGTGAAATCTAAACATCACCCAGCCAATTCGGAGGTGTCCTTGTGTAAGGAATGGCCAAGCTATTTTTTCACGTTGTTAATCAGTAGCTCAATAATCGCAAAAGCTGATTCACACTGACCATGTTTGTTATTCCTTAACCAGAAGGATGTGTTCCTAATGAGCTGCAGCACGATCTGGAGAAGAGCTTTTTCATATGAGTAATGATGTTGGTGTGCAGTGATGCACTGAAACATTAGCAAAAGATGAATTTTAACCTAGTCTGTATTTTGGAGCTACTTCTGACACTTTAAATGCTTAAGCTTAAGTTTTGCTTTGGTAAGGTAAAGTGCAAGTGAGAAGAGAGAGCTTGTTGGGGAACTCCTGAGTCTCTACAGCAGATACCTTCACAGCACTGGGCCAGTTTTGGCTTAAAATCCTAAGGAGCTTTACGTAGGAGTCGTGGAGCTGGCTGTGAGCAGGGTCCCTGAAACGCTTCCTCTTAAGTGACGACGAGCTCCCACGAGGATATCGTCCCATTTCTGAGGATGGCCGCGACCCAGCCCTCTCTGGTGCTCTGACTCCCTGCGAGAGTGACTGGTCTGTGGCTGCTGTAGCATCAATAGAACAACATGGTTTGGGGATTGTGAGGGGGGTGGTTGTTTTATTTAAGGATAACTCTTTAAGATTTCTTCCCACCAATTCTTTTTTGTGTCTCAGGGCATTTTTGCTGCGTCTGCGCAGCCTGGAGCTCTGAGTATCTTATCTTTCTACGCAGTACCCAGGTGTTTCAAGGAGTATGATGATAAATTTGGCAGCATTAAAGGGCTTTCACTGGTGACTGCATTTCCCTGCATCCCCTCCAGCCTGTCAAATCCGCATGTGTGAAATCATGTTCTTGCTGGTTGCAGGTGTCACACGTTCTGCCCGAGCAGGAGCGCAGGGCCTGGCAGCCGAGCGCGAGGGGTGGCCGACGGCAGCGGCAGCAGCTGAGTGGGCTGAGAGGGCCCCTGAGGTGGGGCAAGAGCTGCGCGGACCTTGGAAGGAGCAAGTCAGGTCTCATTTAAAGATGTTTAAGTCTCTTTCTTTTTCTCATTTAAATGAAAACCAGTGAAATAATAAGGCACAATAGTTTTACTCTTCTTGTTGGTAGCAGTATTTGCTATCTCTGATCTTAATCTGGAACACTTTTTCTTGAAATAGGATTTAAGAATACCTGGACTCTGTCAGAAATTCTGGGCTCTGCTTCCAAAGGTCATTAATTTAACCCTGGAAAAGTCTTACGGTCCATGGTAGCCACTTGGAAATTTAAGTTAAGCCGTTAAAATAAGTGGTCCGATTACTACAGCATAAAGCAACTGAAGGCCCTGCAGTTTGCATGCACAGTGCTTGCTTTGGTACCAGCAGTCCTTGATAGATGCAGAAAACATATCAGCAATTCACTTCTATATTCATTTCCTATTTGTTGCAAAGGGATTATTGCTTATGTTAATTTAAAACATTTGGCATTGAATTTGGGAAGGGAATACATCCACTTCACAAATGCCGCTTCTTGGGATTTTTGCTGAAGATTTGCAAAAAATAACTCTATTCACTTGACAGAAACTGGCTCCATGAGAATTTCTTCAGTACGTTCTCTTGAGTGAATAACTTTTGGAAATAATTCTGTTTTAGCCATGTTTTATAGTCTTTTGTCTTTGAATAGTTTATTATTTCTCATAGAAGTATATTGTGTTTAGAAGTGCCTTAGAAGAGTTTGATCCTATAGGGAGATGTCAAATCTAGTTTGCCTACAAACTGAGGAGGTGAGAGAAAGGAGTAAATAATTAAAGCCCTTCACAAACAAGACCCAGACTAAAAGAAAATGGTCTGAAATAAACAGCTGTGTTAATTAGGAGAAACATCTGGGCGATCTATCAGACTTTTATCCCTTCTTTCTATTATATGGGTCAGGAAGGTGGGACACTTGACAAATCAAGTGTACCAATATTGGACTTGCTAGTGTTTGAATGGGGTCAATAAATTGCTTGTGACTGATTACTTTGAGGAAAATCTGAACGTTAGGGAATGAGTGTGGGGACTTTTGAAAATGTATCATGATGAAGGTGATGGAAACCCTTCTTAAATGGATGTTCACACTTGAAATTACACAGATAAGTTACATTTATGCCTGATATACTATAACGGATGTGTAAAACACGTGTTGCAAATGCTAAGTATATTAACAAAAACTGTCCACAACTGATCAAGATCTGCATTTGAGAGGAGGTGAAAAAGACTCTCAAACTGTGCTGCTGTTTTGCATTCACAGTGGGAAGTAAACAGTATTATTTAGCAAATGCTGAGATTGCTACTGTCCCTATTAAGAGGATATTTATATATAAAGTATTCAAAAATAGATATCGATAGGTGATTTTGAATATCTGATCTGACTTGCACCACTGCAAATCCCAGTAGCCAGTGGGTATCCTTCATTTAGTGCACAAATTGTGTTCAGATGCCTTTGAGTAGTAATGAATCCGAGTGGCACCTCAAGGTTCAGGAGCATGGACAGGAACCATGATGGAGACATACATAAGCATAAAACCCGAGTGGAATAAATGCAGAGATTGACAGTTGTACAGCATCTATCAAGGAATGATGGTACAAGCTACCGACACGTTGCTGAACAGAAAAGCTATTTGTATGTGTGTTTATGAAATTAAGTATGCCTTTGTTCTANTGGGTATCCCTCATTTAGCGCTCACTGTGCACAAATTGTGTTCAGATGCCTCCGAGTGATAATGAATCTGAGTGGCACCTCAAGGTTCAGGAGCATGGACAGGAGCCGTGATGGAGACATACATAAGCATAAAACCCGAGTGGAATAAATGCAGAGATTGACAGTTGTACAGCATCTAGCAAGGAATGATGGTACAAGCTACCGACACGTTGCTGAACAGAAAAGCTATTTGTATGTGTGTTTATGAAATTAAGTATGCCTTTGTTCTACTTAATGTTTATAGGTACTTTTTAAATTATGCAGTGACTTATTATGTGCCTCTTCTTCAGGTCATCTTAGAAGCTCAACAGAAAAGAATTGAGAAATCGGCTTCTCGGGAAGGAAAGTGAGCAAGTCCAGAGAAACATTCTGAGGATTAGCAGGTATCACTTGCTCTTTATTCTTAGTATCTTTCTCATAAAAGCTCCTCTGTACCACCCCCTCTGTTTCTGTTATGCTTTACCAAAGCAGTGTATGCTACACTAGCAAATTCTCCTTCCTAAGAATCCTGAGTGAATTTGCCAGGTACTGTCAAATAGCAATAAACAGATTAGTTTGGTGGTTTTTTTTTTGGCTCTGGTTTGGCATGAAGAGGACTGCATTAAGCTAATGTTTCACACAAATTAATGTAGCAGCATAAGTGCCATGGAAAAGGACTGTTTATACTGCCAAAGGAAAGGTAGGAAAAGAAAATGGAGACCAACACTACTACCCTATTCAGTATTTCTGTCTAGTCATTTAATGCTGCTTCCCCCTAATCATTGAAGAGGTAGAAATGCAGATGTCATTTCACTGTGTTCACTGCGGTAGTTAAAGTCAAGAAACAAATATCTAGTAAAGGTTTAACCACACTGGTTGGTTATTAAAACATTCATGTGAAGAAATATTACACTTAATTACAATTATTAATTGTGGGGCTCAGTGCTTGTCTGAATCCCCAGACCTTTGCTACCAGTCAGTGAATCCAAGGGTTTGGAGATGATAGACTGTCTGGGGGAAAGCACCCTTCCTGTACTGCCCCTTGAGATTTTCTGCCATGTTTCCAACCCCCAAATTGGGGTCTGGGACCTATGGAAAAATGAGAGAGGGAGGGATGGAAAGCAGAAGGGTCTGCCCTCAAGCAACACCAAATGTCCAGGATAGGTGAGAAGTAACACATATCCAGCAAATTGACATGAATGTTGCTGCCCTCAGAAACCCCTGAGAATTTTTAATGCAAAGCAGTAAGCCTGCCAGAGGAGCTGCTTTTCGCTCCGTCTTTGCAACATCCAAGACTTCTGTTCGGTAGTTTTTCTTTCAAATCTACAGCTCTTCCCTGCGACTCCTCTGTGCTTACTTTCTGCTCTCCTCTTTCAGGACCTGCTTATAGAAATCTTCATGATGTCATCTTGCTTCTCAAGTTCTTAAGCCTTTCTTTAAAAATGCTGTCAATTTGACTTCTTGCTCAATCAGCCAGTTAAGAGCAGTCAAAGTTAAAAGTATTCTCAAACTCTGGGGGGATGTTGAGCAGCAGATTGAAGAGTGTGTGTGTGTGTGCGCGCACGCAGAGCCAGAACCCACTGCCAAGGTGAATGGCTTATGCACGTAGCAGTAGCAGGGGTGCGCCAGCCCTTGGACAGGGCATTGTAAATGCTGCCTACGTATCCCCACAGAAGAGCCTCCTGCGCAGACACCAGCACAGCAGCCGCCTGCACGGTGAAATGAAAAGCCGTGTAGGGGCAGCTGACACGAATTCCTTGCTGAAAAGGTTGTTACAAGGCAAGTGCCTCAACCAGACACTTGGCAGGGCTGAACAAGTCTACAAGGAGTGAGGCCAAGAACTTCCCTAGGGTGATTTTGTGTTGAGGGCAAGTTTTATGTGCTTGCCTTGAAAGTTGGAGTCCTGTTCCTACTGAGTGGACAGGTGGAGAGTTTCTGTGTTTTCTGTGTTATTTACCAGGAAAGGTCCAGGTATTCTACCATTCTGTGCTGAGACACCTAGACACATAGGACATTAACAAAGACGGTAGCCGTTCCTTCTGAATGTCATAGAAAAATAATCTTGATTGACAATTTGAAGAAGGTCTTAGCTTAATTAGGAGGTACACTTGTTGGCTTTCTATCACTATTTTAATCACAATTTCTGTGCAGTTTAAATCTTTCTTTTTCTGTAGTCAGAAAACTTAAGATGTGGCAAAAAGAACCAATTATATATCAAGCACTTGCATAATCCTAAAATATACCTCTCGGTAAGTATGTAATGACAGTGTGCACTTTTAAATCAATTCTTCCAGCAGTAACAAAGCTGGGGATTTGATAACTCTCACAGGCCAATTTCAAGTGAGTTGAGAGAGACAATTTGTCACAGTCAAGTGATCTTAAGACCTGCTGTCTTTATTTTTTTTAAACACGAAGTATAACAATTCCATGCTGTAATTTTATGGAGATGTTCCCCCATGCAATTCTTAGGGATTTAAATATAATAAAATAGCAGTATATAATTGCTTTTGTGACAACGTTTTTAAAGTCAACTCACCTACAGTGACATAGCTCCTGTCCTTAGGAATTAGAGGAGGACGTAGACATAAGCGCTGAAAAACGTCTTCAGTTTTCCATACTTCTGAGATGGAAATTCCTGCCCCCTGCTCCCAGAAGATGGGCCCTGGGTTCAGCGGGGGCTGGGACGCTTGGATTAGAGATGATTTGGGGCTCGTTCTCAGTCCTTTCTTGCTCCCAGCCTCGTCTGTGTGCTCTGGTGGCCCACGCGTGGTGTAGGGACACCAAGCATGCTGCGAGGGAAGTTGTAGCAGAGCTGATTAATGTGGTTAGAATGCTCTTTGTGCCTGTTAGGCTGCACATGGAAGCACTCTGCAGGTGCTAAGCCAGTTAGAAATAACTGAAGTGATAAATAAGTGCTTTCCCTGGAAAATAAAGCTTTTAGAGTAAATATTGTTTCAGTATAATTAACATTTCATGTTTGATAGTATAGACTATGAAAATAGGCAAACTACTTCAGACTTAACCTGAAGTTTAGACTCCAAGAAGAATGAGGCTCTGCTTTCAGTCCATGGCAACCAAATGACAAGGTTATTTCTGGAGGTTTCACCCCGAGAGTGGGGATCATGCTAGCGAGGGGGCGGAGGCCGCCGAGCTGGACGCCTGGAGGCCCCACGGGCAGGCAGGAGAGGTGGCCGGGCCGGGCGACGGCGAGGCCGTGTGGTGCGGGGCTCCCCGCTGCGGGCCGTGGCAGCGCCCGTTTCGTCCCTGCTGCTGCCCGGTGGCCGCGCGTCCCCCGCGCCTGCTGGCTCTCTATGTGGCCTCCGGCTTTTGGGCCTCTGGGTCTCTGCTGTCAGAGACCGTCAAGGCAGTCACGGGCCTCCACGTGTGGGCAGTGTGGGGCACACGGGCATGCACACAGAGCCCTCTACTTCTCTCCTTTTATTTTCATGGATAAAGGGAAATGACAGGGGTGTGCTGTTGCTGGGATTTGAACTCTATAGGAAAACAAAGCTTATGTAAATAAGATTTATTTTGCCTGCTGCTGATATACTCGAGCTAATACTTTATCCTGAACTTCTAACTATAATACATAGTACGAAAAGTGATTTCTTGTGTCTCTAGTTATTCAAGTCCATCCTTCCTGTTGTCAAGTGATGTATGGCACCCAGATATCATGATCGATCAGGTTTCCTTCACAGAGTAGCATTTCTAGTAAATGTCACTGTTGACAAGAGCTGGCAGATGGCCATGCCGTGCAGCGCTTCATGATACTCTTATTTCCTGAGAGCAAGTGTTTATGAGTAAGCACCTATTCAAATATTACCAAGTGGTTGTTCTTTAATTGTAGTAGTTGGCATAAAAAACACTACTAGGACCCAGCTGTGTTGTTTTGCTTGTTGTCATCTGATGATGGAAGGGGGAGGAATAGATATTAGGAGGCTAATAGGTACAGGTCATTGGAAGGGGGGATGGTTTTTTGGAATGATTTAGCATTGCCCTATAATCCTGTGCAATATCCAGCGTGTGTCTAGAGCAGGTCACTTTTATTTCCTTTGAGTAAGTGAATAATAGTGAGAGGGAAACTTCTAGAGTTAATATTGTAGGGAGAACTTCAACAATTACAGTGAGTGTGGCCAGATGCCATTTGTTTGACATACTGGTATTGACCTGATGACTCACGCTACCTGCAGAGGTTGCAGCTAAAGTGGAAAGAACTCGTAATTTCTTCTAGTTATATAATGGCAGAAATAGAGAACCCCAGGTCAGGCGTTACTTTTCCCCAAAGAAATTGGGAGTGTAGAAATAAGCTGATGAAGGACGAAATGCGCAGTAGGAAAAAAGATGTTAAGTAATCTTAACTAAAATATATAACTTTAAAATCAGCAATACTGAAAAAGATAAGTCTAGTGAGGATTTATTTGCCTTTTCTTAAAAACAAGCAAACAAAACCTCTCTGCAGTCCCTACAGCTGCACAGTGGTGACAGGCATATTTTTTGTTGCAGTGAATAGTCTTTGTTACTTTTTTTTCAGGGACAAACTGTGTCCATTTTATTGCTTTTATATAGTCTTTGCTCTTGTAATTTATGAGGCAAAAGAATTACTGTGGAAATCATAAATGGTAATTAGTATCAACAGCTGAGTACAGTTATACTTAACAAAATTAAAAGTTCTTTGTTTTTAAGTGAAGGAATAATTTCAACAAGAAAGGGCTGCAAAATGTGGGTGCCNGCATATTTTCTGTTGCAGTGAATAGTCTTTGTTACTTCCTTTTTTTTCAGGGACAAACTGTGTCCATTTTATTGCTTTTATATAGTCTTTGCTCTTGTAATTTATGAGGCAAAAGAATTACTATGGAAATCATCAATGGTAATTAGTATCAACAGCTGAGTACAGTTATACTTAACAAAATTAAAAGTTCTTTGTTTTTAAGTGAAGGAATAATTTCAACAAGAAAGGGCTGCAAAATGTGGGTGCCAATCTCCGTGTTAGTCATCCTCCCTCCACCTCCACCTCCCACAGCAATTGAGTCTAGCTGTAAAATTCAGATACAGGCTTTGAATTCTTGCCAAACTCAGCCAGGTCTGCATGTGGAACTTATGCTGGACTCCATTTCGGTCTTAAAATATGGATTGCATATGGAAAGGAATTTCGTGAATTAACTCATGCCAAGCTGTTGGCTTAATTTTTCTTTGGGAAACTATTTTCTGTTTTCCAAATTCAGTACTGGGAAGGCTTTTTTATTCTTTTATTTCTCTATCATTTTTAGACATGAAAATATTTCTGTTCACACATTAAACTTTAGAGAGAAAATGAGAGAATGACAACAAAACAGGGAAAGGAAAAAAAAGATCCCAAAGCTACATGAAGATTAGACTGGTTCGATTAAAAAACAAACGAAACTATGTAGGTATATTGATTTATTTTTAGTTTGCCTTCATTTTCTACTTGAGGTTACAAGAAGGTCTTTTATTCAGCCTCAAAGGAGCCTTAAAAGCCTTTTTATTCAACCAGAAAAGATGCAGATCCTCATAAAGCTGTGAATGACTGTAAGTACGGTATTTATGTCAGTGCTTTGCCCAACAGTCGTTCTGACTCAGAAGACGACTGATACATTCATTCTTTGCCCAGGTCAGAGCACTATTTCTGTTTTCTGACGAAGCCTGATTTAAGTCCATGTTTTAAATTTTTGGTGTGCTTTTAATTCTTTTTCATATATTTTTCTTTGAAGTTTACCCATCCAAGTATAAGTGCTTTACTTTCAGTGACTTAGGAGATACTGCACTGAGAAAATGTTTATGGAAAGCCGATAAGGTGGGCTACAGGCAGCCCTTCAGCATCTCTTGTGCCTTAACCTTTGCCATTGGAAAGTAATTTTTAAAAATATGTCAAAGGAGAGCCAGCTACCAAGACACAGGTCCTTTTGCTCTTGCCTATTAGTGTGCTGCTTGTGGATGAGTAGCTGTTAAAAAGGCAGATCTTGAAAGTGGTCAGGGCTCATGGACAAGCAGTTTATCAGCTAACAAGTAGCATGGATGGATTTGACAGGAATTCAGGTTTTGCTTTAGTCTGTATCTAGGATTTAAGGAAACATTTTTTTCTTTTCCCTGGAGCATATCAATGCTATGAGTTGCTGAAGATGTTGTGTGGTTCGTGTTTCTTTCTGGCTTTGTTTTGTGGGTGGTGGTGTTTTCGGGGAGGGTTTTTGTTTGCTTCTCTTTGGTTTTGTTTGTGCTGGTGGTGTTTCCCGCTTGGCCCTGGGACGTCCCACAGAACAAAGCAGCAGCAGCTGAGCGCTCCTGCTGGACGCAGCCATCCCCGATGGCTCTGAGCTGACATTACGTGGCCACTTACTGGTATTCACCTTTCCTCGATGTGCAGGCGCCCAGAGCTGCCAAGAGATGGGCTGGAGCAAAGCTGAGCTAGCAGCGCGCTCATTTGCCACATCGTCTTCCCTCTTCCCCATCTCAACTGTTTGTTGTTTTGTTTTCCAGCGGGGAGGGAGTTGGGGCGTCAGGGATGTGGAGAGGTTGTCTGATGTTTTGTGAAACTCATTGTGGCTTCTCTCAGACCACCCCAGAGCGACTTAAACGGAGCTGCCGTAACCAGATGTTCTTCAGCGGGCGCTGCCTGCGCAGGTAGTGAAGGCAGCTCAGCAGACTCTGCCCTTCTGTAGTTGAGGGGCTGTCACTGATCCGGCAGAGCACGCTGACTATCTTTAAACGTTTTGGACATTGAATTTGGAGAAGTTTTTTCCCCATCACCATATGGTTGAATGTTGCTCTTGAGCACAGCTGCCAGAGGCCTGCGATTGCAGGTGTTATGTTTAAAAACAAAAACCTTGCTTTAGCTTTAGGCAGCTCTGCCCTAAGGGCAAATCACTGTCTTGTAAGGCCAGACAAAATTTATACTAAAATTTCCTAAGGAGATACCTGGAAGTGTCTCTTTAATCAAGATTGGTGGCTTCTCAGGAGCCCTGTTAGGAGATGTTCCCCAGGAATGTACCCTGCAGGCTGAAATGGATGCTGCTGCGGGGTTTTCTAACCATTTAGAGCAGAAATAATAAAGTTCTTTGACATAGCTCAAGTTTTCTGAGTACTATTATATTTATTTTAAGCTACAAAACTAAAAGATGAATAAGAGAGGGGTTTTAACTTCACCTGGGTAATTTGCTGAAAATGACATGAAGCTTAAGAGTAAAAGTTGTGTATGAAATCATCAGTCAACTAATGCAAAGGCTTGTCGCTTATGCCAGATACATAGGTGAAGTTTCACTTATGACTACATTTTCCAAACCCCATTAGTTGTAACAAAATCAACTTTATCTGCAAAACAAAGTAAAATCCAGCAACATAAGAAATATCGTCTTCTGCCATGTTATATATTTACACTTGTTTCTTGGGATCAATCGGTATAGCAAAATTAATTCACTTGTAGCCTTGTTTTCAACTGTTAACATTCTGTTAATTCACTTTAATAAATCTTAGTTAAATACGTCCTCTGAACTAATATCCTAAAGTGGAAATAGAGGCCAGCCCTTAACTAAAGGTGATTTGCTCGGTTCGTTTCAGGAGAGCTCCTTTTGAAGGGCATTAGACTCCTTATAGGAGCTGCAACCTGTGCTTGAAGGTTTAAGCGCAGAGATCATTTGGAAAGTAAAGATACGTGGCAGCTGAATGCTTTTGAAGTGCCACTTTCATAGCCTTAGTAGGTCTCTTACCTTTTGATGGCTCTACATATGCAGGGCCTTCAGTGCTGCCACTTTGCCAGTTATTGAAAGTCTGTCCTGTAGTTCTGAGATAGGAAAAATGGTTACTTTTTTTTTTTTTTTTCCCCGACTCATATATTTTTCCCTTTCTAAATAAATACCTGCTATTTAGGAGGGCTGAAGATACTCGTCTGCCTCATGATCCACTTTAAGGAGTAGGAACAGTCTTAAATGTGCTTGAACTTTTCTTTTTGTAAATTACGTTTTAAAGGCAGCTTAAAACAAGCAAACAAAACAAACCTTCTCTACCTGGGTTTAGAGGTGATGCAGAAGTCCCAGTGAGGGATGTCGCTTCTCTCAGTGTTACAGCTGAGGCAGTAACCACGTTGTAGGAGCTCCCATGCTGCACCCTTGTTAGTTTGTACCTGGGTAAGCTGCAGCATCTTTACGGTACAAGAATTTCACATATTTTTAGCTTCTCTTTTTCGGTCCAGAGATTTGTCTTCAGGACACACATCTTGCCTTAGGGCAGTAAAAGCATGGGATGTGGGAAGCGTACGGCAGCCGTGGAGCTGTGGTTCCGTCAGAGCTGCTCTCCTCTCCTGGAGCGCAGTGGAAATGCTGAGGGATGCAAATTGGGTTCAGGGTCATGAGGTAACAAATTCCCATAAAGAAAGGAGAATCTAGCCCCACTTTCACCCTAGATGTTACTGTCAGCTATCTTTGAACAAAATAAAGCTTACTGCAGAAATGCTCGGCCCAGTGAACTTGCGCTCTGCGGATGTAATGTGGTTTTCAGTCCATTATGAAATAATACGATAGGTTTCAGTCAGCAGACAAGCGTGTGCATTTACGATAATACTGGATTATCCATTAATAAAATTAAATTGCACATATCTCTCTGAACAGTTAGTCAACAACCCTTCTAGAGTAAACTTTTTATTCTTGCAGTAGAGTGTAAAGATGCCCCATTTGTATATGCAGTTTGGCATCACATTTTACTCTGTTTCAGGAGTTGCTGGACAATGCTTAGCAGTGGAGCAACAGAACTTTCTCTAGCTGCTGAAGTGAATGCTAAGCAGTCCTAAATAGGAGCCTCAAAACTTAGCTTTATACAGCTAAGTTTACACTACAGTCCAAAGTTTTTCCTGCGTTCATAGAAGAAATCTTTGGGTGCTCTAGAAATGTCTTTTCCATGCAGAAACATTTAGAAATGAGTTCAAAAAGCATTTGAAAAATAGATGAAAGCCATTAGTGCTCTTTGAAAGCTTTTTTGTAGCATTTTAAAAACAAAGCATTCTGCTCTGCCCCTGTAGCAGTTGTTCCTGCCAGTAAGCTGGCAGATCAGGGGAGCCGGCCTGGGAGTGAGAGCAGACTTCTCTATGTGAAAAAGAGAGCCTGTGCGTGATAAACTGGGGCGTAACGGGACCCCTTGTGTCCCGTGTTAAGTGTGTAGTGCTGCTGCCTTGAGAGTTAGGCGAGCAGTTGGAAATGAAGCTGGTTTCAAAGCTCCTGCGAAGGGCTGTCCCACTGGAATGCCCAGGGAGACGCTTACCTGTAAGTTTGCAAGGGGGCCTGTGCTTCCCCCGGTGCTGGTGGTGAGGGCCAGAGCTGAGGCTCTGCCCGGCTCTCTGGTTGGTGAAGGGATTTGTTGCTGGACGTGGCAGCCCTGCTGGGGCTGAGTTCCCAAGTGTGACGAGGGGGAGCAGGAAAACCAGGGATAAGAGGTAAGGATGTGCCCTGGCCCCGAGCAAGGTACTGGGCTGTCCTCTTCCCTCCTCACCCCATTAAGCTGAATAGTCTTTGTAATCATCTCAGGCCACTACATCTCTTGTACTGATCCAAGTACAGCAGCAATTGACTTAGTGGTCAAGAATGTGCTAAGAACAGAAATCAGGACAAATGTATGCATAGGTATAAAGTGAAAGAAATTGAGTGGGAACACTCATCTTCATGTTGGTAATGGTTTGAAGATGGAAGATCCGTTGTTACTGTTATTTAACATCTAATACAAGTGGAAAGATTAATGTGTGTGTACATATATATATACTTAGCTTTTAATGTGTAGCAAGGAGAGGCTGGTGACTTTGAGAGCTCCTGCAAGGTGGTCCCTGAATTTTGCCTTGGGGTAATTTCCTCTCTGTGCTTCGGGAAGGTGCAGTTATTGTCCCTGTGCATCTCTTCCATGTGAGGATGCTTTGGTCCTGCAGTAGGCAAAATTTATAATCCCTGCCTTTCCCACTTCAGTGACTTGAGCTTAATCTTAAAATTTAGCAGCTCTGTAGAGAACCACTGAACTTTTTCATAAGATTCATTTGCTAAAACACCAATACTTGCTCGGGGTGCAGTTTAAAAACATTTCCTCCAGGGAACTCCCTTAGTCTGACTTTTTCAAATCATTTTCAAGTCATGCACTTCAGAAATGCTACCTTTATGACCTAGCAGAATGTACTTCCACAGAGGAGAGCTGGGGAACTTTCTCAGCCTGATGAGCTGTGTTGTCTCACGCGGGGCTGCACGAGCTCGCCAGCCTTCCTGTGTTTTCTTGCATGTTCGTTGTCGCCGTTATCCCCGGTGTGACTGGGAGCAGCTGCAGAGCTTCTCCGATGCAGCAGCGTGTTGTAGCAGCTGCGAGGGCTAGAAGTTAGTCATCTACGTGCAAGGAATATATCTAAGTTGAGTCTGAAGCTCAGGGTAGATATTTTAATATGTGTATGAAGAAAGATTGTTCTCTGCTTGTCTGTCCTCTGCAGTCCAAGAGACAGAGTCAAACATCGGTTTCATCAGCAGGGGAGTGGGGAACTGGCTCCTCTCCTACCTGCTGCTAATAGTCAAGTCCCTGATGTAGCAGTTACCTCAACTTGTGGGGCTCGGAGCTGCTTGGTGACTGTTCTTTATCATCTTCTCTTAAGTAGGTTTGTTTAATGAGGCTTAAGTAAACTTAGCTGCAACATGTAATGGAAACGTCAGTACTCTTCCCTTTGCCCAAAACTAATTGTGTGCATGATAGCGATGTGTGTTTTGTTTACCTGCAGGTTTCCATGGCTATTACTCCTCAGCTTATTCATGTCTTTTTACAGTTGATAGGGAAAGAAACAGTAACTGCTTCTCATACAGAGGTCTGATGGGGTGTTTTATACCGAGACTTTGGTCTGTTAGCTCAAAGCAGTGGTGAGAATAAAGGAGCCAAAGTAACGACCTCTTAATTAGCAGCTCTGACTCACAGGAGCAGAGGTCTGAAAAGATTGTCCTTGCTGCTCAGTTCCCATGTCCTCTTGTTAGTGGTCAAACCAGGCCATCAATATTTGGTGCTTTCAGGTGTCCAGAGATAAGATAATTACATTTAACAGGTCTTATTTATTTAAGTCTCAGGAAAACTTTATATTTGAGTAATTTTCCCTTGCTTGCCTGAGACCCGTCAGGCCAGCAGAGTATTGCTCTCTTTATTTCCCTTTGTAATTTATTTTCACTATTTTTGTCTTTCCCCACCAGTTTCAATTAATTTTTCTCTTGGCTACAGGAGACTGGAGAGCTTGTAGTGAAAAATCTGAAAGTCAAAACAGCATTTAATCAAAACACTTGTCTATAGAATCTAGTTTCCCTAATTTTATTTATTTGTCTGGATGTACGATATAGGAGTTTAGGTGATGGTAATTAATAGTAAAAACAAATGTTCAGAGGGAGAAGTCAGCTGGATCCCACAGCTCTTGTCTTAGGTTAACAATATTTCATTAATTTACTTGAAACCCTGTGTGACAGCATAATAATGATATAATAAGACCTAGCAAGGTGGCATAAAATTATCTGCCAGTAAAGCCTCCACGGCAAGGTCGCACAGAGTACAAGTAGTCTTCAAAATAATGTGTCTGGAACAGAGTGTTCCATCTAGGGGAAAAAATAAAACAAGTCTCGTGTTTTAATTTTTGACACTATTTCTAGCAGCTGCAAGGCAGCTCACCAAAACGATCTCTCTAAAGCACTTTAAAAAGCCATCGATGCTAATTTAGAGCTCCCTTTTGTTTATGCAGGGCTGTATTAAAAACCAGCTTTGTGACTGTGAAGCTAGGAATTAAAAATGCAATAAACGGGCCGTCAGTCATCTGTTGCATTTGGTGGCGCAGCTGTGAGCTTGCTGGCGCCGAGCAGCAGCCCTGAGCGCGGGGCTCTGCGCCCTGTGCGCCGGCCTCCCGTGCGGAGGCTCCGCTCGGCCTCGCCGCTCCTCAGAGCCGCTTCTGCCCTGCCGAGCGCGGGCCTGCACGGGAGCCGTAGGTAACAGCGAGGAGGGTGGCGGAACCAAAGCCTCTTGCTTGGAGCGCAGAAACGGGCCCTGGCCACGGGCTCTGCCGCGGGCTCCAAGCCAGCACTGCCGGCCTCCGAGGCCACTCTGGCTGGCGGGTGCAGGCCCGTGCCTTGCTCTCGTGACCTCCCTTGCCTGCTGAACGGGAACCGGCTCTGCCTCCTCGACTGAGGTTTTAAGCAGCTGTGCGTTTTAATTTACGTTCCTGAGATCCTAGGAAGTGTTCTAGAGCATTGCGAGGGATTTCCTGTCAGCTCTTAAAAAAGAGAAAAAAATCTGTTGCCATTCCATGGCACAGATGTGCACTGCTCAATTCTGTTGCCGTTGTTTATTTTCCTAGCGTGGTGCAGCCATTCTGTTTTCACTGTCTGATCCATTTTCCTGTGATCATACACATCGCCTGTGGAGAAAACACCCATAAAGGTACAAGTGCAACATGTGAATCTTTACTGACTAGTAAGAAGTAATTGTTCCTTCCTTTCCTTGAGTTTTTTCCTTTTTTCCCTTGGCCTTGAGCTCGCCCGTACACTTCACCCAGAAGCTGTTGCAATACAATTGGTGCAATTCCTTAATACTCAATGATTTTTGTTAATATTTTTGAAACTGAGATGTCCTGTCTGCACAGTTAAGAGTTCAGGGTAGCTGATAAGTTTTCTTTATGCTCCACATCAGAACAATGAATGTCTCCTGTGTCTCCTGTCGTTTACCTTAGTTCTCTTTGCAGAGCCTGAAGTGACACTGGTTTTGTGTAAGGATGGAAAATACTAAATGGTGGACACTAGTGCAACTCTTAATAGTAGCGGCTACATGAAAACAGTGATTTTACGTTAAATGGGATCTGGTATATCTTGATTGCTACTGTGATTTAGTTCTACAAATGGCTATTCTAACTGAAGACTTGGGGTGTATCTGGTCCTTTTAACAACTCGTAAATATTGCTGATTGCCTACAGTGCCCAATATAAAACTGGAATAATTGGATTACAACTGTTTTACCCGTATGCCTCCTCCCAGAAAGCCACAACTGTGCAAACAGACAGATACTAGGAAGAACCAACCCCTGGGAAGGAGAGGGAATCATGTTTCTTGTGACACCACAGAATAGTGAACTAATTTCTTCAAGCCTAATTTTGTTTCTGTCTTTTTTGGCCAATTTCATGTTCAGCTGTTACTATTTTCATTCTTATCAATGCAGACTTCCTATATAACCAGAAGAGGATGGTAATGTCGAGAACCTGTGTATTTGTGCTTGTGCTCTTTGTACTTTAATTGGGATTATGCTGACCTTCCCAATTCTGAATACTATGTTTAAGGATCTTATCCTGTTTCCTTATTTGCATACAAATTGCACTTTAACAAGCAGCCAGATGTTCATATTCTGCATTTGTTAATGAAGGCTTATTTAAAACATTTAATCCCAGTACACCTTATTTTTAACAAGATCTGGATCCATATGCTGAATATGTGGGATTTCCTCTCAGATGGACTCTGAGTCTTCTCTGAAAATGAGAAATGCAAGAAACAAGTTCAAAATGTCCTTTGTGTGAGCGTCAGGGCTGTGTTATTTTATTCTGTCTTAGGATAACCTTGGACTAGTGCAATGTCGGGCTGCTGCTTCAAAGGAAATGAGCTGTTGTACTGGGCCTGCCGGAGGAGCACTCTGCACAGGAGGCACCTTGTGGCTTTGACTGGTGTCCTGCTGCCAGCCGAGCTCGTTGAGTGCCGGATGGTGAGTGAGGGGTCAAAGCAGAGTTTATATTGCCCAGTGGCCACAAGCAGGTGTGCAGAGGAGGGAGAACAGGTGAAGCAAATAAGGTGTTTCCAGCCTTCAGCTGCTCTTGCCTTTGGGGACCTCCTGTGCTGGCTTTGGTTTGTGTCTGTTTATTAACCCTTACTGCGGTTTTCCCGTAAACATCATTCTCTCATTCACTGAGTGCTAAAGGTTCTTTGCACTGCATGCCCTTTGATTTCGTACCTAGCTTTTAGGTTACCTCAGTTGTTCCAGCCTTTTCATGTACTTGTTGACCACCCCAAAGAACTTACTCTCTAGAGCAGAGCTTTTCCTTTGCAAAAGCTGTACTGACTCTTTCCACCATAGCCATATTTCTTCAGGTATCCACTAGTTCTAACCTGTAGCACAGTTCCTGCTAGTTCTTTTGCTAGAAGTACTAGGCTTGTAATTCTCCTGATCCTCCTCGCCCTTGTATTTATAATTAGTGTCAGAACTGCCACTTTCTTGCATGTACCAAGGTGATTTTAAGCAAGTGGTTAGCAAATCAGCCTATTTCTGAGCTCCCCTGATTGCTTAGATGGATGCGTTTTAGTGCTGGTGACTTGTTTGTTCTGCCCATTTACTCTGCACCTGATGCTGCAGGTACCTCAGTTTCAGAGAGATCTCTCCAGTGCCTTCCAGAAGGAGCACTAATGCAAAGAAATCGGTCAGCTTCCCTGTGGCAGCCTTGTCCTCTGAGTGTGCCTTTGTGTCCTTGTCATCGCTCGGCATTAATGAGACTCTGGTGCCTCTGATGAAGAAGGATTCAGGTTTGAGTCCTTTGCTTAGTCACTTTGCAGGATTTTTGCCTGTCTCGCTCTGCTTTTGTATTTAATGTGTCAAAAATGACAATACTTTCTTTCTTTCATTTGGACATAATTTCAGCCTGAGTGTCAGCTCCTAATACCCTTTTACAGTGTCATGCAGCTCCCCTGGCTGCTCCTGGCTGTTCTGCAGCTCCTCTCGCTGGGCAATGGCCCTGGGATCCCAGCCTGCTCTCCATCAGTGGTCCTCAGTGCTGCCTCTCGGGATCAGAATGTCATTAATCTTCTTTTTCACTGCGTTTTAGTAAGTTTCCAGATTTTTATGTAATTTCACTTCTTGAAGTTGAGTGTGACTTATAGACTTTCATTGTTTTTATTATTCTTGCCTCTGATTTGCTACCTTGGTTTGTTCTCCCTGCTGTACGTTTTAATCCTGCTGATGCTACACTAGCTTCCTGTCTTCCTTGCCCCAGATTTCTGGTAGGTGTAGGAGGTCAGTGCCTTCATTTAGTGTGAGGCATTCCAGTTCCTCACTTGCAGAAATACTGCAGTTGAGGATGGCTACAAAATTGACAATTAGTTAACTCTGCATTTGTTGTTAGCTGCTTCCACTGTGGCCTTAAAGTCGTGCTGCTCCGGAATCATGGAGACATCGTACCTGTGCACCCCCATGACTCCAAAATACTTGCTGCTGCAACTGGCTTCAAGTCTCTTCAAGACTCCTTTCTGCCCTCTGTGCACACCAGATTTTAAAAATGTACATGCATTTTTGGACTCTTTAAAATTTTTGGCATATTGTATTTCATTGTAGCTGATCTATTGAAATATAGACCTTTGGCTAGTCCCACGAAGCCTTGTTCCAAAATCTACAGACACCTTAAACACACAGCAGTTGCCATCAGTGTGTAGCTTGTGGTGCCGAATGCTTTACGCCTGGGACGAGAAGCCGGACATAGGAACTTAACTGCTCTCTATCAAGTTTCTTCCCTCCCAGCCAGCCCTCTTTCCCCCAGAGCTGTATGGTATCTGTTTTCAAAAGGTGAAAAGAGCTACATGAATGGTGGGTAGGAATTTAGCAAAATCTCAATTTCACTGTTGTACCTGCTAGCCTTTAATTCCATTAAGGAATATATATGAAGAATCCCCTATATGCTAATCTAGTTTCTGCAGTGCTTCATATCTTAGTGCACATGCATTTGAAATTATAAAATGTAATGGTACTTGCCATGAGTAAAATTCCAAACATCAAGTATGTAGGTACTACCAGCTATTTGCAAAAAGCTTTGTGAAGTTGATTCCTTTTAGCATTATCAGTGCTACTATTTTAATGGTATATCTTGCAAATATATTTCCATTTTAAAGTTTAACTGTTGTCTTTTAGTTCTTTATAACTGAATGTGAAGTCACTTTGTATCAAGAGATTTAGCTTATGGGCAGTAGTAATGGAACTGTCTTTTTTCAATTTAGCAAAATACCATTAAGAATTAATTTATAGCCTGGCTACGTTACTGAATCACAGAGGTATGTAGGAATGTCACGCTCTGGATATCCTTCCCACCAAAGTTCTAAAGATAATTTTTAAAGTACAGACACTTTCTTCCTTCACTGCACTGTACCTTGTATATATAAATATGATTTAGGGAGCATGTTTTTACTGGAGATGCTGAAGTAGCAAAACACGCAATTACAGCTAACGCTCAGCAGTGTGAAGCTGGGCGTACTGGACGGGCTTTGGCTTTGCATAAGCATCAAATGGAACAAAGGCTGATTGTTTTAAAGGAAAATAACCAGGAGAACAGCCCTCAGGCCTCAGGAATAAGGAATGCCTTGAAGCCCCTCCAAGGATTGCTGCATCTCTCTGTGCTGGGTGCACTGACATTGTTCCAGTGGCAGCAGTGCTGGTGTCGGGGCCCGGGAAAGGGGAAAACTTGTTGTTGCCGCTGTTCTGCCCTCGTGGATTGAATTAGGTAATTCAGATCAGCTGGTACCAAGGTGAAGGTGCTTTTATGCAGATCTCCTGCAAAGCTTGAGCAAGGTGATTCGGACTAGGAGCGTGGTGTAAGTTAGGAGCATTTGAGTCCGGTCAGTCATCTCTTTTTCCATCAACTGGAAAAGCAAATAGTACTTACACTGAAAGGACTCTGAAGGGTCCAGTTCAGAACATAATAGGGGTGTGTGTAAATGGAAAAGGGACAAAATCTTAAAGGTGGAAAATTTGGAAGGCATCTGAAAAAAAAAAACCTATAAAAAAAGTAAATAGAGAAATAAGTGCTTTTATTAAACTTTTTTTGCAAGCTAAAGTGTTGAGGGTAATGAAAAAAGAAATACTGCAGAGCTGCTGTGTTTAGCTCCTTCAGGTTACTAATTTAATGATATAAAATTAAAATCAGAAGCCCTTTGGGAATCTCAGCAGAAACCCCTGAAGTTTAGGTAGCAAGGCAGGCCCGGTGCCCTCTGCCTTCGCATGACACTTGTGCTGGAGACTTCTGTCTTCACATTCCCTCTCATGTGTAAAATCATATTTCTCTTCTGTCAAGGAGAAAGTGTTCCCAGGAGTATTTTGTCCCTGGTAAAAGAGAAATCCAAAATCTGTAGATCTGATTTATTCTTCACCTGCTGTAAGAATTTTGTAATTTTGTGAGTGCAAGATAGCTGTAAAATCTTTTGTGATGGCAGTGGTGGTGGTTTGCCTGGGCACGTGAGCAGCTCGTTGGGTGTCAGGCAGTGGCGTGCACTATATTTAACTCAAGGGCCTTTCACTAGCGGCAGGATTTCATCCTCGCACAAACTGGCTCCTGAAGCTTGAGAAATGAGGCTGATTCATGCTCTGGATCTGGCCCCTTGTTGCTCTTTTAAATCCCGTTTGCTGTGCACTGTGTTCTAGCCGTTAATTTATCAGCGCGGGATTCACAGGGTTGCGCTGTTACGGCCGAGCTAAGAGAGTCCCGCAAAGACGGCTCCATTCATCTTGTGGCTGCATGTAAATACTCTGCGTTCCTATGGCTTTGGTTAAATGACTCCCTTACCTCATTAATCATTTCGTGTGGATTTCTGGGCTGTTCTAACCTCTCAAGGATAGGCAGCCATTCACCACGTCTGTGATCAATAAGTGAGTTACTGGCAAGTTCAGTGCTTATAAACTGAAGCAGTAGCGTTGCTCTCCGCTGCTTTTCTTGCCGGCTTCTCAGAGATGGAGCCCGTGGGTAAGTGGAGAGGCTGCGGGCCAGGGCTCCTGGCAGTGTCTCCGAGGTCTGCTGCAACGGGTTCCTTCCCCACCTCCTTGGTTTCCTCTTCTTGATGGCCTTTTCTTTCCAAGGAAGTAAGCCGCGTTTTGGTTTAGCACTCTTACTGTGACTTCGTTATTAACCAAGTTAAGTGGATTTGTTTTATATCTCATTTACCTGAGTGAGATGTGCTGTTCTCTGCAGTGCTGTGGTTGGTTTTAATCAGATGGCTTTTCACATGTCTCATCTCTCCTTGCATTTTTTTAGGGAAACATGAATGATCAAAGTGTCTAAACCATAGTCTCAGAAAAGGCTAATGAAATTTTTCTCATAAAAATGCACAAATAGAAGAAATCATAGTCCTAAAATAAATCACCAGTCAGAAACCATTAATATCCTCAAAAGAAAAGAACATTTATATTGACAGTTTAAAATGTGCTGGAGTCAAGTTTGAGTAAACCGATATGTAATTGGCATGGGCAGAAATCCTGGAAAAAACGTCTGAGAAAACTGACAACGTGCCTTAGCTCCCGTTCTCTGACAGATCTTCATAATGTTTCTGCCAGTGATATTTTTCTACCGGAAAGGTAATTCTGCTGAAAATGTAGTTACCTACAGCAACAGCTCTTGGTTCTCCTAATGGATATTCAGTGTAGCCTTTCCAAATATGCAACGTGTGCTTTGTTAGACTGTGGAGGTGCCTCCCGTGAGGTTTATCCTTAGTATTAAGGAAAGCCTGTGTTGGTGAATGCAGCAAGGATGCTCTAGGTGCCCTGCCAAGACTTTTAGTATGCCTACCCAGAGCAGGAAAGGAGGGCTGGCATTTGCAGGCAGCCTCGCACAGCTGCCTGCCTTCATTCCTTCTTCATTCCTCCTTCTTCATTCCTCCTTCTTCATTCCTCCTTCTTCATTCCTCCTTCTTCATTCCTCCTTCTTCATTCCTCCTTCTTCATTCCTCCTTCTTCATTCCTCCTTCTTCATTCCTCCTTCTTCATTCCTCCTTCTTCATTCCTCCATGGGCCGTGCCCAGGCTGGCTGGGAATGGGCCCATTTCTCTTCCCTGCTTCTGGCTGCCGAGGTGGCTCCTGCCTGCTGGGCTTCCCCGGTGCAGTTGCTTCCCCCCTGGTTTTCCTTATCGGGCCCAGGTAATCCGGGCCTGGCCTTGCTGAAGTGGTGGAGAGACCGGGCCTCCTCTTGCCTGCCTGGCTACTGCTGAACGATGTGGATTTTGCTTTTAGTCTCCAGCTTGGAGAGCATATGTAATGTTTTAATTAAATTTGGAGCTGAGCAGTTTCTTTTCCATTATTTTTTAAGCTCATTTTCAATGCATCTGTTCTGGGTCCTGCTACCTTGAAAAATGTGTCTGCCGTAAGTGGGTTCCCAGGGCTTGTTGCCTGCAGCTGGGGGACAGGAAAATTTGGGCAGACCACTTTCCGCCTGGCATATTTATGGATGGCTTTCAGGTTTATCAAGTGCCTTTTTTCTCACATGCTTGTGATTTGACATTTAAAAACCATATTGTGTGAGTTAGGGAAATTGCTGGGTACTAGAGTGAGAAATGCGCTGCAAGAAAAATTGATCAGTAATTAGGAAAGTTAATCTGCTACATTACAGCCTCATAGCAGCAAGTGTCAGATTTATTCTAATAAATCAACTGGCATTCATATAAATAAAACAAGTTGGAAAACATCTCTGAAACTCCAGTTGCAACAGCTTGGGTTAAGAGCGTAAGACTTCTTGATAGGGAAGAGCTATGTAGTAGAAAAAGAATTTTATTCTTTCTAGTAATTCTGTAGTTTAAATTCACTCCTGTTTTTCAGTGACTAGATATGTGGTATTTGAGTTGTACCCACATCTTTCCAGGCGTAATCCCTGAAGAAAACATCTTAAAGAGCTAAGCACAGGGGAGCAGAAAATGTTGAGCACCTCTACTTTCCACTTCCATAATACAAAGAAGCAGCAGAAATCGTGGTTGAAGCCAATATTCAGGCTTAAATTATTTGCTGTAGCTTTGTCCAGTTTGTGTTATTCAAGCATAAATAGAAAATGCCTTATGACAAGAGTGTTTTTTATAAATATGGCAGAAGTTCTGCATGGTTCTGCATTGGAAATCCAGGTAGCCTTCAGTAATTGTCTACGTGGCTCTGCTGACAAGACCCTCTGGAATGTACAGGAAACTACTGCCCACAGCTACTTAGCATACTGTGTTTTTTCACTCAACTTTACAATAAAGGACCAACAAGAATATTCTATTTCATAGAATGTTGAAGACGAAGATGAAAAATCAACCTTTAAGAGCTGGTTTTATCTTGTCAGATGATTTTATCACTAAGAAGATGGATGCAGCACAGCACTGAGCAGTGTTGCCTCTGCTCGGTCTCCTAGTTGCCACCAGCCCTGTTGTCATCCTGGGGCTTGTGAGCCGGACGGGTGCCCAGGCCCTGCTCCCGCCGTGGGCCCTGGGCCTGCAGCTATAAGTGATTCAGCACTTGGTGCTCTACAGAACAAGCTGTGAGGCCAACGGGTTTCCTTGTGCTCTGCAAGCCTCTTCACTGCGTGCCCGGGGAATAAAAGGTTTCTTTACGTTTGTTCATCCTCTCGTTATTTCCAGTCCAGAAACGATTTTGTATTTAGGACCAGCAGCTATTAGGAGATTTCCATCCCACTTTTCCCTTTCTGCATTTCACATTTCATCTTGAGTTAAATTTCAGCAAACTTTAGGTTTGGCAATATTGTTTGGTAATTGAGCAGTAAATAGAAGTTGGGAAATGGTTATAAACTTAAGTAATTACTGCACAAAATGATACCCTGTTGCTGCCAAGCCTCATATATGGAAAGGGGGAGGAAGAAGCGGCTTGGGGAGGAGGAGGAGGCATAGCCAAAGCAGTGATCCTGAACTCACACAGAAGGCTTTGGTCTGAAAGTTTAGGATGTGGTGCCTCATATGTTATTAAGTGTAATCATCCCTTTCAGGTGTTTTAAATATATCTTGGTTTTGCATCCTGTAATGGGCTTGTTAGGTTTTGGTTGCCTTGGACAGCTAGATATTAGTCATATGGCATATATAACTTTGTAGTCATGATTATTTAACCAATCTGAAAGGACATATTAAAATGAAATATTCTGATACTAACTTTGAGACCCAGAATAACGTATGTTCAAAACAGTTTATTTTTACTTTGATATAAACAAAACCCTTAACATAGAGTAATAACATAGCTGGCATAACAGCGCTTCTGAAGTCCAGATTGCATGAAATAGCCATTGAAAATGGGGCTGTGTTGTAGCTGGTTGTTGCTGGTAGCAGAGATCTGGGGGAGGCCGGGCTGCCTCGGGGCAGGCCCTCGGGCTCTGCTGGAGCCGGCGCGTGTCCGTCTTTGCAGAGCCCTCCTGCCTGGGAGACGAGGGGCATCCGCAGGGCAGGGAGCGCAGGGACAGCCCTGCCTGCTGCTCCCCGCAGCCTGCCCGGCACCTCCGGGAGGGAGAGAGCTCCAGTCCAGAAGTCCTTAATCCCAGGAAGCCCTAGGAGTACTTTGTGTGTGTGTTTAAATAGATGTGTATATAGGGTTTTTTTTTAACTCTGATCTAGACAGTGAAGAGAGCTGGAAGGAGTGCTGTAGAAATGAGTATAGCCACAGCCATAAGTAGGCCAGCGAGTGGAGAAAAGGAGTTAGAAGTACATCTGTATTTAAAGAAGAAAAAAGAAGTTACAGAAACATATATTCTTAAAAGTGCCAGAAGAGCAGGTAGAGAACAGCAAGGCTGAGCAGTGGGGAGGGAGGGCTCAGCAGGGCCCGGCTCGGGAGGGTGGCAGCATGACCTGGCAGTCGCATCTGTCGCCAATTCCAGGGCGGCGAGCAGCTGTGATCCTGGCTGCGGAAGGTGACTCTTTACTACAAAGGCTCTACTGCAGCCTTAATTACTCCTCTCAGGCCTTCTGAACTGGCTGAAGTCTTAGGTAGAAGAATGACTTGCAGGGGATGCACCGTTTTCATGTCTAGATGAAGGAGAGGACGGGCCTTCAGCTGGAGAAAACGGCACGGAAGACACACGTGGAACATCAAAGGGAGGACACAGCAGCCTCACAGGCTTCAGTGAGCAGCAGGACGTGCTGCAAAAGGACAGTGTGAGCAAAGAGTCATGGTAGATACTGAAGCTCTCTAAGCAAAAGAGTAAAAACACAACAAGAAAAGACAAGAAAACAATCTTCGGTGGTGTCATTTTTAGTGACTTTGGAGCTGAGAGAATTCCTTCTCCTGTTGTTGGCAGAAGCCCTTAAGCTGTAATGTTGTGGCACACGGGCTCTAAACAAGCTTTGTTATTTCTGCTTTGCAAGTTATGTCAACTTGACAGAGCAAAACTAGTATAAGGAGGGACAAGCCTGCAATTTTCTATCAATTAGGAAGCCTCAAAGGGCGGGAAGAAAGCAAGGCAACAGCAATGAGAAATGTTTGAAGAAGCAGCTTACAGCAAAAAGATCTGAATGATTTCATTCACGGTTGCAACATCCCAAAACAAGACAGAAAATACTGACAAAAAATTGCCTTGACAGCAAAACTTGACTGGGTGTGGAAACCTCTTGGGGGTCTGGTGTCTTCAACAGCTCTTTATAGACTGGAGTAGACTGGAAATCCCAGACTGAAGAGTTCAAACCCTGAAGTTCGAAATGTCCTCAAAGGATTTTGCAAATACTGTCCTGGCAGCTGAAAACTAACAATTGCATTGGAAATAATGTAATAATACAGCCTTGTGGACCTCTGCTGACAGCAATAAAAAAATGGAAACTGGAGTGACTTTGCCATGTGCTCAGAGCAATAGGCCAGGCAGGCACTCATCTACAGGGAGCAGTCAGAGGGGAAAAGGTTTCTGAGGGGTAATAAAGTAAAATAACCTCATTGAATGGAAGGGGAAATAGCAAGCTGAGGACTACTGAATAGTTAGCAGTGATGCCATAAGACTGTCAGGAATAGGAGGATGAAGAAAGGTAGGTCTCATAAATTCACTCCTTTAAACTCTTCAACAGACTGTTTACGGAGCATGCATTAATCTTAAATGATAGATAAGCTGCCCCAATTTTCATTTGTCTTATGTGAAAACAACATAAGAAAAATGTGAATTCAAAGCCAAAAAAAAAAAAAGAAAAAGAAGCTCACTGAACTTGACGTGCTAGAGGAATCATACAAGAAACTATTTTTCCTGTAAAGTTTAAGGATAAGAAAGGCTTGGGATTTGTTTGGACTCTCTCTCCCATGTGCCACCGCTTGCTCCAGTGTTTGTGGTGCTGGGATTGATTAGGCTGGGGTGAGACCCGTGCAGGACCAGCAGACTTCGGTGTTGTCACCATCCGTGATCGTGGAGTAGGGAATGCAGAGGGATAAGGTTGGCAACTTCCCCAGAACTCAGCGGCTGCCTGTGATGGGATGTGGGGCAGAATTTCTTCCTACTGGGAAATGGGAACTTAATCACTTATGAGGCAAATATCTTGCATTGAATGGTAAAACAGAGAATTTAGTTGGGGGATAAGTATATTAAATGGTTTTGGGGTTGTTTTTTGTAGCTGGACCAGTACCAGAAAGCCTCTGAACTTCCCCTGCCTTTTTGGGGGAGACAAAAAGGAGGAAACAGAAGCATTTCTGAAATGCTGCAACTCAGTTTTCGAATAAATATTTCTGCAGACTCTTATTACTTGGTGGTGAAGTGATGCTGGTCCAGGACCCCATCCTTGCATGGACACCTGGAAGCCCTGAGGCGGGAGGTGTTTGGCGTGCGGTGCCCAGCAGATGCCTGCGCAGCCACTGTCCAGGCACCTGCCAGGACCCAGGGGTGCTCCATGTGCTCTGGCAACGGCCACGGTTTGCAAAACGCATGGCATTTCCGAGGAAGCCTTTCAGCCCTGGGAGCACGGCATGTCAGCTCTTGGCTTTAGCCTCTTGCCCCGGGTGCTGTGGCAAGTGCCGCTTTGCCCCTTTGAGAACTGGGGTTTGGCTCCCCACTCTCCTGTCTTCGTCCTGCAAGGGTAACTGCAGGTAGCTGGTAATGAACTCTGAAGAGCTGAATGCTAATGAACCGCATTGCTGTACCAAAATGACAATAATGGGCATTTGAGCTGCAGTAAATAGTGGAAAACAACGGGGAAAAAAAAGTTGGAAATGCATAAAACTGTCACTTTGACAGAGCTGGTTTATGACAGTAGCTGGGTATAATTGAAAACTGTTATTTTTCTTTAACTGCTGTCTTTCAGAGGTTATATATTTTCAGGTCAGAAATACGCCAGCATGCTATAAAGTTAAATGCAAGAATGTGTAGAAGAGCAATTATGATAAGTGTGGTTTACCCCGTAGCAGCCTAAATGGTTAGGAGCCACAAGGGCATGTTTGGCTTAGCAAATTGGCAGTATGATTTGTTTAGTCTTCCACTCAGAGAGAGTACGGCCCAACAGAAAATGTGCTGGAGAAACCTGGCCTCCAGTTCTGGCTCTGCCCGTGGTCTGCTGGTTGTGTCTCATTCCTGCCTTTGGCGAAGGTAAATAAGGATTCCATTTTCTGTGACATTATATCGGCTTAAACTCTTATATTGAAAAAAGAAGGCAAAAAGTATAATGCAGTATAGCTGTTGTTAAAGTCCACTTATTTTAATCAGGTTCTGCCATAGTATCATTTAGCTCTTTTGAAATAAGTCTGTGGTGTCAGCTCACTCCTAAGTGGTTGGTTGCTTATGCTGGAAAAGGCTTTGAGTGCTTCCAGCACTCCTGTCCTGTCCGTAGTAGCTAGCGATGTTTTCCAGCTTAATTTGAGGAGTGGAAATGGGTCCTGGGTGGTAGAACATGCCCGGCCACCCGCTCAGCCGCTCAGGAGTCGGCGAGATGCTGCTCACCCGCTCTGCGCCGCTCGCTCCTGCCTACTTGTGCAAACCACATTTCTATTCTGTGCTGGCTTTCTGCACAAGGGAAAGGCTGGAGGTAATTTTTGTTCATTAGCCTCCACTTTGTAGTTCACGCACGCATAACTGATCCCAAATCTTCTGCATGTTTTCTCATTTGAAATCTCTTTTCAAGTTCTAATAAATTTATTTTTTAACTAAAATTCAGCATGTGTGCGAGGCTTTCCCTGAAATAAATGTTACTCAAGAATTTTGGTGTCTGCTTTAGTTGAATGGAGCATGGAATGCTTGATATTTCATCATTGGTTGTAAACAGGACGTGAGCAATGAGGTTTATGTATTTTTCATAAAAGACAGTTAAGGGCTATGAATCCCTTGAAAAGTTCAAGCCAGGAAAGGTGAATGAAAATAAAAAATAAAATCACTGATGCAACCTTTAATCTTCCCACTACCCATATCAATAGGATTGTATCAGAAATAACAGCAGTGCTGTTCTCTCCATTACATTTATGATTGTGTCAGCATTTCTGCAATAAATCCGTATTTCTTGAGCTTTAACTGCCTGCTATAAAAATACCCATAGAGCTAGAACTTGTTGCACATGCATACTGCACATGTATTAAATCGGACATAAAAATCTGCCCAGCTCTTTTAAGGTACTGCAGAGGAAAGACTCAAGGTGATAGGGTTTGGGTTGCGTGTTGCCACATCAGTCTTCCAGGGCACCCTGGGCTTGCTCAGGGTGGCTCCTCTTTCACCTGCCGGATCGCTGGGAGCTGTGTTAGTGCATCGAGGGCCAGCCCAGCCGGAGTTACCACTGGCTCCAGAAGAACTGATGAAAAGTACAAGGGATTTTGGCGGGGGAAATCTTTTTCATTAATGTAGCCTTTGTGATAATAGAGTGCAAAGGTTTGCCCCTCCCTCTAGTGCTTAAAACGCGTGGAAGAAAATGGTAGATGATGTTTGTTTATTTCACCCGTTTGGAACTGATCTACTCGCGAGTTCTGAGGGAAGTGCCGGATTGCAACAAGGGGTTTTGCCCAGCTAGTGTGCTGGGTCGAGCACGGCTTTGGGGGGAGATGGTCACCGTGTCCTCTCTGCAGTTGGGCACATTGTAGCAAAGTGCAGAATTGTGTAAAAGTGGGAATTTCTACTTTGCAGAGAACTTCAGTGTTTCAGCAATTTTTTCTTGGTACATCTTAGCAAATAATTAAAATAGTTAAATGCCCGATTTTTTTTTGAAAATATGAATACTGTTTTTTTTGGCTTTGCTTCAGGCTAAGGTAGCCCAGCTGGAAGCTCGGGGAGTTGCTGCTTGGGTGACCTGGAGCTGGACCGCTGCTTCCTGACAGACCCCATCTCCTGTGAAGGGGGCACATGGCTCGCCAGGGAAAACCGTGGTGTTAACTTCTGTTAACCAGGAATAGCCTGGCCCTGAGCAAAGCTGTGGCAGGGGAGAGGAAAGGGAGAGAGGAAAGCCCCAGAGTTTGCTCACGTGCTCGAGCTGTAGGGGAAATAGGCGCGTAAGAGTGTCCCCATCTGCCTGAGGAGCAGCTCAAGGCAAAATCCTTTCTGTTATCCCAGTGTTAATCAAACCAATCTTTTTCTCCTTTACAAGCAAACAAGCGTTTGTTTTCCATTAAAAATACACATTAACACAGCTAACATTTTTCTAAAACTGCATTTTCCATCTAGCAATCATCTCTGCAGTTTCAACAAAATTAAATAACTGCAGTCTTGGTTGAGGATTGCTTTTCTCTTACCTCCTCCACACATCCAGACTTATCTCCAAATGTGTAAAGATAATTTAATCACCAGCAAGGGTTTGTCTTGTCCAACAAAATCCAATGTAATTTTATTAAGGGGAAAACTGGGAAGGGATAAAGATCAGGACCATCGTTTTTAATTCTGTAGCAGCCCGTCCAGTGTCTCATTTTCCTCTTTGTAAATGATTCATTGCTGGTAATTGCCTGGGAAGGAAAAAATGACTCCTCTGTTCCCAAATCTCCCACATGCATCTTCGTGCTGCCTCTTTTGGATTAAGACTTTCCCCAGCATAGTCGGAAAAATGTCCCTTTGCCCTTGCTGTGCCCAAGTGGAGAATGCAGGACAACTTGGACATGGGGTCTTTGCTCCCGTGCAGAGCTGGCAGGTGAAGAGCAGCATCGGGAAAGGGGTAAGATCTTCTCTGGAGGCGGCAGGATCTTAAGATGTCCATGAAAGCTTTAAATGCTCCTTCTGCCCTCCTGGAAGAGGCAGGCAAATGATGGCCTCGGGTTGGTGTCTGGGCTGTTGGCTATCTCTTTTTTGTTGAATAGGGTAGACTAAATGGACTGATGCTGTTTTGGACATACGGTGATTTCCCATTCAGGTTCTCCTATGTAAAATAACTGATCTGTTACTGTTCTATAACTATGGAGACCCTAGTCCTCTTTTTGCTCAAGAGTGGGCATTAATTTTTTTCTTTAACAGAAGTTGAAATGTATAGGAAGAATGCCTTATAGTTAAGAAAAGCCCTCAAGTCACCGTACATTTTTGAGAAACCAGCTCGTCATTTCCCTGTGCTTTACTCGTGGCCTTTCCAACCCTGGCAGTACATCTGTGCGCAGCTTTCTGAGCTCTGGCTTGTCCCATAACAATGTAGCACGCAGAGAGATGCCTGCTAAACTCTTCTGCCACCTTTCTTAATCATAGAGCAGCTCTGCTTTCCTAGAGAGCGGCCGCCTTGAAGTCTGCCGCTATGAACGAGCTTTGACAGCTGCTGCACCCTTGCCCCTTTAATCCACTGCAAAATCAACATATTGCGTTTTGTGCTGGCTGGGATACAAACATCCCCTCTGTATTTCCTCACATCAGGAGAAGGGCAGGGTGTGTAGAGGCTCTGGACTTCAGAGATGGACCAGGAATGGCTTAGGCTTGATCTCTGTAGTAACTTGCGAATTAATGAAACGGAATCGATAATAATCCTGAAAATCACCCTTATTGTAATATTCCTGCATCCTGGTTACAGAGGTTCTTCGGAAAGATATCTGTGAGAATCAATAATACCATGTTTGAAAACTTGGGTCTGCTGATAAGAGTCCATTTTAAATTAAACCTGTGTTTCCAAATGGAAATGTGGTTGCCTAGACTTGAGTCACCTGTCTGGACTTGAGTCGTTTGCATTTAATGCAATCCAGTCGTCCAGACATAGTTAACTCGTTCGCTCCGGAGTGTGGATTGAAATAAACTTTGGCAGGTGAAGACGTTTTTTCAAGTTACCAATCCATTTCTTTCTAATGGGAACTACATTTTCAGTACATCTGTGATGTTCATGCTTCGCTCACTGAATTGCTCATTAATAACTTAGGGCATTTGGTTGGAGACCCTCTGAAAGTTATTTCCGTGGCAGCGGGGAAGCTGCCTTGCCGTGGAAGGGGTCGCCTGGAAGCTCGGGGTGGCCGGGCGCGGGGTGGGATCCAGCACTGCCCTTGGGCAGCCCCGGAGACCGGAGGCTCCTGCGGTGGCTGCCCGTGGCCTGCGGCTGCTCCTGGCCAGAGCAGCTTGGAAAAGGAGCAGCAGCGGCAGCTCGGTGCTCCCGGGCGTTTCCTTCTGCTGTTTACCCGCCTTGTGGTTTCTTCTTTCAGCTGTATTGGATGTTTGGAAAATTAATCAGACACTTTCCCTTTTCAAAAGAAATACATTCAACACACAGAAAGCTGTTGCACGCTGATTTATTACACAGCATAAAGGATATTGGATCTCAGTTTTGTATGTCAATAATACTTGTTTTTCTGTATAATCAAATGATGATTACAGAGCTATCACATTTGTGAAATGTGCCTCACAGACTATTGCATAGTTTTATCAGAAAAAAAATCCCTTAAAATACAAGCTGGAATCTGTAGAAGCTGGAAGCTATATTTTATATTAATAACAACATCCTAGCAATGGCTATTTTATCTGTATAGCTGTAGGTGGCACAACTTGAAAAAACTTGTAGGTTATACGAATCACCTTTAATTTTGTGAAGGCAGGCAGCTAAAATCTGGAAAGTGCTGCAGCTGGAGCCACTCGTGTAAATTACATTTTCCTTTTTTTAAGCAGCAAGGTGGCAAAGCACCTGGAGACGGTCTTTAAGCTCTTATCAGTTTCCTCAGCTACCACAGATTCAGTTGTCACAGAATGCCCGATTTATTTGGGATAATGCAAAGTTAATGGAGAAAGGAAGAATGTGTCCTGCGTAAGGTGTCACTGAATTTTGACATGAAGTCTTTCCCTTGTTTATTGCAGAAAGTTGAAGGCAAACACGGAGCGAGGGGGAGCAGGGAGAGCCCTGGCTGAGCGCTCAGCCAGCTGGATGCTGTACCCAGAAATTGGCTTCCTTCCCTACCTTTGCCACAGAGTTGGTCCACACTGGTGAGTTAAGTCACATTTCTCCTGAGCTTTCTGCTAACCCACTCTTATTTTCTGAACGCGTTCAGTCCTGGCACATCAGGAGTGTTTATGTTTTAAAAATACCAGGTTTTACATGGTTGATACTCTTGGGCAGTGAGATCACTGGTCTTCTGTGCCCCGGGTTATCCCCCCGTTCGTGACACAGCTGATGTAATGGTAAAATAATGTTTGAGAGCAGCTGGGATTGAAAGCATGAGTGTGGATGCCATGGCTCATTTGTGCAATTGTGCTGCTTAAGCTATTTTCTGTCTTTCCTATGTTTCCTCATCAGCTTCTTATTTCCCAAGCGCTGAAAGCTCTGTCTGCTCACCACAGCAGTGGGTCACACGCTGCTCCTCATCTGCTTCATGCAAAGTCAGCTAGGTCACACTGAGCAGGCCTCAGGTGACACAGCCACAAATTGGCCAGGTGACTTTGTGTTGAGACGGGCAAGGACTGCTTGTATTATCTGGAAGTTCTCAGCTCTTTCTGCAAAAACTGGCTTGGATGGTGGTCTTGAATCCTGCTGGGAGAAGCAGTTGGAAGAAGCTAAGATTTCTGTTCTAGAATAGCATTGGTATTGCTAGGATATCAAATTATTAAACAGAAATAAAAAGAAAATTGAGTAAGTGCTCATTATCTGAATGCAGTTTATTCTATGCATAGGATGAATTGGTTTCATGAAAATCAGGATGATCAGGGTTATATCATAATGTTAGAAGACCAAACTAGTGTTTTATGTGTGTTTGATTCTTTTAAAGCAGCTTATCTGTTGCATAAAAAAGTTATTAGGTTTTATGAAAGGGTCATAAATATCTTAGGTTTTTAGCATTAACCAAATCTCAGCTCTAGCCACTATGGAGAGCAAGTTAATTATAGGATAACCCTTATCTGTGTATTCACATGCTTTCTGAAAGTATCTGGTCCTGAGCACTGCTGGGGCCATTGCTCCAGACTTAGGTCTGGCTGTGGCTGGAAAATACTGAACTTCTGTTTCCTGTGGGGCTTCTAGCTGAAAGTGTCACTCTTCCGTGCTGCAAAGCGCAGGGTGCCTCGGTGTCCATCACGCAGGGGTTTGCAGGGCTGCTGTGCTGCTTGCCTTGCGCAAGGCAGTGGAGTTCACAAACACCCGCAAGGCAGTTACGCAGTAGGCAGTTCCCTTGTCCAGGCTGACAGAAAGATCGAATTTTATTGTCTTTCGCAGCTGCTTCAGAGTAATGGTGTCGAGACTGCGTTTCAGGCTTGCTGCTGCTGGAAGCTCTGTGCTAAATGGAAGACTTCCATCTCTGCTGTTCCCTATTTCAAACTGCTCTTTGTGCCACAAGAGAGAGACCTCTGTGCAAGAGTCATTTGAATGCATTGGAAAACAGATCAAAGCATTTTGTGTTGCAATGAAAAATCAAAACAAACCTTCTATGAAAACTTTAGTTTGGGAAACGCTGTCTGCGATGTTCCAGTGCGATGTCAGAGAAGTAGTTCTCTCTACATTTCCTAACCTGAGTGCTGGCATGGCGCCTGCCAGTGTTGGAAACAACAGCATTTCAACGGCAAATTTTTCATCACGTCCTGGAGCATGAAGTTCATTTCTTGTCTGTGTTCTCTTTTTCTTCCCCCCACTCTGCCCTGTTTTCCTTTTCTACTTAAATTCCAGCTCTCTTGTGGTGCTTATAAGGCTCAAGCAATTTCTGCCCAAGCTTGCGGGCAGCCCTCAGGTGGAGCTGGACTTAGCCGAGGTCGGGTGGGAGCCGGGGTGATGCCCAGGCTTCACCCCGTGCCGTGGGGGTGCCGGGGCGGCTCTGCGCCCTGTCACACACTGCGCTGCCTCCCGAGCTCAACCGCAGTAATGCGCTCGGCGCTGGAAAGCACTTCTAAGCCAGTAACAAGAAAACCCTTTTAGCCTTTCAGGGTGCTTTTACATTTGAAAAATAGTTATTCTGATAAGGCAATGTGAAACTTTGTTTTAGAGGCTGTTTTCTTTTTATAGCCTTTTCAACTGCGTGCACAATGAATGCATAAAAACGAAAAAAGTATGTTAGAATTTTTAGTCTTTTATCTGTTTCTCTTGTTACGATGGTGTGTATTGACTGGCCTGGTTTTGTTTGGGGTTTGGAAAGGGTTTTATTGCAGAGAAGAGATTCCTGCTGTGGCTACCACTATACACATGAAGACCTGTGAATTTATAGTTGCCTCCATTCCTGTGGCTACAATAAATCGAAATGCGAGGGAGAGCTCTCACTGCGCCAGTCAGGCAACAGAAGGATGTGAGGGGAAGTGAAGTTCAAGCAAACCAGAGAGCCCAAGGCCAAAGAAGTTGCCTTTGCTCTTTGCAAGGAGCTTTCCCTGGGTCTGTGCTCGATGGAGTGACTGGGCAGCAGCGCCGTGCTCCTGTTCCCCAAAGGCACCGCGCGCAGCCCCCTGCCTAATCAAAGCAGCTTTAGTGAATAACTTACATTTGTTAGAAATTTATTTACATTTTCTTGCTTCAGTTGAGTTCAGTGTGCTGGAAATGTACAAACGTACTGTACTTTTCCAGGCATTTTTTAAATTACATTTTTCCCCCCGCTGTGAACATCCTCTTGGTCCTGCCTTGGGCAGTGGGAGTGACCGGCTCCGTGCTGAGGCAGCCCTGTGGAAACCAAAGCTCCGGCAGTCGAGTAGGGGAGGGCGCTCCGTGCCGGGGCTGGCGGCCCTGGCGCAACTGCGCGGCGCCGGCGGAGAGCCCCGTGCAGCAACCTGCCCGCAGCCCCTGCCGTCCCGCGCGCGGGGGCTGCGGCAGGTTTGCTGCCCGACCGCAAAGCTCTGCTGGGTTCAGCTTGGACATGCGTTTCTTGTTAACCACCTCCTGGGAATATTACACTTGCTACGAAGGCTTCTTTTATGTATAAAATAATTGGGTCAGGATTTCTTAGGGATTTTTTTTTTCTCATTCGAGATAAACAACTGAAATGAAAGCCAGTTAATTGAAAAGGAGGCTTTTCTTGTAGCCCTTCCCCGCAAAGCGAGTGACCCTGCCACCCCAGCACAGCCACGGTCTGCTATGCGGGCGCCTGGTGGGGAGGCAAGAGAGCAAGGGATCAAAACCCTGAGGTTTTGCAGAGTAGGGACTTGAGCCGCTCATCTCTCTTTGCAAAAATAGCCCCAGCCTCTAGACTGTTTTTCTCTTTTTCTCTGTACGTGTGCATAAACAAATACGTGGGTGTTTATCCATAATGGAATAGTTCCAGTGGGAAATAGGGATGAATCGAACAGCTGAATTTTAGCAAATAAATGGCTTGACAGAGCTTTGTGGGAGGCAGTTTGGTAAATCTGCCTGTTAAAAACAACCTTCGTTCTGTTACTTGGTCCTTCCTCTGGAGTTGGAAGATGAGGTTTCCTCCTCCTGCCTGCACAGCCTTGGATCCAGACAGACCTGCCCTCACACTTCATGGCTCCTGGAGCCTTTCTCCTCCTCTAGGCCATGGNTTAAAAACAGCCTTCATTCTGTTACTTGGTTCTTCCTCTGGAGTTGGAAGGGATCCAGACAGACCTGCCCTCACACTTCATGGCTCCTGGAGCCTTTCTCCTCCTCTAGGCCATGGGCAATCGGCTCCCCTGTGCTTTCTTCCCTCTGAGCTGATAAACTTCTGCCTTGGTGCAAAATTTTTGAAATTGCAAGAAAAAAAAGAAAAATCCGGAAAGGTTGAACCTCATGTTGTGCCAAGCGCTTCTAGGGAGTGCAGTGTATGGGAGGCACTAGAAGCCCCTTAACTTCAGCAAGTTCCATCTGAATGTCCCTCCTCCTAGGAGAAGAGGTCTTTGGGCTGTATATGCTTCTCAAGTGTGGGCCCTCCTAGGAGGGTTTCAGGGCCATATTCAGGACTGGTAAAAGGTGCCGAAGCACCTCTGGCTGGACACTCGTCTCCCCATCCCCTGGCCGGTGGCAAGGGAAAGCCCTCCAGCACCAGCCTGCGCTCCCCTCCTCAAACTGCTGGTGGGCGGCAGGTTTTCTGCCTTTACTCATCTCATGAAAATAAAAAACGTTACTCATGGAAGGAAGCACAGCACTCAGTAAACAGCTTTTGCTTATATGCTTTGTTGAACAGGAATTGACTTAATTATATGCTTAAAGAGAAGCATATGCACATGTACTCTGTTGAATCGCAGCTCGCGCTGGTGATGGGTGCAGGTTCTGGCCCTTAATTGCTTCTTCAAATACTGGGGAAGCAGGGAGGTAGGTGCCTGAAACAAAACTGATACATGGGTTTTGAAGACTTTGTTGTGTAAACATGTGATGGAAAATAGACAGGTGGAAGTATTTTTAATCATCACAGCTTTATCCTTCTTACAAAAGGATGGATTTAAAGTAAATTAAAAATATTAAAGATTTATAAGGAACAGAGGCAGCAGGAATCACTTTAATTTCCTCACTTACCATGTATAATGATAGCCCTAGGGTAGGATGAGAAAAGGGTAGAACGTCTGAGTAGAGAGTTATCCGCTAGGACTGTATTTTTTTTTCCTTTGATGTGAATGTGCAGCTAATAAAAATACCGTAAAGGCACAAGCGGCTGCTCCGTGAAGAGCGTTCGCATTAACTGTGCAGCGGGGAAGGCCCGAAGCAGCTATCAGGGGCCTTTGCCCACTGTGCCCTGGCTCCACAGAGGCTGCCAGCCCAGGGCAGGGAGGTGGCAGCGACTGCTCTTGCCATTGCCGTAGATCTTTTGTGCGTGTTTCCTCTGCAAACATTTCCCTTCTCTCGGTGGAGGCCTTGTCCTCTGCTGCTCAGAAGGCGCTTCCATCCCGTGGGCGAAGGGGCGGATTTGGTGCCGCTGGCGCCCGTGCCAGCGGCAGCTCTAAGGCGGGGAGCCCTGCAGCAGCAGCGCTACGTGCGTCTCCTCACCTGTGCCGAAAGGAACCCGGGCTCACGGCTGCCCAGGAGCGTGCGGCCGGTTTGCAGGGCAGAGCAGACCGAGCCAGGATCCGACCGGGGACTCGGGGCCACCAGGGAGATGACCTCATCGTCACTTATTCTGCCCTTCTGCCAGGACCTTTCTGGAGTGAAACCTGCTGTTTATGTCAGGCTTTCAAGGCTGCTACTTCTCTATTTGACCTACAGCAAAGGCTGTGGCGTCAGCACACGAGTGCATGCCAAAGTCCTCTGCTGTTGCAGGGGCGATGGGTTTGGCTGGCAGCTGCGTTGTGCCTGCCTCTGTGCTGAGGTGTTACCGTGCCATGAAACATGGTCCCTTTTCTGCCTATCATGGTCAGAAGCCACCTCTTCCTTAGAGCCCCAGCACTGCAAAACACTCCCCAAGCCCCCGCCCTGTCACACATGGTTGTAGCTGTCTTGTTTGCAAGCCTCAGGCCTGTTCTCTGTGCTTCCCTGGACCCTAATGTAGCAAAACCTTTAGACCTGTGCCTGGCTCACTGTCAAGCAGCAGGACTCGGGCTCTGGTTTTTGTGCCGTGCTGAAACGACCAGCGCCACAATGTGCCCAGTCCTTGTGAGCTGCCTTTGGCAGCAGGGCCACCTGAAAACCCCATGCTGGGTCCTTGATCTCCCCAAGTAGCTCATTAGTTTAACAAAAAAAGAGGGCTTTTTCCTCTGTGGTTAGTTCCCCACAGCTTCCCAGACCCCTATTTGCCTAGCGGAGTGCAGGGGGAAGCCTGCTGTTCCTGCGGGCCTGGCCCTGAGCTCGAGCTGTACTTGAAAACGGGAGATTCCCCAGCTGATGGTCTCGTGTCTGTGGGCTTCTGCCAGCTATGTACTGCAAAAGCTTCCCAGTTTTCCCTGCTGAAAGAGCCAGTCGTTGCAAGAAGTAATTGCTCTTTAGTCCAGAGGTTGGGGGGGAAATAATATAGTATTAATTATTTAATGTGCTCCTGATATATTAATGTCGCCCATAGGATGTGCATTGCTGAAAGAAAGACACAAGGCACTTAAATTCTAGGTCTCTATTTTAGCTTTGCTCTTTTTAAGAAAGTTATAAATTAGGCTGTTACCTAACGGAGTTACAGAATACGCTTATTGTGCCTGTAATTTTCTGCATCAGTTGTAAATTACCTTCTTTTATTTTGCCATCTGCATAATTATTTTTTATCCTTTTGCCTGTGTGCATAATTTGTTACCTTGGCAACCTTTGCCATTCTAGCAATTTTTGTGGATTTTTTTCAATTTTTCTCATGTGAATATGATATTGGAAAGATAGATATATACCCCAATAGTATGAAACTTCAAGTGACAGCAAAGTCTGAGACTAAAATTAATTAACGTGCCCAATGAAAATAAATGGAAAAGCTCTTTTATGCCTTCATACAACTCTGTATAGTCATTTTATAAAGCAGAGTTAATAGGGGGAAAAAAAGCAGAACTAGCTGATTTTCTTCTGTATAGCTCACTCAGTTTAATTAGTTTGACTTGCAGAAAATGTGACTAACGGTCACTGTGGCATTAGCTAGTTGTGTGCTGATACTCCCTCAGGTCATCTGTTTGGAATACAGAAGTAACCAGGAGAATCTCTGTGCTACAGGTTGGTTGTTTTTTCTAAAGTTTATCACAATTTAAGTATGTTAAAGCATATTAATTCACATTCACTCTAAGGAGCTATTTTCTTGTGCAACCATCTTATAGAAAAGAGCAAGGAGGAAGGATAGGAATTTGGCTCTGCATATCTACAGATTCATGTCTATATATGTTTACCTATAGTGACCCGATAACCCAAAGCAAAGCTCCTGTAGTGTCTGGTTTCCAGTATTAGAGTAGGGGTTATAATTTCACTTCTGTTGCCATTAAGTCGTCGGTAACTGCACTTGTTTGTATTTTTGACCTGAGAAGTGATGTTACAGATTAGGACTGGTCCTGAAGTAAACTATATTGATATGAACTGATGAAATGGATAATGATAAATACAAGAAGGAAGTGATACACAATAAAAAATGCGAGGCCAAAGATGAAAAGATGTTATCTAAAACTCCATTTATTATGTAGAATGTTTTTTTCCCCATAAAACGAAGTTTTAACTCTTCTCCCAGAATATAGCCCATAGAAGACAAAAGAGCTTAATTACTGCCTCTGATTTTTATTTCTTAAATTGGTTACATTTAGAATAGCATAAAAGCAACTGATCCTTGAAAATTTCATCTTGTTTGGAAGAACTATTTGACTTAAATCTTAACTCTTAAATATAAATGTCATTTGTCCCCTTGCAGAAGCTGTGCTGGTGCATAGACACAAGTGACTGGACTTGCGGGGTTTTCCTCCATTCTTTTCTGATGGATGGGTGGATCCTACATGGTGGGTTATTGCCAGTCTCCTTCAGTTGGTTATTTTGATAGGCTTTGGACTCATGCTGGCACAAACTGGAGACATGAGGCCGTTCCAGGCTGTGTCCCTGTGTGTGCTTATGAGGGAGCTGCTGGAAGAAAGGTGTGTAGCAAAGTTTAGAAAGCCCTAAATAGAGTGTCATAAAAGACAAGCATGAAGGTATGTTTTGAAGTACAGCAGGAGGCATGTTCATATACGTAACAGCAAATATATCAAGTCTTTTGGCTTCTCAGGGTGCATTTCCTCGGCCTGCAAAGAATGGCACGTGCTCACCACTCTGAGAGAATTCATGCCCTATTTGACTCCAAAATTGTGATTTATTAACTACATAATACTTCATTTCCAAATACCTAGCTGATACCACATCAAAGATTAAATGTGGTGATTGTTTAAAATTATGATTTATAACCAAACACAATGCAATTTCTGTAGATTCCCTCCTGTAAATTTAATAGATGAATTATTGTGTTCTGTTAATTCCAGTGATTTAAGTGGTACTGAAGACAAACGTGGATTTAGACTAACATATAGATTTCCCTTAGCTCTTGTTGCTGTTCAACATTCGTATGCTGCTTTGTTAAGTGGCACCTTATGTTGAATAATGCATCGCTCTGGGTTGTGCAGCAGCTGTAATAACGGGACACACGATGGCAGCTTGGGGTGTTCAGGCAGCAGTGCGGTTCCCACGTCTCTGATGTGGGGGGAAATCAACTCATCCCTCCCAAAACGCCCTATTACCTCTACTCGCCTTTGCAGCAAGTCATCTCTGTTCCTCTAAACCTTCCTTGGCTGTAGAGTAATTATCACCTTAAAATACCAGAGCTGCTGTTAACTTCACTCTTTTTTTTTCTGAGAACCTGTCCTGTTGGAAGTTTTAAAAAGTTGCTACGAATTCCCAGCTTAATATCATTCTAGCAGACATCAGCAAGGCATTTGTTAGTGCAGTGTAGTGTATAGCGGTTTGAACACTCCTCATGAAGTGCAGGGTTTGGACACAGGCTGCGCGTGGTTGTTTGCAGCTGGAAGGTCGGCCAGGAGGAATTTTACCTACAGTCCACAGACAAGGTGAAGCAGATTTTTTTTTTTCATACTGCTCAGAACTCTCCATCAACCTTCATCTTATAGTCTGTTAATTAGATATGAGAAACAAAGCAAAACAAAATCATGGAGCTTTGCATTTCGATCTTTGTATTAATCTCAAAATTACTCTTAAGAGAGTAATTTTGGGGGGTAGAACTATAGACATCCTGTCTGCTGCTGCTTTTGACAGGTAGTGGCAGCAATATCCCAGGCCATGGGAATTCACTCTGCAGAGCTGGCGCTGAAACAAGTCTGCACAGGCGAGAAAAGACAGCGAGCACCCTGGCGGGATGCCGCCTTGCGCGTCTCCTTTGCTCCTGAAGAGTTACTGTGAGGCTTTTGGGAGAGTTTTTTGCGAGTATTATTGTGAGACTTTGCATAAGTCTTAGCTGGTTGTTTCATACTGCAGTAACTTCACCCATCTGTGAGCTGAGTATTTGGGAGTTTGTTGTCTTTCATGTGCCTGCATCTACATCTGGGTAAAGATGAACAGCAACTAGGAAGGTTTGAAAGACGTAAAATTGGATTTGTCTCCCCAAGACGAAGAATGAAACCACTGTAGTTTATAAATGCTTTAAGTTGTTAGGTTTACTGTTTGAGGGTAACTTTTTGTGCAGCCTTACAATCTAGACAGAATCTTGTCTAGAATGATAACTTCCCTCCTGAGGAACAGCTCGCTGCCCTTGCAGGGACCACGTGCTGGGGATTTCAGCTTCGGTTTCCATGTTCTGTAAAGCACTGTGCTGTATTGCCTGTCTGCATGTTAATTTGTCCCACTGAACAGCTTTTCTTTAAAGAGCGTAAACTCTAATGTGTGCACGGAATAGTGCAGCTCTCCCAGAAGTGGGGAGGGACTTTTTTGATGCTGCTGTATTTGCAATTGTAAAATATAATGGGTCATGAATGATCATATAACTTAGCTAAGAAACTCTTCTCAGCAAGAACTGTACAGAGTAATTTTATCACAAAGCTATGAAAAATGCTTATTGCTGTGGGAAAGATGACGTGGGAGTCCTGGATTTTCAAAGTAATTGTTAAAGTGAGGGCTTGGCAGCAATTACAGCATGGAAATATTTAATAATATCTTGTTTTTAAACATGTTGTTAATTATGGTAAATACGAATAAATATTAAATGAATGTGTGGCTTGAGGAGTAGTGGCATTTGCAAGGTCTGAAGCCAAGTGGAACTGACTGAATTTATAAGAGCCCTTTGAGTGGAAGGTGCTCACAGAAAGCAAAGGAAGTATTTCCTCAGAGCGCTACTTATCAAACCGCCGGGAGCTTTTTCATCATGGTAATTCAGGAGCTTCCATTGATCTGTACCTTTGATCTGTACCAGTTAGGCCTTTTCCTGATACAGGTAACAAGATTCTCTCTGAATGAAGGTTTTTCACTCTTGAGGTTATTTTTTTAATAACCTTTTTTAATAACACAGCTTCACATTTCCATTTAATTCCATGGCTTGTATGCTTTCCTATTAGCACATTATTTTAAAAGAAGGCATGGTGCTCCTCAAGCAAAATAGCAATTAATAAAGACAGCCTAAAGCACCAGACCTTCACTGCCAGCAAGATGGGTGCAGCCTGGGGGCAGTTTCCTGAGCTGAAGAGTGAAGGCGGACGGGTGCCTCTTGCAAAGATTGGCTTGTTTGCTCGCGTGTGACGCGGAGGGGACTCCTGTTTACATGAACTCCTCGAGATGTGCCTGATTAGAGCTAAGATTCCCTCCTGATTTACTGGCCCTTATTCAAAGACCATTAGTCTTTTGGAAGAACATAAGTGGGCTCTAGATCAGGCTTCGTGTCATTAAACAGCCATATTTCCTGGTTCTCGGGAACTGGATTCTTGCGATGATATTTGAATTAGGTATTACGAGGCTGATGTAGGAAGTAATAGGTGATATTCTGTAATGTAAGTTATAAGGGAAATTGGAATAGAAGAGCATAATGATTCCAGAGGGTCCCAGTGGTTATTAATCTTGTCGTCCCTCTTCCCTCTGTCACCTCCCCAAGTCAGGGACTGGTAGTGAAGCAGAGGGCACCAAGACGATACCGATAGCTTTGCAACCCGCCCGCTCTGGTTTTGTGGAAGTCAGTGGCACTGCTCCCTGTCCACTCCATTCAGTTAAAAGCCTGTTTATGGAGCGAGAAAAAGAAAACACCTTTAAAGACTTGAAATGTGTTATAAAATATTTGGAAAAATGCTTCAATGAAGAGCAAATGTAATCTGTGGAGTGACTGCAAGCAAGATCTTGCTATAGAAATTGAAACATAAGAGTTTTCTTGTAAAACAGAGATTACAGTGATGTAGTTCTTATATATAAAAATTTCCTTCCCCCCTCTGGAGGTTAAGGCAGGTTGTTCTCTTCTACGAATTTGATAGTTTGAAATACTGAATTTAAAGGGAAAAAAAAAGAAATTTTAAATAACGCTTGAAGTAGAACTAGTTAAAAAGATTTTATATCTCTGGTTTTCCTCAAAAAGAAAATCTGGAGGCCCAAGAGCTGAAGTTGCGCTGTGCACAGTGACATGGAGCTGCGTCGTGAGTTCCTGTCCCCGCCTGGCTAGAGGTGGCAGCTGCTCCGGCTCCCTGTCGCAGCCGCGTGGTGGCCGGGGGGCTGCGTGGCTGTGCGTGGGTGCGCCAGGGAAGGTCTCCGTAGTATTTATAAACTCCTTAGCACATACAGAATATCCCAGACATTCTCCTTAGCCTCCCCATTGCCCTCTCGGGGAAGTGCTTTCCTGCCTGCCTTGGCAGTGACACTGCTGCAAGGCCTCTGCCTTCTCCTGGGTAGAGAAGAGGTTTCTGTTGGTTTATTATGTGCTTTGTTTCCCTTGGGAGGAGGAGCAGGAGAACTGAGGCCCAACTGCAATAAATGTATTTGTTTTCCTTTAGTGATATGTCTCCATCCTTTTTTCCCTCTGCAGGTTTATCCTGTATAGCCTATTCAGTGGCAGAGCCCAGGCACCGGCAGACAAATTTGATTGATTTAGAAAACAGGAGTGCAGCCAGCATATTTTGCAGATTCCAGTTAGTTTTTTTTTTCAATATACTTGCTAATTTTTTTGAGTGTTAACGTGAGAAGAAGTATACCTGATAAAAAGGTTAATCTTGTCAGATAGGTCAATGGCACAGGATCTTTCCTGAGCAGAAATTCTAAGCTTGCACTCATAGCACGAATAGCAGAGACTGTAGCACAGAGAAAATGAGAGGTGAGCTTGTTTTCCCTCATTCTTGATTATAGAGCTGAGTGCTCGCGCGGCTCTCTTCCCTGAAAGCACTCTGCAATCACCCTCTGCACTTCCTTTTTGTGCTCACCCACTACTCTATTAAGAACTCATTAAACTGCACACCTGCAGTGTCTTTACCCTGAGCTGTAGCTTTTAACCCCCTACATCTACATAATTATAATACAGCCTGTGGGTGCTTTACTTAAGCCAAATAAAAATGGCAAGATTTGCTTATAAAACTTCTATATCATTTAAAACCACTTCAGAAACAAGAAGTGGTACTTTTGTTGTTGTTGCTACCAGCACTGAAGATGATATGAGATTTCCTGAGGATGGACAGGGTAGGGAGCTGACCAAGGACAGCTGGAGCAGAGCCTGGCCCTCAGGAGGGTGGCTGCGATGGGGGTCCCTCCATGGCCTGTCCTCGTGGGAGCTGTGCTGCATCCGCGAGGGCCGTGCAGGAGGGAGCCCTCGGGAGGGCTGGGCTCGGCTGGCGCTCTGCCAGGAGCCGGGTCGTCATGCACAGGCCTTATGCCCGTCTCTGTGCTCATGCTCGTACAGCTCGGCCTCCGCGTGGGAAGGGAGCACCCACACCGTTGAGTGGAAGAGCTGAACCGGCGCCTCCGGACGGCAGTTCCTACCTGCTCCTAAAAGATACCTACATTGCAGGCATGTGCGGAGTAGAATAATAATCACCTCTCACTGCACAACTCCCTACGTCCTGTAGCCTTCTTTGGCATGTATGCAGGCTAAGGAAAGCAAGTGTTTATGTGTAACTGAAAACTACCTGCAAGAAGGCAGCAGGAAAGAACGATCAGCCGGCTGTCCTGGCTCGGTGAGCTTCCAGCAAGGACATAAGCAGGCGCATACTTGCCGGCTGGATTGCAGTTCACAGCCAGAGAAAAGCTAGGCTGGCTGGGCTCCGTCACAAACACCTGCTGCGGAACGGGTTCTTTCTTGCCAAAGCCAAAAGCTCCTTCCTGAGAGTGGGAATTTTGCAGGCACCAGAAGGTGCTTCCCTGGGCTGCTGCTGGAGCTTGTGAAGGGCCAAGCACCAAAGGGAAGCCCAGCGTGCCGGGCAGAGCAGCCAAGAGCCGCAGCCCTGAGCTGCAAGGCAAAGCAGGCAGCAGGCCAGGCTCCCCCAGGCCTGCGAGAAAGCAGGCTGCATTCGACCAGGCTGGGACAGAAATCTGGCTTTTGCACGCATTGCTTTGGAGTCTTGACCAGGGAATACAAAAATAAACGTAAGCAACGTATTCTAGATAGAGCTGTAGTGTGCTTGCGCGTAGGAGATACCCCTACCCATGTTGCATGGTAGGTGTTATTTGCAGTATGAAACTGGAAAGGATCACAGCAGAAGGGGCTAAAAGGGCCATTACTGAATTCTATATATTTTCTTAAATGAAAGGCTATAAATAAATTGTGTTTTTCTGCCATATAAAATTTATCAACATTTGGTACAACTGTTTTTCCACCATTTAACAAATTATTTGAAATGGTTCTCTTCTGCTGCTCTGGCTATTCAGTTCATTGGCTCTGTCAAATGTTTATTGAAATAAAGCTCCTAGGTGCCAGAGTTTCTTTGTAGCCTGGATAAAAAGGAGCAAAATTTCCATAATATTCACAAATAACTGTTGCAGAATACCTAACAAATAATAGTGGCAAAATATTCATTGACTTTAACAGGCAAGTGGCTTGTGCAGACATTTGAAAGCACTCTAAAAGTGACCTGAAACATTTTTTTTTCTGCTGACTCAAAATGCCAAGGTCTTCAAGTATTATCTTTGGATCTTCTGAACACCAGAAAACCAGAGTTTGAAGGGACGTGAGCACATCGCATGATAGCACATCTGTTAGCAGAGCAGCTAAGTTCATGTGCACTGATTCAGTTTCACAGTGCTTTTTCTTTGAGAATTTATCACACCAAGGAATTTCACAACCACGAGAGAGGATTTCATTGAAAATGTGTCCTACCCTTTTTTCTTTTACAATCAGTGGTAAAGAGATATCTTTTCAAAGACAACAAAGGACACCTAAGAGTTATTGGGTATGTTTTCAAACCAATGCCTTTATTTATAAGAACATTTGTGACACTGTAAAGCCAAGTTCACTTGGAGCTTTCAGAGTTTCATCAGAAGCACTTAGCTGCTGAGATGGAAATCTAGTATCCAGGGTTTTTATTGTGCAACCAAAAATGACAATTGCAATATATAATTTTAACGTTGTCTAAGTAACCTGCTCAGATTATAACAGACCTACCCCTTGCAGCCCTGCATTTTCGTCCAGCTGAGCAGCGCTTGTGCCGTGGTGCGCAGCTGTGCTCATTGGCATGCTCTGGCTGTAGCCCTTGGTGACTGGGATTCTGGTTTGCTCAGCTTTCTCCTCAGTGGATGATGCTATTTATCCTGATACTAAACCTTCAAGCTGGCTTTGTCTAACTCAGAGTGACGTTTTGATATCTTCTCCTGAGATGTAGCTAACAGTGAGATAATGCGGGAGAAGCAAAGCCTGGGCTGCTGCTGTGCAAACAAAACGTGCCTGGAAAGGCCAAGTGAAGGACCCTTGAGGTCTGGCTTGTGCCCTCAGCGTGGCAGGAGCCCAGAGCGTCGACCCTGTTCGCTCCTTGGGCCGAACAGCAGTCACGGGAACTTTTCAGTATTTTTATTCCCTTGTCCTATTCGCATCACACCTGTGCTCAGAAATAAAGCCAGTGTTGTCCTCCGTAAAATATTACCTACTTTATGTACTTGATGACATGCAAATTCAACAGGCATAAATGTTTACACCAGCCTTGGCTGAACCTGTTCAAAATTGGATCATAAAATAAGTTTGTAAGCTATGCAAAACCTGCTGTGTTTTATGAAGACTGAGTGCATGTTGAATTTATGCATACTGTATAATTACAGCTTGTAATTCCTATAATGTAAAAAAGAAGTATCAATGTTACAGTTTTAAATCCCATGTTGGAAGTGCTTTGTCCTTGAGAAGCTTGCAGAGGGCTGTCTCCCACAGAGACCGAGTAATAACTAGCTTTAAAAAAGGATTAACACATGCAGTGCTTCATCGAGCTGGACCTAATCCTGCCTGTGACTTTCAGGTCCCTGTGAAGTGCAAGTGTTGGCCAAAATGGGAAGCAGCTTGGAAATCTCTGGATGCAAGGTCAGAATTGTTGTAGCAACAAGAATATTTTGAAAGGAACAGGTCGGGTCGGTGAATATTGAAATACAGCTGTGCTGTAGCTGAAATAACGCTTTGTCGTGCATCTTGCTGTGCTTGTAGGTGGTCCGGGCTGCCGGAGCTCCTGTGTGGGCGCCTCCTCATTGCCCGGCTGAGCTGCTAGGCAGCCTCGCAGTGGGACCCGGCCCACGGGCACAAAAATGCCCAAGGCCCCTGCGTCGTCCCGCTGGGTGCTGCTGGGTGAAATGTTCTTGCCGCTCATCTATGGGACCCGTGACTCCAGAGGGACTGGACTGAATGAAAGGCGGCTTCTTCTGCAGAAGGAAGTGTTCTCCTCCTGACATGATGCTAAAAACAGTGGGCCAAGAGGAAAAATTCGCCGTGAGGTTAATCACCTGCAGCGGAGCACACCGAACACAGCCTGATGGGGAACGTAATTATGCATGTGTGTGCAGGCAGGCTATACACTTACAAAGGAAATGTACATTATGGAGCAGCATTATGGTCATAATTGTTTCTGCTGAAGTTGAGGTCAGTGTGTAAAGGCTTTGATCATCTGAGTCATTAATTTTGTTTCTGACTTTTAACTGCATTTGCCTTGACTACACAGTACATCCCATGAATTTCATCGTGTTTCTTTCTGCTTCAGATGTGGCAGGAATCTTATCTAAAATCTGAGATCAAAGGTAAAATTCAGCTGATTTGCTGTCTGCAAGGCTGCATATCGTATAATTGAGAGCCAAACTTATCCTCATAGTTTTACGTTTTAATCTTATAGTTATGTGGTTTAAAAATGTCTGCATTGGAAGTGTTTTTCTATAGTGTAAGAAGGTTATTTTGATTTCATTTCATCCAAAAATTATTATAATACTGAAAAATGATTGACACTTTCCTGCATATCACTTCTCGCTTATGAAAAGCTTTTGCAGCTTACTGAAGTCACAGTTCAAATGCAACTTTGATCTGTGTGTCTAGTTTTGGACTTGTATAAACACATGCCAATAGAGGAACCCTTTTAATTTAAAACATGTTCCTTCTTTTTTCATGCAAGAAGGTGGTTCTTTCAATGAAACCTTTAAAAGCTTGCATCAGAATTCTTGTTTTGATTGCGGGTAAAAAGTCATTAGAGACTGGAAACAACTGAAGTTAAACCTGACTCCATTCTTCCCCTGTCTTGCAGATTTTCAATAATTTTCCAAAGATTAATTGATAAACCTTTAGGAAACCAAATACATATGCCTAGATATTCCCTAAGGAACTTCTCCTGCCTCAATCAGGAAGGGACAGCTTCTCAGAAGCGCCTGTGTGTGAGGATCTTCATTTCTCCTTATTTGCCTGTTTCTGGTGCTCCGAAGGCAGCTGGCTCTTGTTCCAAATGCCGTTTCTTCTGCCTGTGTACAGATGTGTGAACAGGTATGTAGCGTGTGCCTGCGAGAGGCGAGCCAGCCCTGGGGCAGCGCCGTGCAGTACGCAGCTAGCCCACAGGGCACCCTTCTCGAGGCTCTGAGCCTTTGTGGCTCTACATGTTCACAGTGCAAGGAGCGTTTTCTGTTGCTATGTTTTCTTTGCACTAGCTGAGGAGCAGACCCTCAGAAGTCGTCTTGTCAGTGCTCAAGATGACGATTTTTCTGTTGCTTATGAACCAGAACTGTCCGTCTTAAGACGTGCGTGCAGGATGCTGGGCCCCTGCCCCTGCTGGAGGAACCCAGCTGCGTGCTATGCACACGTGAAGCATTGCAGGGCGGCAAGCAACGGGGCCTGCGTTGCTCGTTGGCAGCCTCTTCAAAGGGGAACGCTCCAGCAACCGCAGGGTTGGCAGCGAGGATCCCCGGCCCGGTTCGTCTCACCACCGAGTCTACAGGTGCCTCGGTGCCCCTTGCACATGCCAGCAGGACGTGGGTCCGCCTGGCTGTGACCTAAATTTCCTTGTCTGCCTTCCACATAATTAATGAAGTTGAAATGACAAAGTACAAAGTCAAGTTGTATTACTGAGACTGGATTGGGGTTGTTATTAACGTGTTATCTCATTTGCATAATGAAATCAGATGGCTTTAGAGTGTTTAAGCTTTTTTTATTTTAGATGTAATTGTCACTGTGTCTTTCATTATTAACTAAAAAAAAATGCATGAATAATGTGTATGGACTTTTGGAACAATTGATTTAAAACTAAAAGCCAGAGCAAATTAAATGCCTTGTAGTGATGTGATCTGGCATCAGTGAAGGACAGTAATGGTTTTAATACCCATTTAGCCTTAAGTTTAATTCTATATCGGATGCTAAAGGAAGACCAAAAGCTTAAGCTCTAAGATAGGTGACTGGGGTGTGTGGGATTTGCAGAAGTTCCCTGCATGCAGAAGGCTTGGTCATCTTGGAAACCTGCCCCTCTTGATGCAGGTAGAGTGCCTACAAAAATTCTTCCCCGTGCATACTTGGAAGGTAATATTTTGCACTAAATACTGATTTCCAGTAAAGAATTTGACGAACTTTCAGAAGACTGGAACTGCTAGTGGAAATTATTACAGGCTGCTGATTGCTTTAGTCTAAAAGTAATTTTTCCTTAACCTAAAGAGAACAGCTGGTCAAGAATTGGACTTACTCTGAAAATGTGCATTTTCAGAAAGTGACCATTAAAATAGAAATCACTAGGTACTTAGCTGTTGGTGTAATTAAATAAGCAAGGAAATTAAATAAGCCGGTATTTGACCTATTGTCGAACCTATTGACCTGTATGTTTCATCTATTTATACCGAATGTGCAGGTGTAAAACACTGGGGCGTGTCTGTATTTTCCAGCTGTAATTCCTTTGATCTGCTTTGTGATATGAGCTTCTAGTAGCTTTCACAAGTCTCTTCTAGTCTCAAATGGGCTGCAACATCAGTTGGTGTATGTTGGCCCCTCAGTAAGTTGCTAATTATTTATAGGCAAAATGTCCTGAGCATTTCTGAAAGGCACTGAAAAAATACCAGCCAAAAGCCTATTGACCCAAATGAGACTAGGAAAAAAGTCGTTACTCAGCACTTTGTAGGCTCAGCTGCTCCCACAGCAGCAACTTGAGTGAACTGCAGAGTTTATGAAGAAGCTTCCTGCTTCCTAAGGTTGTACTGTTAAAACTGATTTAAGTAAACCTGGAAGACAGGCACTTCCCAAGAAATAACATAAAGCACATAGTATTGATAGGAACACCACACCAAAACCTATTTGCAAAAATTCCTTTAACAAGTCCAGTGAGTTGGCCGTTGTTATAATTTTGGAATGTGTGTACCTTGGATTGCTAGGGTGCTCCCATAAAAAGTATTAGATATGGTAAAATATTTAGGGGAAAAAGAAAGTATGTGCAGAATGCTGGGCTGCAGAATGGCTGCAGGCAGGCTGAAAGAAAGAGGACTTGAGAGGGATCTCGAATCCTGCCTGCAAAGGGCGAGTAGCGGTGGTGAAAGCCCCTCTCATGCTTATCTGAAGGCTGAACAAGGATATAAAAAGCAGGTGTTAATAGGGACCTATTTACTATTCACCTGACTATTTTTCTCACAATAAACTGACAGGTTTGAAGGAAATTGTGGTGTTGCATAACCAGGAATTGTGGTGGTGCCTGGTATGTGTTTAGCAGCCTATGAAACAGCTTTCCTCTCCTGATGCAGATTACATTTTCTACAATTCATCCCCAAGTTTGCCAGGTACTGCTGAGAGCAGTCACCTGTGTGTCTCTATTACGGTCCAAGACATGAAAAAGCTGCAGTACAGTTTAAGCCAAAGGAATTCTTTAAAATTGGCTTAATGGGAAAGAAGATAAGTTACCATGCAATTCCACCTAAAGTGTTAAAATATTCCTCTTTTTGATGGACAAGTCTTTAGCTTTCATAAAAATTATTCGGAGCTCAGAGGAAATGTTATTATTCCATTTTCACAACCAAATAGGTTTTAAACTCAGAATGTTAAACAAGTATTACAGTTACAGAGAGAAAATATTTACAGTATCAGAAATAACTTCTACCCACCATTTCCTTTAAATTTTGAGAAGTTGCACTTGAGAAGTATTTTGAATTGTATTTTGAATTTGAACTCCTCACCGCTTTGAAGATTAGATATGGATCCAGAACGTGGATTGTGCAGTAAAGAGGCAAACCTAAGATTTCCATCTGTAAGTGAGCTCTAGGAGATGCTAAATCTAGAATGAAATTTCCTTGACAAACCAGTACCCTGTTAGTGAATAACCAAGTCTGCATTCATTTCAGTCAGGCGAACTGTGTGCAGGGATCTGCTGATGTGAAGCTGCTTCAGCACATCCCATTTTATCATCTGCTGAATGAGTTTGTCTCTCGTAGGTGTGGAGTAGGCATAGCGCAGGATACACTGCCAGCCTTCTCTTCCCTTGCTTTGCTGTGGGGTTACATGCTCCTGTGCTTAAGACTGCATATATTCCCCTTCAAGCAGATACTGTGCTGCCCCTCGAGAATTTGTAGGACGTGGCCCTTGGGAGCAGCAGAGCCTGCTAAGCAAAGGAAGCTGCAGCGCGGATTGAGCAGTGCAGCAGGCTCAGGAGGGAAGAGACTTGAAACAGCCATTTGGGAATTTGCACAATTCCCAACTGAAACTGAGAAGCTGCTGAGGTCAGCAGGGAGCATTTTCTTAATGGGGGACTTGCCTAGAGTTCACATCTGGGTAGGAAAGTCTTTAGATAGATGTATGCATTTCCAGTGACAAACATTTCAAAGAAAAATTCTCATTCAGGTCAACTTCTGTTCAGTGTAGGAGGATGTCTTTTTAAGATAAGTGTTTTTATATTCTAAGCTAGTTAAATTAGTAGTCTTTTGACTGCTATACCTTAAGGTTTCTTCTGTTTTTGCAGGTAACTGTATTTTAAAGACTTGAAATCCACTGAATATGGAGGGAACAGCTGCTATAGCAAATGTACTCTTTGATGCAAGCAGCATAAAACATGAGGAGGTCTGGAAACTGAGAAATTGCTTCACTTTGAGGTGTCACAGACCTGATAGGAAAACCCCAAGCAGGTCCTATTAACAACCTGTTCAAAAAAAAAAAAAAAAAAAAAAGACTGTAAAGAACAGCTTTTCAGAAAGGTTCAGGCTTATATTTTCAAATGCAAAAATGAGAAAGAAATATTGAATGTTGCATTGGATTTTTGTGGAGGAAAGAAATAGAAAATATTCTGTCTCCTAGGGCAAAAAAAGTGGTGTTCTCTGACTTATTTTCTGAGATTTCACACCTTGGTTGTATTGCACAGTTTATTAACAAAGCCGCAACCAGAACATAATGCTCTTAGATGGTAGCTTTCCTACTCATTTTTCTACTCAGCTGACCTTTACAACTTAGTAGTCATGGTGTGTAAGATGTACAGTATAGGAAACTTTCTCACTCAAAAGTCATTACTGGAATTGAAGGCAATTAAGGATAAATGAAATACAGAAATGATCCCCAAACTCTGTATCTTTAGTACTCTTTTACATGAATAGGGACATTGGTCTGATTTTAAGGCTAATATAGATTTTGCAATAAAAAGCTACCAGAAATTCTGTTGGTTATCTATTGGCCTCAGAAAATATTGCACAGTTCTGAATTTTGCTTGCATTTTGCTGAAAACCCATAAAACCTTTCCCCTCTGCATTAGCTTACAAACTACAACAACTCCTAAACAAGCAAGCAACTCCTCTTCGATATTAATGTGAATCTCAGGTGGGAAAAGGTCTATTTCATGTCTTCTAGAAAACAGTTTCTCAGAATCTGATGCAGTTTTTCCATTTTATTTTAAACCATGGGAGATTCCATTATTTTGATGTACCTTTGGCAGTTACAACATGGAGGAATCTAAATGTGTACATATATTTAACATCATTTCTAGTGCATTTTATAAAACATCTCTGAGGAAATAATAAGGAAAGGGAAAATGTGTTGGGTGGTAGTAATAGCGCAGAGTGACATAAATCACTTTTTAGTCCCTTTTTACTTTACTTTAAGATGACAACTCCCACACCCTACGTGTGGGTGGGAAGCCTTTCTGTGGTTCAGCAACAAAATCCAATCATGATGCCACAGTATTTCTCTCCAAGTATAAGCTGGGTTATATTACTCAAGGAGACTGTTATTAGATTCATTTAGACTTTCTTCATATTTCTGAAGTGGAAGCAGTGCCTTGCTGTAGTAGTGTTGACTGATGGCTCCTGTACAAAGTGTTTGAACTGCCTCGTGGACCCAGATAGAATTCCTTCCCTGTCTTAGGCTGCAGTGATGTCCTTGAGTTGGGAAACCAGTCAAGGTGATATACTGACAGCAATACTGGTGGTTTAAATAGGATTTTCAAGGTCATCTAATTAAGTCAAATAAGGTTGGAGATGATCGATTTATTGAATCGTTGTTTTCATTTAAAAGAGAATATATATACGTATTTTCTCTCTACATATTTTATCTCTATATATGTGTATTTGCATTTGTCAAAAAAGAAAATCACTGTTTCCTTCACAGTTGAAAATAAAGAGGAAGTCAGTGAGACTCATAGAAAGGTTGCTGTGGAAACACAGAAAAGAACACTGAAAAATGTCTTTGAGGAGACAGGTCAAGAGAAGTAGACTGAAAATCTAATATGTCCAATTACAAACAAGAAATCTTATTAGAGGAGATTGTTGTCTTTGTTTTTTTGAGAATTTCAAGAATAGATAAATTACCTGCTGTGTTAAATACATATATTTTCTATAAATCTGTAGATGAATTTATGGCAAGAAAGTGAAAGTGATGAACAGGGTAATTCTGTAACTGAGAAAAAAATAATGAAATCGATTTCTGGTTGCAAGGATGTGTTAGATTGAGAAAAATGCACTGTTTTCTTACTATCTGCAGTTTGTTCCTCCTAAAGAGATACCGATTCATGTGGTCAAGGATACCAACAAATGTGCAAGCAGAGTCTTGGGAAGAAAGGCTCTCTGTGCCCATCCATCTGCTCTGCTGGCTCTCGAACTGGGGAGGTTGGACTGCTAGGAGACGAAAATGGCATTGTGGCTCCCAAAGATAAATGCTGTGTAACAAAGTGACATGTTAGCAAAGCTGAAATGCATCAGGTTTTCATTAAGGTTTACCACCCACTCTTTCTTTTATACTTTGGTTGATGTGCCGTAACTGGAACTCCAGTAGGAATGTGAGAAGGAAAAATTGGGCTATTCATAACACCGCTGCTCAGGCAGGGCCATCGAAGCCACAAGCACGGGTGCTCGTGTGGCAAGATGTATGAGCTGTTGCGCTCTCTGTTATTGTTCTGTGCCTTTCTTGCAGAGCATAGTGACTATAAACTGGCTCTGAACATGCAAAGCTTCTTGCTGAGTCTGCTGTCGAGTTTTAATTGTGGATCTAGGTCATGCCATGCTTTCCAGCACTGTCAAAAACTTGTTGGAGAAGCTGGGGATATAACAGAAGTGTCCTGTGGGAAGGGCAGGCCCAACAGAGCGCTATGCTGGCATAAAGGAAGGAGACTGATATTTTTTCTGCTTGTAGAAGATGCTAATTTAAATCTTACTGTTTGTCAGTCTGTGGATGGAGCAACCTGAGACTTTCAGCTGTCCTAGATTGCAAGAAAAGGTTGTAGGGCAGATGTTAGCGTAGAGTCACTGCGGGTCCTCCGAAGGAGCAGTGTTCTTAAGAGTTGCTGGCCAGTGCATGTTCCCAGTGGACTGAGAAAAAATGATGACTCCAGGCAATCGGGCAGCTTCTCTCAGACACAACAGACAAAATACAAGTGAAACGGAAAATATTGCACTTAATACAATTAGGAAGAATTATGTTCAGCGAGGAGAAGTATTAGCTGAAATGCAGAGCTCTGAGGTGGACTTTCAAATTCCTGCTACGAACTGCTTTACCAGGAGGCTTCAGAACAAAGCTCTCTTGCAGCACAGACGTCAGTTTGATAATGAGATGAGACTTATTACGAGACTGAAATTAATTTCTCTTTGTTAAATTTATCTGTGTAGAGCAGTTATAAAATTGCTTACAGCAATCAAGATTCTGGTAGTTTGCCAGCTTTTTAAAAGATAAGCAGTTTTGAAATAATTATTTTCCAGTAGTGTCATTGAAGTTGAGAACATTTTTGTTCCTCCTACTCTTTCAGCTTTTGTTTTTAATTAAATATGGGGAGGGAGGGGAAGGGAATGCAGTTTCTAGAAATGTGTAATGAACAGGCTGTGAATACCAAGTGTGAATATTGTAATATTGTATTTCTCTTTCCTTTCAAGTGTTCCCAGGAGACATTGTAACACTAGGACAACTTCTGTATTGCTCCATTTTGTAAGATGTATATTTAGGGCTAGTTATGCTATGATGCAACCTATTCTATAACACTATTAGATAATATGAAATACCTTTCTGAGGCCCCGCGGAGTTGTGGCCTCCGCTGGAAGACAGTTCGCCTGGGCGCTAGGCGCAGGTGTGCTCCCACAGGCAGACGCAGTGGCTGCTTCTGGCGGGAAAAGCCGTTCCCAAAGACGGAGCAGGGGCCGGCTGCGCGGCACGGAGGAGCTGTCGCTGCCACTGGTTTTGCGCTGGTTTCCTTTGGCTCTGGGCCAGGAGGGGAAAGACTGATTAAGACGTCGTGTGCCAGAATTTCTGTGGTACGTGTTGTCGGGGCCAGCAGGAGGTGTGATCAACCTGCAAATTACTTGTTTAGAATTATGAGCGTAATCACTGCAAATTAAAACACCGCTGAAATCCAGAGGCTATTATTTCCAAGTTGAGTTGCAAGCTTACTGTATTTTTTACTATTTATTTTCTTTGTGTGAACACAGTAGAATTACCGACAAGTTAAAAAAATAACACGGGTAGGTTACTAATTTTTTTAAAGCATAACTGCAAAGCTATGACTAAAAGGTCTTTCTGAGAACAGCAGAGTTGTAGGAAGTTTATAGTATTGATTGATGACACTGGGTGGGAAGCAAATCATCTCAAATGGATTCACCAGCCTTGTTCTCGTCTTGTTTTGCTAGGAATATGTTTGGAATACTTGCAGTGCAGTAGATTTCAGAAGCAATGATGAAGTGCGGTAGTTAGCAAGATATTAATAGAAAGAGAGGTATTTTAGATATTCTGTTACTGATGGAGATTTACTGAAGCGTCTATTGTCTTTTAATTGGCAGAGACAGCAAGGAGAAGTTTCTTTACCTCGTGGCTCTGAAATCATGAGGAGCTTATTTCAAAAGAAATTCTCCAGAAGAAAGATGTCTGTGTGAATCTTTGGCCATACTACCAAATATCAGAATTATCTCTCAAGTCAGAATTCTGTGAAGACACAGATGGTCCAAAAATACGAAATGGAGAAGAGAAGTCAAAGCACCAGCCAACACACTGTGTTTTGCTGGCCAATGTTAAATAGGTTGGTAAATGTCTGGAGGTGTTTTCCATTTCTGACTCAAAACCAGAAACAGCCACTGCTCCCTAGGGCTGGAAGCCTGGATGTGCATCTTCTTCAGTCTCTCTTCTTCTCCTAGCCAAGAAGTAAGTGTAACTCTAGCTCCCTCAAAGAAATCCATGCAAACCAAATTAGAAACTCTTGAGCGCCAAATTAGAAACTCCTGGTTAGAGCTATTGCTGATTTTCCTCTATTTTCAGGCATACCTTTGGGATTCAGCTTTTGCATATCTATTGTTTTTAAATTGGCACCTTTCCCTTCTTTTCAGAGGAGTTAGTGTATGAAAATGATGCCAGTGTCAGGAAGGTTGCAGTGTTGGCCCCAGCAGGAAGCAGCCTGCCCCTGAAAGAGCAGGTGAAGGGAAGCAGCACTGTGAAGATGTGTGGTCCAGCCCGAGGTCACCTTGGGGACTTCAAAGAGTCTCTGGCCCCTATGTGCACTCCTACCTACCTTGGCTTGGGAAGTTACCAGGAATGCTAAGGCCACAAACTCTTCTCTTTTTGGCAGGCTACAATTTCTTGTTGATCACTTTGGTAGCAATAAAAACAATCAGGAGTGCAGACGTAGGCAGCACTTAGGCTTTAGCTTGGCCATAAGACTTTCTCAGCTGTAAGAATAATTTCAGAAGAGCAGACTAAGGGAAATAATTTTTGCTTAATAAGTTGCAACGTTGCATCAGTCACATCGCACCACACACCATTTTATGAACTGTTAAACTTTGGCTGGATATAAATGAATCGTAACTGATAACCCATAAAAATTAATAGTTATTTTGAGGTTTTTAATAGGCTAAAAAACATGGCAGTACTAAAGAGCTGAGATTTTAAAGACTGATAAAACAACAGAATCATAAGAAGAATATACTAGCAGATTAGCTATATGTACAGTTGGTTAAGCATAACCTATCATCAGAAGATGTTCAGTATAAGAGGAAGGAAGTAACCAAATCCATGAAAATGAAAGTGGGGATATGTGAGTTTGTAAGAAAGATGATGAAAAATGTGATCTAACAGATGCTAGAAAACCAGTACTTCAGCAGAACTGTGCTCCTGGATACTGTTGATCTGTTCATTACATAGCTTGTAGTATAATGTCCAGAACCATCTTACCATAGGGCTGCATGGTCACAGCAAAGATCTGTAGCTTATGCTATTTTATGCTTTTTTTTTTTACTGTTTCATGTATTTGATTACCAACATTTCATTGAAGTTAAATAGGAGCTTTGTAAATATCAAATCCCTTTCCTTTTCATGAGTTCCGTCATTCTCTGCTCTATAGGAGGGGTGTAACCATTTCCTCATTGACACATGGGATCAAAATGGAAGGAAAACAACATATGACCTGATCAATATTCGTAAGTGAATATCACTGAGTTATTGATCTCTCTCCTTAAGAGATTTTTCATTGCAGCTTGTTATCATAATGAGGGGTCAGCAGAGCTGAACTGGTCTAGAGAGAAAATAAAGGCATTCAGTGAAAATGTAAATTCAGAAAACACTAGACCAGAGGGTTATTTTTTTCTTTTGATTAAATGCAACTCTTTTTTTTTTCTTTTAAATCAGCACCAGCATTTTCTGCAATTAAGAAATGCAGTAAACACTGGGATTATTTATAACGTTATATAACTGTACAGCAGCTAGTTATCTCTCTCCCCTTTGTTATTTTTAAGGGCCTGTTTACTGAATTCAACAGTAAAATCCCATTAATAATTGAATACTTAATTTTCTGTAGAGAGTAAAATAAGATAAACACTCTGTTTTCTTAGGTAATTCATGGTTATGAATTGAATGACTTACTTAAAATCAATGTTAATAAATTATGTATAAGATTCTTTTTCAGCCACCCCATAAATACAAAGCTGATTTAAGAAAACAGTGTGTGTGCTAATGGAAATATATCTTCAGGTGGTGATAGGATTTTTGTATGTTCCAATTTATATGAAATCGATTTCACACTACCACTGGCAAACCAAGCCTTGTATCAATCAAGTCAACACACGCATGAGCAGATGAACACTGAAATACAGCTTTCCGCTTGCTTGGTCCCTGCTCTAGCTCCCCATGGTTATCACAGATCCACTACAATTTAATGGTTCTTCAAAATCTTGCCCTCACGTGGCCCAGGTAACTTCTGTTTAGTATAGTAGGCATAAAATATGGTGGAAATCTAGTCAGGAGGTTATAGTATTTTTTATTTTTTTTCGAAAGCCAAGAAATAATAGAAGAAATATGGAAGAAAATCAAGATAGTCATTTTTGGTCAGACATACATGCAACACAGACCCTGTTAGCATTCCAAATTCTGTTAGCTGCATCAATATCCATCAAAACTGAAAGAAGGCTATTCCTAATTGGCACCAAGTGTGGAATCTGGAGCACCATCTGTGCTGTCAAAGCAGTGAAGAGTCACAGGATACAGCCATTAGGGCAAAATATTACTGGTCTCCTGGAAAGTATTGTAACTTTTCTCAGGGAGAGAAATACTCTATTTTTTTAGATAATTTATGTTTATGGTTGAAGACACCTGATGATACTAGTAAGGCAATATGTGAATGAAGCTATTTATTTCTTTCAGGAGGGAATTAAAGTTGAAGAGAACCTTGAGAACTGAGGTGCTTAGCACCAGGGCCTATTTTCAGTTGTGGAAGTGCAGGGTGTAGAATGGAAGATTGTCTCTGAAAATACCGAAGATGACTGAGGTATGGAGCGATGTATCATAATGATGAGTAAATTTTCTGTGTTTTATTTGCAATTATCCTGAAGAACTGAGAAGGATTTTCTTAATACTGTTAAAATAAGTCTGAAACCAAATATAACACTGAGAGCTGCTAAACAATGCATTATCCCAGGAAGGGAATAAATTGTTTAATGTAATGAACAGATTTATAGACTTGGAAAATGGTGAAGAAGAAAAATGCATTTAGGTTAAAAGCAAGCAATGAGTTTCCTGACAGGTACAAACATAGATGCTGAGTTAGGGAGAGGGAGGTTGAGAACATTGCATGAGTGCCTGCTATAAAACCAATCTCTGACTTGGAAACCTTCTAGAAGTGACATCAGGCTTAATTATGTGAATACATTAGAGTGGTTTGTGAACAACTTTCAGCACAACTTGTGAAACACTTTACAAACAGATAGGAACCACCTCAAATTTGTCATTCTCTGGATTCTGAATACACCAAGTAGTGCAGAATATGGCACTTGTGAGTACGGCACGCAGCACTTAGCCTGCAGTGTACTACTTGAAAAGAGGGCTGCACAGACACATAGGAAAGTGTGTAAAGAAAGGCTACGAAAAACAGATGGTCTTGAGCTGTCACAATATGCTTGTAAAATGAAACAGAATGGGTTCACAGCACTAGCGGTGTTAATGATGAATTCCTTTCCTTTCTGCCTTAATTCTGGGCTGAAAGTTTTATATGGGAAAGCATTTTGAGAAAGTAAGCATATGAAGGTCGACAGCCTTGTGACCTTGTTAGCTGCTTTGAAGACAGTTGTGTAGTTCTCAGGAGTGACAGCATATTGTGTGTAATGAAAGAGCAGCTCTGAAAAGGCTTGAGAGTCATTGATAGCTAATGCTTGCTTGTGGTTAGTGTTTCCTGCAGCTCTATGGCAATTCCCTTCTAGGACTAAAAAACACTCCAAAACCAAACAAAAAGCCCCGACAATGTAAAGCAGATATCCATATTTAAAAGGAGAAAAGAAACAACTTGATCAATTTTACTTTAACGGTGACTTCCTAGATCACCCTTTCTGGTAATATGCTTCTGTTCACTTTAGTGCTATTTCTTGTGACTGCTATGGGCCCAAACTTTGAAGAGCTGCGTACATACGTCTTGTCTTGTTGTAGTGACTTGCTTTTTTATTATATTCATTTGTCTCCCTAACATCCTTTGGATGACCTGTATTTTTTTCACTGAAAAAAGGCCTTACTCCATTAACAAACATATCAGAGACAGTAACCAACAGAGGAATGCCAAGGTAAGATTTCAAAGATGCAGAGGAATAGGCATCGTCACCCTTTGCATCTGTGAAAGATTCATTTTATTTGGAAACATTACTGATACTTTATACAAAAGTTGCATCATAAACTGCTGTTGAGAATAAGGTTATTCCGATGAGATAAGGTTATGCTATGAGCTGTCTCTTGTCAAGAAAAGGAATGGGAGGGCATTTTCATATCAGCTGTCATGGAATTTGTTGCCTACAGAAACAGGAGGCGGAAGAAATGTGCATGTATTACACCATGACAGTGGCTTTTTGCAGAGCAGTATTTTTATGTATGAGCGTATGTAGTTCTAGGGAACATTTGGCAATAGATGACACATCACTTTAAGGATGTTCTTGGGGGAAGGCGTTTGTCCAGGGAAAGCTTCAGCCTCCATCTCTCTGTGCATGCTTTTTGCTAACATGATCTCTGTTGACTGTGGTCTTGCAGACAAACGAGGCTCTATTCATGTGCCTTGATTCCTGCCAGTCTCTGCTTAACTACATGGTACGCTCTTTCTTCTGAAGCTCCTCTGAAGTAGTACAGCCTGCTGTCAGAGGGGAAAGATGAATAAGATTACTGTCACCCCCAGCGGAACCTCCTATTTCTTTCATTAGTTCAACAACTAGGGAAATCTCATCGCTCCTCATTCATTATGAATGGCAAAGGAGCCTCGGCCGTTTCTCAGGCCTTGGCGATCTGCGCTCCCTGGCCACCTTGGCCCCCCCACCACGGAATTCTTCTGTGCTGGTTTCAGATTTGGAATAGCAATTAATGATGAACGCCGTACATACACAGAGCCAAAGCAGTACTACAGGGACTCTACGAAGTTTGGGAAATCCTGCAAGCCAAAATCACTGAGTTGAGTGCATCTCTGAGAGCTGCTATTAAAGAGCAAGTGTTAAAGCAGGCCGTCACTTGATCCATGTTTCCATGAAGGGCTTGTACATCATTAGGTGGGCTAATGCTACATTTGTTGAATGCAAAGAAAGATAAAATTAGAAGTCACTTGAAATGGCTTCTTAACCAAATTAGATGTTTTCTTCTGAGTGCTCAGCCTGTATTTTGCCATCTTTAAGTTGCCATTTTGCTTTTTCTAGAGTGAATTTATTATTTGCAATGTCCTAGGGAAACCTCACTTGTTTCTCCAAGGGAAAAAGCCTCTTTGAATCCAAGAGAAATTATGACATAAGTTGTCAGAGAGATACATCTAATAATACCATTAAAATTTGATTTCTTTGGGGGAAAAAAAGTTCAGTATGAATTGCAGAGTAAGTGCCTACATCTTAAAGCCCTGTAATGAGGAAACTAAGTTCCGTATCATTTGTAAAACTTTGTATGAGATTTTGTCTTCTGAAGACTGCTCCTAAAAATAAAATCGCATTTAAAGCAGGAGAACTGTGTAAGCGAGAAGACTTATTAGTGCTAGTTTGAAAATTTTTGGAAGGACTCCTTAAAGAAATGACAGACATGACTTTAGGAAAGACTCTCTTAGCGCGCACTTCTCAATAATGTGTAAGGTACCTGACTCCAGCTTCATGAAGCCGCTGAGAGGAAAATGCCTCGGCAGCGGCACGAGGCGCCCCGCGGCCCCGCCCCGCTCTAACGGTCGGGCGCGAGACGCCCCGCGGCCCCGCCCCATTCTAACGGTCGGGCGCGAGGCGGCAGCGGCACGAGGCGCCCCGCGGCCCCGCCCCCTCTAACGGTCGGGCGCGAGGCGGTAACGGCAAGTTTAAAGAAGAGTGGCAAGTGCGCGTGTAAACTGGCTGTGGAGAGCGAGGCACTGTGTGATTCCCCGAGGGTCCTGCAAGGTGTGTGGAAGCCCCCTGAGCGGTGGGGAGAAACCGTTAAGCACAGGCGACAGCCCCTGGCTCTGCCCGTCGCCTCACCGAAGGCCTGGGGAAACTGAGAGAAACCTGTGGCCAGAATGAGGTGAGCTGAGACTGGGGGAGGAAAGGGGAGAAGAAAAAAATACATTTTTTTTGCTTAAATGTTTGATAATGGTTTGATATCTGAGTTAATGATGTTTGTGTTAATTGATTTAGAAAAACTAATAAGTGGAAATTCCCCAAGATGTGATTGTGCTTCATGTGGTAGCGTCTGTCCAATGCTCTGTATCACAACTTGTGCAGAAATTCTTTGCAAGTACTGACCCTTCAAATTCTGAGTCTTTCTGTTTTGAGATCCAGAAAAACTTTCTCGTGTGAAACAAGTGACATACAAAATAGCATTAAAGATGGCCTCTTCTTGTACTGTGTTGTGTAGGATGTCACTAAAACCACACAGGAAATACGGGACATTGGTATTCGAAGTCAGCAGTCATTCTATCCTTACATTAAATTAGTACCTCAAAGAGTCTTCATAAATATTCTTAAAATGAATTTGCCTGGTATCTTAATTAAGGTATGCTCTGGTACTTGTGATGGAACAAATGTTCCTTCAGGCCAGGTGATGCATTTTGTCAGGTAAAATCAAACATGATGCCTGCCGTGTAGAAGTGGTTGTGCGAGTAACTGATTTGTCACTTTCTGAACTAAAGTAAGAAAAGTAAACAGAAAAGCATCTGCCAAAACTTTGAAAATAAGAGAATACTTGGGTTAGATTCACGTGCTGATTTTGTATAATAGTACCTTATCTTCAAGCCATTTATGGCGTTAGTGGAATTACTTTTGAAGAGCAGTTATATTTCAAAATGTTGGAATAGTAGAAGTAAAACTGTAGTCAGTAATATTTCTACCTGTGCTCTTTTCTGCACCCCCTTAGCCTCCCCCCATTTGGTGATCAATCTGGTATTGCATTTCTTTCTTCATTGTTATTAGAGGGCTCAGCACTTTCTAGCTTGAGAACCTCTGACTGGATACATTTTTAAAAGCAAGCAAGGAGACAAGCTGGCTCTTCTAGAATGCTCAGCATAGTGTTTTTCCCAGAGAAACAAATAATTACACGTGGGGAGGTGTATATTAATGAAACTTGATCCTGGTGATATCTTGCTCTGGCTTTGCCAACTGATGATACAGAAGAGGGGAATGATGGAAGATGTGTATAACTTTGCATTTTATCCCTCTAAAAGCTATAACTACTATAAATAATTATATATTTTTTTAAAGCGAAAAGTGGGAAAATAATGGAGAAAATGTGATGGACATTTGACTTTTTCATTTCTATAGATATTTTAGGGAAAAAAGTAGTTTTAGTTCTGCAAAGACTAATAGCTTGCACTTGCTTAGGTCCAGAGTTAACTCTTGAAGTGCTGAAGTACATTATTCTTTGTTTGCTGAAGAACTTTTTTATTTTTAATTTTTTAATGGGAGGATAACTGGATATGTCCTTTGTTAACATACAGATCAAGTTTCTGATCAAGCTTTTTGCTATAATTATGATGGCATTTAAAAACAGGAGATAAGCTTGTTCACCTCTTTCACTTTTCCGTCAATTGCTATGAGAATGCTATATTCTGCTCTACTGCAACTCATGGAGGACTTTTTTTCCGCCAGTATTGCAATAGAAAAACTTAAGAATTTGAGGTGGGGACTTTAGATGGGCTTAGTTTCTTCATTAGACTGCAGATTAATAGCACTTCTTGCTTTGTAGTAGTCATTACTTCTTGGTGTGTGTGTTTTACAACTACCAAAAAAAACTCTGCTTACCTGAGAGTAGCTTGATACCTCCTGACAGTGTAGAGTAGCACAATGTGATACGTTTCTTGAGGTCCCTACCCCTTTTTACATCTACTGAATAATTCAGGTAGTGTTTTTGTTTGTTTCTTTGTTTTTACTACTTACTGTTTTGTGAGTGGTAGAATGATGTGTGACCTGAATAAATATTTAAGGGTATTAGTGTCTGTAAAAATTTCCCATTGCTGTAAAATGTCTTTAGGAATGTTTGGCGGTTCAGGAGAGTAAAAGCAGTGAACTGGAATTGTCCCAGATTATGATTCAAAACATATTTGTTTAGCCTTTAAATTAAAAAACAGGCTGAGTAAACTACAAATTTTTGATGAATAACAACACTAGTGAGTTTTCATTCTGGTACTTATTTGATTCTGTAACTTCTGCCATAGGAGATAATTCTTAAAGGAGATAATTTTTACTTTAAATGTAGGTTAAAAAACATGTCTGTCTTAGTATTTTTTAATTGATAAATTATAAAGTAGTCAGATTTTAAAGCACAATGAGATTATTTGCAATTCATAATATTTCTTTAAAAATGGGAAAATCAATTTGAGAATTCTTATTCTAAACTTCAGTTCACAGTTTTGTTTATTAGCTTACTGGTTACTACCAAGCTAATAAATGCCTTTTTCCCATAAAGCTCTTCCACTTCTCAATGTTTTTTCAGGTCAGTGTTTATCAAAAGGATATCTAAACTCGGCGCTGTAAAGCACACAGATTTGTTGTCTATATTTTCATTTTCTTTAACAAATATGCATCTGTTATATGTTGGAACTTTTGATGCTGTTTGGCGCTTATGAAAAAAGGCACCCATTTCCAAGTAGAAATGTAACACTATATATGCTCCATAGATTACTCAAGTGAGAGTAGATTACTCAAGAGAGATGAAGCAGACATAAGAACAAAGTGATTTGGAGTTAAGCAGCAGAAAACACTGTCAGATTGGGCTACTAAATATGTTTCCACATACATGGGAAGTGGCTCTGTCCATTTAAGATGCTTGATTCATACCCTCTGTTCTGGAAAATAGAACAAGGATGGGCTCAAACCTGGCATCTAGCACAAGCATTCAAAACCACAAGCAAAGCTTCTCGGTCAGCAGAGTTCAAAGACCAAACCCCCTGGCAGAGTCATACCTCTTGAATGTTTCATTTATCTGTAGAAATAGGTCTACTACCATTAGAGACCTATGGTCAGAGTCTGCTAGTGTTTCATTTACCTCATTTGTTGAATATCTTGAGTGAAATCTTGATGCTGCTGAAAGCAATCCACTGACTTTTACTTGGAGCTACATCTCATCCTGTGTTTTGATAAATACAGAGAAACAATGACTGCAAAGGCCAAGATTTTCAAAGCTACTTGAAGGATTTGATTACCGCAAAAACGTGAAATATAGTTGTGGGTCTCTACAACTTAGGTAACTTAGTTTTTGCGATCTGAATTCTACATTAATTGAAAATCACCATCTAGTATTCAAGTCCTTCTGTGTTGGGGCATATGAAGCGCACAGTATGTAGCCACTCAGTAAGAGTCAGCTTTCAAATGTCAGTGTGCAAAGATAAAATTCCAGAGCAGAAGATAAATCTACAGTGTGCCCAGAAGCGGCATTTTCCTTGTGCAGAGAAAGAATGAGTTGCAAGATTACTACTCACAGCCCAAAAAAAAAAAAGGGAGGGGGATAAGGGTGGGAGTATCTGCAAATTTGCAAATAACCTTAGGGATAAGGGCTTTGAGTCAGACTGTCAAAGAACAGATCTGAATAAGAACATCAATAAACTATGTAGAGCATTAAAGTTCTTTCTTCGGGTCTGCAAACTTTCATCTTTCCAACAGAAAGTCTGCTGACCCTCTCAGTAAACTATTATATTAGAACTATGATAGCAGCTGGTTAAACATTTGTCAAATGAGAATGGCAGTAATAACTGCTGAAAACAGCTTTTTTTTTTTTTTCCCCTTTTGCCATTATAACCAATGCCTCGATGTCACAGAGGTTGCTTTTGTTTAAGAAATTGGTGTGTGTGTGTGTGTGTAGGATAAGGAGTTTACCTATGGATTGTAACAAGTGTGCCTGTTTGAGATTATGAAGTACCTTAATTGCCCTATTCTTTAGGCAGATAGGGCAAAGATTTAGGTTTACTTCACAGGAAACTACTTTCATGACAGATAAGCTATATGTATGAAACTACTTTAGGAATTTGATGCTTCTGTTTTTCAGAAGTAATTCTGTGAACTTCTTTGATAGCTTCTGTAATATCTATTGCCTCTTCCTCTGGCTAATAGTTGGCCACCAGATTCAATCCACATAATTCAAACTTAATAAAGAGAATACTTTAGAAGAGCCTTTAGCAGATGGCCTTATGGTACATGATCAGTACAGCTACCTGCTTGCCTGTCTGCTCTAGCTACCTGTTATTTTAGCTAGTGTCTCTACTTCCTTCCTTGGATGTCAGAGGAGTGCTCCTTCATTCAGTGTTGTATAGCTGAGATGAACTGGAGCTTGACAAGGATGAAGGGGCAGTCCCGGGGGAATGTTTGAGAGATACATGTGCCCAGCCTCCTCTGCTGCTATTGACATCCAGAGAAAGAGACTCCCAATGTCAATTCTTTGGCATAATCTGTCTGCTTCATCTGTCAAGGATATGTGTGATTTTCTTTTTTTATATATTTAACCATTTATTTGCTTGATGACAAACTCATCAAGCTTGATGACAAACTTTGCCTGTCTTCATCTTGGCTGTCCATTCTCGCTTTCAAAACGTAAACAATACTGATCATGTTTAGACCCAAACTTCAGGAAAATAATGTGAAAAGGGCACCACAACTGAGACAACTTCCTTAAGTCATGTCTGTTTAGTTGTATCAGAGTTCAGTGTTTGAACTTCAGATTTTAAGGAGTATATTTAGGCAGAGCTTCTCTCCTTTCTATGCTGCTTTGCAACAGCAGTATTAAAAGTATATGTTTTCTTTCCAGAGTCAGTTCATTGGGATCAACAGGTTGGTCAATGTGTTTGTAAAATGCTGTGCCTTTGCATAAGGTGAGGGAGACTTCAAGACTTGTGCTATTATTCACAAAGGATTACTTTTAATGCTTTTCTTACAAGAAACCCTGTTCTGAAAATTATTTCTAATGTTTGAAAGTAAGCAGACAGAAGTGTCTGTGTTTGAATATATCTGTGGTATGCAGTTCGTTTGTGTACAGGACTCTTATACTGTCTCTACAGGGCTTCAAACTTGACAATATTGTAATGGTGACATTTTTAAATCTAAAAGACATATTTAAATAGATTGTATGTTTAATTATTTTTAGCTTCAAGGCTGATAGCTTGGACGTTCTAGGATAGCCTAAATGGAGGTTAACATCCGCCTATGCTTTTAATCTGCATATCTGAAAAAGTATTAGGGAATCAAAGCCATTTACTCTTTTACCCATGTCTTTGGTTCTTTTAGGATGAAATGTTCTCACATCTTAAATGCCCATGCTAAGAGGATTGCTCCTAGGAAGGCAGAAGTTCTTATTTATTGCAATAGTAAGCGGTATTGAGGAACAACTGAAATAATTGAAAAACTTGTAAAAGTGCTTCAGTATTATTTATAAGATGACTTAAATTATTGTTCTTCCTGGCCATTTTTATATATATATTCTATATTTCATTTACATGTATATAAGGTGAATTTCTATGTTATTTATGAAGAAACATATCTGAAGAATGAATAGTGGTAGGATTTTAATCTTCTTTTTTTTTTTATCCCTTCACAAAGTATATTCCTGTTTCTTACTGCTCCATCAATCAGTGCCTTGGAAACTGCCACATCAAGTAGCCTAGTATTATGCTTTTTAACTCAGAATTAACAGAAAAAATCCTTTTTCTGCACGCACAGTAGTGTGCTGCTCCCAGACAGTAGTATGCTGCTCCCACAGCTGTTCCTCCCTGTGTCTGTTCTCTGCCATCTAAATTATTGGTCCTTTTTGGGTAAGAAAGTGAAGGTAACCATGTTCCAGCAGTGTTAAAGTAACAGTCTTTGCTTTTTCAAAAACTTGATAAAATATGTTTAAAAAGATGCTTAGTTTTACAGAATTTATACATAGGCATTGCAAAGTAGAATAAAGCTGCTTAGCAGAACTTCTGGATGAATTTTAAGTTTCTGTATGTTGAGTGTTGTGGGCTTTTTTTTTTGAGAGCACAAATGAAGAGTTTCTAACTCTATCAGTATTTAGCTGTCAATTACAAATACGAGAGTGGCATGGATATGAGCAGGGGCAGTCTGCCAGAATGATAATACCATAGAGTAGTAAACTTTTATCTTTTTTGGGGTCTTTTTCTTCAAAAACAGGGCTGAAGTTGCAGCAGTGTGATTCATTTAGGTGTCTTGTAGTGAACTCAGAAAAAATATTGCTACTTTAATCTTTCTTCATTTAAAGAATGAATGTTGAAGTTTTCATAGTTTCAACTTAATATTCAAGACTCCTTTTTACTCGGAGATCGTCACAAGTGCTGGAGTAGAGAGGAAAATGCAAAGGAAGTTTTGAGGAAAATGTTTCAATTATCAGTGTGCTTTTGAATATAATTTTGAAAGGCAGGATTTTTTTTCCTAGTTTTTTGGGGCTTAGCACCTCACTCTTGACAAAGCTGTGCAAAGTGCATAATGACTGTATAGCTTAAGAGCAAAATAATCACTAAACCTTATTTTCCACAGTGTTTTTTGTTAAATGTTCTTGACTAGGTAAATTTTGAGCTGCTATCCCACCCTGTGTGGGCAGGGAAAGGCTGAATTCCAGGACCCCTGACTCTTGACATACCCCTGTGTAGTGTGCAGCAGGGTTGTACAGCGGCAGTGCCTGGTTTCTCATTTCTGTTCAGATACACTCACAATATTGCTCCCTGCAACTCTTAGCTGAAAAGTAGTTGAGATTTGTAGGATGCTTGACACTTTGTTTTGCAATTTAATGAGAACTGAAAGCTGGACTTGGACTCCTTTCTTATATTGTGCTTCATACTTGAAGTTACGCTAGATCAACCCCCGTATTTTCTTAAAATCTTTCTTGACAGTGGTATTTGAAGATGGCAAACTGTGTTGTACAGAAACCCCTTTATTTCTACTTGAATGATGGCCTCATGTTAAACCAGAGGAGTGTGCTTTCCTGCTTTCCCTTTCTGCTTACTTTCCCCTTCTGCCTCCTCTTAGCAAAATCATTGAGTTTTTCTGTATGCATGAGTGGCAGATGATCTGTTGAGACAAAGTACCAGCATACTTGCCACTAAAATTAAAGTGGACAGATCTGCTATTTATGCAGGTAAGTGTATTTCTTTGTTTTCTGTGTTTTTTATCATGCAGTGTTCCCAAAAGTTAAAATGCTGTTATACACCTACTCTTAAAAGTGTCGCTACTGATGGTGAATTATTATTACTAAGAAAATAATACTGGCATATGATTTTTCCAGCATGCATGTGTCTTACCTATTCACTCTTTACATATGTCGTACCTAAGGTTAGCCAGAAATGTATGTGTTGGTGTATTTCACAGCTACAGAAGAAAACTAGATTTGTTAAACTTGGGGCAGCATGTCATATATAATTTGTTTTGAGGACTTTGATGCTCTTTTCACCATGTTTCCAAATGTTGCTGTGAGCAAATGCATGAATTTCCCCCCCCCCATTTTTTTTTTTTTTAACCTAGAAAAGAGCTGTAAGTTATTGTTTCATCTTTGAGGGACTTGAGCTTAGTACCAATTTTCTCTATCAAAAATAACTCATTAGCCATTTGCTGAGTTAATGCACAGATGTTCACAGGTGCAAAAGCATAGCCCTTCTCTCAACAGTGAAACTTCTGGAGATTATCTGCCTTCAAGGGCTGAGAGTAATAACTCAGATGATTGTTCGTTAATGCATCACTTGGGAGTTATCTGTAATATTAGTCCCATGCTGTTGCTGGCATTGTGAGGCGGGGCGGGGGAAGGAGTTTGGGAATTGTCTTATGAAATAGCAATTAACATAGGCTCCTTCAGACCCCTTATCTCTTGATGGTAACAGCCTGGTCAGACTGATGAAAAACTTGTGAAAATGGTTATACTTAAAACAGGACTACATGATGATAAGCAAGGGAAAGCTTGTCAGATTCTGACTTTTTTTCTGCTGCCTTACCAACTGTCTTTTTCTGAGATTCATAAGAATATCTAGAACTTCTTATTCTATGACTGAAGTTTTGCCTAAGTTTGAGCTGGTTATTTGTGTGGTAATTTATCCTAGGTATGTTCCAGAGTTTCTGAAAGATCACCAAAACTATCACTTATTTAGAAGGGGGAAAGCTGTCCCTGCACATCTGAGAACTCACTTATTAAAAAGTGAAAAAGTGGGTTTAGTTATTTTTATTCTTTTGTGTTGAGCATAAAACAGCAGTGAAGAAAGGGTGAAGGAAAAAGTGGCAGCAGCATGAGGGGAATGGCTGACTATAGAGGAGATTGTGTTAATTAAAATCTGTGAGAGCCTCTGATTTCTTTGACATTTTAAATTGTGGTGAAATTCAATGTAATTTAATTTTAAAGGCATTTGAGTCCATTCTTGAGTATTGACAGATTATCTCTTGCCCCACATACAAAACCTGAATAGAAATTTATCTTATAGTTGAAGTGAGTAGTTTAGCATAGCTTCTGCTTCTTAGAAATATTTTCAATTAGTAATCAAGCCAACATCAGTGTTTCACAATGAATGGAATAAAACTGTAATGATTGGGGTAGGTTAATGGAAGTGTTCTTAAACCTTGCACCAACAGTAATAAGCTTATATGATCTGCTACAGTGGATGAGTAAGATGTTCTACAGTCTCTAATGAAGTCTATATTCTCTTTCTCTTTTAATTTGAACTTTTTAGAGCCATTTGGTATCTTGATAGATATGTGCAGTTATTTGGAAACTGTGGTGGTGTTTGGATAGTTTTGGGCTATCATTCACTGACTTAAGGAAACTTGTGCTGATCTTTTGAGCAGCACCTCAGATACCATGGCATAATTCTGTAATGACTCTTCTGCTAGCATGTTGCATTAGTTTGATCAGAGTTAGTGAATGATGTCTGGACTTCTGGGTTGGTTGTCCAACACTTCTCACAAGAACTGCTCTAATGACAGATATTTATGTGTTCTTTCATACAGGAGTTTCATGGTCTGTTTGTGTCAGGTGGCTGGCAATAGCACATGTATCCTTTGTGAGGAAAGGGGAAAACATTGGTAGGAGAAGCTCTGGGGAATATGTTCAGGTCACCAACTGTCATTTGCTCTGTCTGTTATTTAGCCTCACCACAGTTTAAGTTGCAACCCCCTCTTTCTGTTGAAAGTCTTTTGCTATGCTGGCCTTGTTTCTCTGTTCTGGGAGAGTTATGATGTGTCTTTAGGTACGGATCAAAATATTTGCATTAAGTATGCAATTGTATGTATATACATATGTACACAGTATTACAAAACACAAGCAGTAAATTCAGATTAAGAAAAGGTGAGAAATGGAAAGAAGCTAGCAAATCAGTACAAACATGGGAGCATAACAGCATAAACCTATTTTGTGCAAGTGTGATATCTTATGTGCTTTCAATATTTGTCCATTGGAATTAATGAGTACACTGGGAAACTGTTTCTGGAGGAGACATAAAAACGTATAAAGCAAGCTAGTTTCCAGGGTGCTAGTACTTCGGAGTCTGGCCTGTACTTTCATAACACCTATCTGTTTGCATTATTTATGTGCCAGCTGACTCTCTACTCCTACTAGGTTTGACTTATCAAAGTTAAATTATGAATTTGCCAGATCCATACCTCTTAAATGCTCACCTTTTTTTGTCCCCTTTTACACAAGATTATATATTTTTTCCCATACTTAAGTTTATTACCTCTTTCCTGTGGGTTCGTATATTACCAGCTATGTCTGTTTTATTCATGTGAAGATACTTTGCAGTTAAAATTTTTCTCAATAAATAGTTAATTTATGTTTTTTCATCGAAGATCTCTAAAATTTTCTGTCTAACCTCAAACATTTTTAATTTCTATCATGCATTGTCTCAAGGCATTTCTTGTTTGTTTGAAACTAACTAGCTCATTTGAGTTAGTTGCAGAATATTTTGTGTACCTTAAAAAAATGCCAGGAAATAGCTTACTATTTAGAACATATTCCTCTTAATGGATGATTTTAAATCTATAAAGAAGAGAAAAATGTTTTAAGCCTTAAAAAAAGCTATGTAGCATTTAGCTGTGAAAGTAATTCTAGAAGCTTTTAACATGGATCAGTTTAGTATACTGAAGAACTTGAGCTGCTGCAAAGTATGTGTAGTTTCATGGAGCTACTGTGCTTGCAAAACATGGCCAATTTTTTTTTTTTCTGCTTGGAGGAAAAATAGATGCAATGCATGCATTTCTCCTAAGTTGTCTTGTTTTACAAGATTCTGTAATAAAAATCTTCCTGAAAGTGTTTATAGAAAAATCTGTACTGCAGCAGTGCTGTAAGAACTGAAGCACCTTAATTTTCATGTAATTTTCTTTTTGATAGAAACAGTGGTTATAGATGGTGTTTTTGAAAAGAATATCTGTGGTGGTAATGCCATCAGAATTCTAATATATTCTGACCTGTGCTTTGTAAGATGAATGTCAAAATGAAATAAAGAGGACCCTGAAAACATCCATTAATCTATTTCTATTCTTCACACTCACTGCTGTCTTGAGATAGGATTGAGGGGAGGTGACTCAAATGCCCGCAGTATACTTCTTGGGATTTAGGATTTGTCCAGCTGCAGCTACATGTTCTGTTGCTTCAGTGCAAACTGGCTAAGGGACTTTATATAAGGGGAGAGAGAGAGAGACAATGGAAATTTATTGAGAGTTTCTGTCCAGTGGTGCTTGTCACATGTGAGGAGATGGCCTTCTTCAGGGATGTAATTTGTATAGACATGAAACTTCTCTTCTGAAGAAATCTGTAATTGGTTAGTATCGTATATTGATGTGAATTAGTGTAGGATAACCGTCATGGGAAAATAAATCTGTAAGCGCAAAGTGTATTTGGACTTTTTGGCAGGTGTGTGCACCAGGAACGGAGAAGGGATGACTGACAAGGTTTATGCAAGCCAGAGGAGACATAGGCCTTGGTTACCATGTACATCATGTAGTTAGAGCAGCGTGCATGTGGCCCTTTGCTTGCTGCAGCAAGATGGCTCCCCCGTTTGAAAGTGTCATTGTCCTTTTCTGCATTCTCACCTCTCAGGAAGCCTTAGTTTGTGACCTGGTTTCCAGACTTGCTCAATATTGTTTTGATGCTACTGGCATATTTTACCATATTTTACAGATTAAAAACTGGTAAGAGAATTTGTTCAGATGATATTTTGCTGTACAACCATCAGCCAACTTGTACTACCTTTCAGACTGTTAGCTGTCTGACTTACTGGTATTTACTGCTTCCAGAATTGAATCTCCCATTCAGAAAAGTAATTATTTACCCTGTATTTATGATTCTGACATTGTTTCCCCATAGCTGTCCATCTAGAGTTCTTTGCTGTCTCTTCCACAAAGTGTAGGTAGTGGAGGCTGTGTCTGTTTCTACAGCACTTCCATGCCTGAAGCAGTGCAGGAATGTGTGCCTCAGCATTTTTCTTTGGATGCCTTTGTGGTTCCCTATGTCTTGGATCTTTAGTTTCATCCTTAAGAGATTCCCTGAGTATCTATCTAACCATACTCCAGTACTTATGTTTTATAATTAAATATTCCCACTTTGGGAGTTAGGGCACAACACTGACGACCGTTTCCTCAGGCTGTCAAGTCATCTAGGCAGACTTTGTGGGATTGTCTTAAATAGGATTGCTGCACTCAGACTTCAGATAATCTGTTTACTTCATTACTGTGTTCTTGAAGTTCTTTCTCTTCTCTCTACTACTTTGTCTCCCAGTAACTGGAGGTTTATTATTGAAACCGTAGTATTGTCACAGTTCTTAACATATTTTTGTAGGTAGATGGAGCTATTACGTTTTGTATATTTAGAAATTGTGAGTGAATTCCTGCCTTAAAATCTTTCTATGCTTCTGTTCATTTTATTGGTCTATATTTTTTTCTGTTCTTCCTTTAACAAAGAATTGATCTCATTGCCCCTAAGTAAATGAGAAAAGATTCAGCACTAATTTAATTCAAATTCAGTTCTTAGTTTCAAATTTTGGTGAAGTTTGCCCATATTTTCCTTAAAGATTGCTTAAGACATAGAATAGTGATTTTTTTTTTTTTTTTTTTTNTCCATATTTTCCTTTAAAGATTGCTTAAGGCATAGAATAGTGATTTCTTTTTTTTTTTTCCCAGTTTCAGTTCTACTAGGTGAAATAGATGAAATGAGTTTATGTTCAGACATTTCAGTCCAGAAATATCTTGACAAACACTGGATTTTTAGATGCTTAAATGAGCTTTTAAGCTCATTTGGTTGTAGATATTCTAGTGCTTGTACTCCAGTTGCTTTTGAATTCATCTGTTTTCTTGCATCTGAGCTACTTCAGTTTTATTTGTATTTTTCTGTTTTGCTTTTATAAGTTGAAGAATCCAGTTCTCTAAAGCATTATCTTTTCTTTTATCTCTTTGTGAAGTGCTACTGTAGTTCTTTTAGTCTGTGTAAATCTTATCATAGTCAGGTCAGCCCTTCCTTCCCTTCTGTCATCTGCCTCTGTCTTTTCTAACCCAGATGTTTCTGGCCTGGGAGACACTGTTCTTCCTTGGCAATTGTGAACTAAGGTGGCTAAGCTAGGGATAGTGTTGGCAGTGGCAGCAGCTCAGAGCAAGACATATATAAATCAAGAGAAATGAAATATTTCTCAGATAGTGAACAGGCCAGAAGAGCTCAGTAATCATAAACTTCTGTCTTGGAAAGAGACGTGGAGGAAATTGCCACTGGAACTTTCCTGTTTTGTAGGCAGGATGTTTATTTACAAGTAAAAAAACTCTTCTCTTCAAAAAGTTAATCTTAATTTATTATTTTTACAGGACAGAAGAGGATAGGCCAAATCTTGCTTCACTTTTCCTTTTTTTAGGCCTCTTCATTCTCAGCAGAATTAGACAACTACAGCTAATATCTATAAGCTTATCTATAGCTTGTATCTATAAGGTGCCTTAAAGCTTCTTTAGCATTGTGAACAATTACATAATTTTGAGAATAAAAGAAACCCAGTTTGATTCTTGTGCTGAGCTTAAAAGCTTAGAAGTGATTTTTTTTCTTGACAGCCGATCATTTTCCTATGGAATCAATGAGACACACTCATGTGATGAGTTAAGTATTTAAAAAATGTTGTGGTTTTAAAATCCCATGTATGAGTACTTCTAAACTATCGAAGTTCAATAATTTGATTAATGGTTATGCTGTGGACTGATTTTGTGACTGGAAGCAAACAAGGAAAGTTTCTGGACAAACAGCAAAAAAGGTGGTAGTTGCTGACTTTTGCAGTGTAGGACTCCTCCAACAGTACTTGTGAGCCCTAGCTAGGCTCCTGTTCTGAGCAGGTGTCCAAAAGAAACCTTTTTTTTTTTTTTTTTTTTTTTTTTTTTAACTCCACAGGCTTGAAGGGTTCCTCCATATAAAGAGGCAGGTGCCTAAAGTCTGGTAATGTGAAAACATCTTAGGATATTCCTTTCTCTACAGGAAGAGGAGGAGAAAACTTTAATTAAATATTTCAGAGGTTTGAACCCAGTGGAGCATGTAGAACAGATACCCTTGAAGGTTGTCACAGATTGAAGGAAGAGTGGTTTGAGGACGATGCTGATGCACTCAGAAGAGCTAGCTGCTGACAAGTTATCAACTTTATGCAACTGCACAATAATTTTCAAAAGCCTAATACAGTTCAGCTTCTTTCCATATGTAAATTGTGAGAGAGGAGACTGCTCTGGTTGATAACAAAAACCTTTAAAGGAAAACAATGTCTTTAATTTTGAAGTAGTATTATTTTGCAATTATGTCTTGGTTATAATTTGCCACTGCTTCATATGACATAATCACTTTAATGTATTTAACTTCATAATTCATAACAATTTTTTGTACTAGAATACAACTTTAGGTTATAAAGTGTCAGAGCCAAATAAAAATGCAGAAAACTAAACTTCAATCCCAGCCAGTTTAAAATGTATCCAAAAAAGACAGCAGAAGCATTTATTATTGAGTTACCTTAAAGACAAGTGACTCATCGTATTCCAGAGTCCTGAAAAAATGTAGCTTTTTTTTTTGTTTGGTTTTGAATTAAAATGATACTAATTCCAGTTTGAATGTGCTTATTTGTTGTAGGTCAGTTTTTCTTTTGTGGGTGGGACTCAGCAAGAATAGACTATAACGCCCACGTCTCTTGTCTTGAATCAAGTAGATAGTAACACAAAGTATTTTCACGTGTGTAGTACGTCTACTATTTAAATCTTAGCTGCCTAATAAAACAGTTGGCAATGCCATCTTTTGTGTCCCTTTTGGAAACAGCTCTATATTTTACTTGTGAAATTTGAAAAACACTTTCAAGTGGAAATAGATTAGTAGAAATGAATTAAATCTGAAATTGTTTATATATGAGAAGAATCTTGTCTTCTTCAGGCATTTTATTATGAAGTATCGTTTGAGGACAAAATTTAACTTAAAATATACAAATCACATGGAACTCGCATGTACTCTGTAAGGAAGAATATGTTAACACTGAAAGTCGTGTTTCTGATGCGGAGTTTCTTGCTCTCGTGCTTCAGAACCTCAGTGCACTTTATATCATTCTGGTTGGCTAATCAACAGAAAAAGAAATTGGAAATGCCAGCATCATTTGTATTAGGAAAAAGCAAATCTGTTGGGACAGCCTTCTAAGATCTGTTGCTCTGCATCACAAGACATTTCTAAAACTTTAGCTCATGATAACTTTATTGCTGCTTCCCTTTCTCCCTTCCCCTCCCTCCCATTTTTGTTCATTAGAGCTACGTGTCATAAGAAAATAAGGCAAAAGAATTTTATCTGCTTTTGTGTGATGGTTGTTGCCTTGGCCATCACCCTAAGGATTTAGGGAGCCAAATGCTCAAAAAATGCATGCAGCACTTCAATTTGAGTAGAAAAAACGCTGTATTGGAATGACTCTCTAACATACTCATATTTTTGTAGATTTTTATAATATATGTAAGCATCATGCAGTACTGCAATGGGTACAAAAGTCTGAACTTTTTTTTTTTTTTTTTTTTTTTGTTACGGCTCATCTGTCATGCTGCAATGGTAATGCAAGTGAGTTATAATTCCATCTATATAATTTCATACAAGCAGTAGTATGCTACATAGTACTTCATGTCTGCCCTGTAATTTATATTACATATAAAAACATGGATTTAATTACGACAGCTTTACTCAAGGTAAAATTTATGCTTACGTGGATAGCGAAAGATGATAGAATAAAAATCAGTTAAGGCAAATATAAATTAAATTCAGGCAATATTGAAGATGAACATTGTTCGAATGATCACAAAGAGGGTAAGTACTTATAGGATTGGAGGAGAAATAAATACAATCAGTGACAATGAAACAGCTTTTGTATATACAGTAATATTTTGGCTAGATAAAAATTTTAATTCTGTTCAGAAGAAATTAAATCAGGTGAAGTTTCCTTCCTGAAGCAAAATCAAGTCTTATGTAGCCTGGTGGGAGGCAGGTTCTCTAGAGGAGCGCCTGACAGCCCTAGCCCTGACTCAGGCAAGCGTGATAGAACTGCTGAGGCCCCAGGCAGATACCGACTGCAGTGGGAGCTGATGAGGCTCATGCAATTGGCCTTGGGCACAGCAGCATCGTGAAGGAAGCAGTTCAGCATCAGCTGAGTCCAGAGGATGAGCAAGAGGGAAGCAGGAGCCAGTAGAGGCTTTGTCCAAGAGGTCAGCGTGTTGTAGTAGTTGCATGATGGAATCTCCATGTTAGCTTAAAGAAAAGGCCTAACTTAATTCAGTAAATGAAGCTTCATCATTCCTCAATTTGGATTCCTTAAGGAATTAAAATACTTGCCTTTTCTAGTTAGTATAACGCTTGTGCTAACATGTGCCACATTTTCCAAGGAATGTAAAGGATAGATTCTTGAAGTGTTGACATGCATTTTATGTGGCAGAAGCTACAATGTTTTTGAATAGCATTGTTGCCCAGGCACATAGAAGTGTTCTCTAACGTGCCTCTAGATCACATGTCGAATTTTATTTCCTTTAAGATAAGGCTTGTCTGGTTATATATCTTCTGGAAAGAGACTCAAGAAGGTATTGAAAGGAGTCCTTCCGTAGACTACAGCTGGAGTTTGATAGCTGTCAAAGAAGGTTGAATTAGTAGGGATACATGAGGGTGGACAATTAACTTTCCAACGTAGATGACCTTCTATCCTAATGAGTTTCTAAAACATGCTAAAGTATGGGGAAGGATAACACTTTCCTGAAGGTAGTCCTCCTTTATAGAGGGAACTTTTATAACTCAGATCTCAGAAGTCTAGTGCATGGGTGATTTATGGCAATGATGGCAATTTTTTTTTTTTTTCTCTATGTAAAATAAAAACAGCTGCTAGAGCCTGGGATGAGTTGGGAGGAGTTTTATCAAAAGAGCAAACCAGTGTCATATAATTACCATTTATGCACCTGCTAAGCCAATCTTGACATAGCTATGCTAGCTCAAATTCCAGTCCCTCCAAAATAATCATGAAAAACAGAGGGGCTATAAAAAGATGCCATTTTTTTTTTCCACTTACTTTAGCTATCCATTATGTGAAAAGGTTACAAATGCAGTCTCATTTTATAGTTACAGCTACAGTGAGGTTTAAGTTATTCATGTTATTTTATAATGCTCCATCTGAAGTTTAGCGGAGGAATTCATTTCTTCAAAAAAAAACCTCATCAATTACTATTAGAATGCAAAATATTCAGGTACTTTTACTGTTTTGTACTACTACACTGCAAAAGCTACAGTGAAAAGTTTGGCCACTTAATCCAGTGTTGTGCATCTGCAGGTTGCTGCTTTTACCTAATGCATTAAAATTTTGCTTTCAAAAGATTTCTGTTAGGTTGCTATTAATGGATCAAGAAGGGTATTTTGAAGTGAACAGCATGTACACAACATTTTAATTGAAAAAGAGAATTAAAGAAGCACTGTTAGCCCACTACTTTGAAGGTGTTTGGATTTAAATGTTCCATTCCTGAGGAATCACTATTTCTTTTTCTCATAGCATGTTCTGAAAACAAAGCAGATGATGTATTTTGAGGGTTTTCTTTTATCTTGTGTATAAGTCTTCTCAAAAAATAAAACTAGTTGAGAGTAAGTAATGCTTGTTATGCATAACCCTGTTACAGGTACTCGCTCTAGCAGCCTTCAACAATAGTACTGCTGTGTTTGCAGGATTTAGGCTGCTGCTGTGGCCAGAGAACACAGGTGGCTCTGTCCCCCTTTCCACAGCTAAAATAGAGACCCATTCCTAGTTCCTGCTGCTAGTGGTGTCTTCAAGTGTCTTCTGAGGCAGATGTTCCTGGTGGAAAACCCTGGGTGTTGGAAAAGTTCTGAACACACTTGCCCGCATTAGAAAAAAAGCCTGGACTCCTGTCAACCCATGTGGCAAAAAGGGAAAATGGTGCTAGAGCTTGCCCACACGTGTTCTGCAGTACCTTAGCTCTATTTGGGGGATTCTCACTATATATTTTAAGGAGAAAAGCACCGCTCATATTTCATGCTTATTTGCAAGGCAGAATGTTATACAGATTTAGTAGATCTACATTAATAATAGAAGAATAAACCCTGATACACAGACTGGGAATTAGAATTACCATCTGGTATTTTGTAAGGGTCAGTATTCCCCAATGAAATTTAATGCTTCTCCCAGTTTTGACTAGGTATTTATGATGACTGGAAGCTTGACAAAGAAATGAGAATAGAGATAATGACAGCGTGAGGAAAGCTAGTTCAGTGGATCTCGGTTTAATACTATATTGCATACTTGATAGAAATACTTGATTACTGCAAAAAGTATCGAAAAATAGATTTGTGAAAGGAGAGTAATAAAAATACACTCGGACTTCATATGGGTAGAAGCCTCCTTTTCTTAGTGTTTATCACATGGGGGAATGTTGTGCACCAGCTTGAAAAAGATAGGAGAAGCATATGGGCAGGGCTGAGGGGAGGCAGTCGTCTCTCCTAGGTTTGTGCATTTTGTTTACTTCAGCACCTAACTGAAATTGCCTGTCTTGGGAAGAATGTAGGAGGGAATGGGAGGAGACTTTCATAACCCTCTTACTTTCTGTATGCAATTCCTGATTACATGGCACAGTGATTATGTTTGAAAACAGCTCTTACTTAAATTATTCATTATTCACAGAAAATTAGAGGGGAAAAAAGTTTTAATTATTTCTGCTTGGTAATATGTGATGAGTGTAGTGTATCATCATCATCATCTTTTTATTTTTTTCTTAAAATTTTGGGGGATTTTGAATTTCTTTTTGCTAACAAGCAGTCCTGTTTAGTAATGAACACTGATCATTAGTGTGTTTCATTTTTAAAACAGAGTCGATCCAAATGCTTACAGCTGACACATTTTGTGGCAAAGAATGTTTTGCTTGTTCCAGCTGTATAAAAATAGATAGAAACAGTATGCCTAGCTTGCCATGCAAAGAAAGAATTGACTGATTGTATTTAATGACTAGGAGAAATGTTTGTGCTAGAAGTGTAGCTCCCCAAACAAACAAAAAACTAACAAGAAAGAAACTCTTAAATCACATTATTCAGAATGAAGATGCAGGAAATGACTGATATACATTACTATTCTTACTGCAAATCTCCAGCAATATAATTAAATTGAAATTGAAATTAGATGGAAATTGTCTTATTACTTCTTAGAAACAAAAGGCGAAACATATGTAGGTGATATCTAACAAATTAGTAGTAGTGAGAACTGAAATAAGCAGGTGCTGAATGGACTGGCTGTTTAATTCTTATTGTTCTGTGTCTTTTTTTTTCTTCTTTTTTTTTTTCTCTAGAAAATCTTTCAATCTGTGGAAGAATTTTATAAAAATATTTAATTTTTTAACAGAACTACCAAAATTGTTTTGAGTATCATTTGATCCTACGTGGAATATTCGTCAGAAGCTTGTGTATAGGTTAAATGTCATCCCTGAGCAAGGTTGAATGCTTTATTTTTATTTATTTATTTATTTATTTATTGAGCCCCTAATGTTGACAGTCCTGTGAGGGATGAACTCTGGACTGTTGGATTAGTTGCAGGTTGATGATACGCTCGTTTGCTTCTCTTTGTTCTCTGTAAGCAAAAGAATCTTCACCTCTCTCTCTGTGGCTTTGCGCAAATCTGCAGTCCTGGTCATAAGTGAAGTTTTAGCTGAACAAGTAAAGCTATTTCATAAGGATAGTTTGCCTTCAGTTGTCAGAACAGATAGAAGAACGTTTACAGCAGCACTTGAAAGTTGCAATGAAAGAGCTCTCTTTCCAATTCAGGCACCGAAGCACATAGGGTTCTTATATTTGCTCAGCGTTCCCCCTTCACCATTAGACTGTGGCTGCTCTGTGCAGTCTGTTTTGATCTGCTCCCATCTGCTCCAATCTGATGTTTTTTTTCTGAAAAATGAAGCTGGCGGTGTGTGATTGTTGCAAAGGCAATCAATTACTGAAGCTGTAAAACTGTTCTGCCTGGTAAAGACAGAGTGTTCTCTTACAAGACTGCTGCATTTCTTCCACTCCTTAACATTCTGAAGGTAGATTCCATGATGGACTATTGGTACAGACCTAAAATGGCAGTGATGCAGGAAGCTCCAGTTGATATACTGTCGTGCATAAGGACAAGTAAGAGACTCATTGTGGAACTTTGCTTCTGTGAGGGGAGCTAGTAAAGCTCTATGCTTTACTAGTAAAGCTAGTAAAGCAACTATGAGGGTGTGCAGCTGTCCAGAAAGTAGAGAATAATTTTAAGTGACTGGCTTTGAGGGAAGAAGAATGTATTATCTGGATTTCCTCAGCAGTTTGTCTTGGGTCTGGTACTATTCAATATTTCATGGATGACTTGAACAAAGGAGTGGAGAGTATGATAATAAAATTTGCATATATTTCAACAATTCAACCTGTAAAAGTGCAAATAGCATCTACACACATAGCAGACAGGAAAACTTCAGAAAACAATTCTGGGAGTTACTATGGTCTACTCGCTTCAGTCTTAGACAATGATGTCAAACTTTTGTGAAAAATGGTGACGCTCTAGTAAAATGTATGAAAGGATATCCTTCTGTAGGGAAGAAAGAGGAGTCCTTGTACTGTGTGTGTGATGCTCCTGGAATCCAGTATCCAGTTTGGGACGTCATTCCTATGGTAGGGCGCAAACCAAGCAGAGAGTCCGGAGGAAAAAATAAGAATGATCATAGGTGCACAAAACAGTCTTGAAGAGGATTTGGAAGGACCGTGGTTATATAGGCTTATAAAAATAAAGCAGGAAGATGGCACTAGTAACATTAATTCTTATAGAGGACAGGCATCTGCAAAGCAGAAGGGAATGATCTGCTCTCCATATTTGCTCATATTTCTGGCTTTAATCTTCTTACAAATAATGATTTGGAAAGCTTCTTATATAAACAATTATTTTAATGAAACTGGATGAGAATCTGGTGGTGGAAAACAGTTGAATGGCATTGATAAACACATGACAAATTAAGGTATTCTGTTTTACTTGAAGTATTGATGCTCTTGTGGTATTCTTGTGGTGTTGCGGGATGAGTATTGGAACTTTTGAGGAGCAGTTAGGTGCTAGAGCCTGAAGACAGCTATGTGAATCATAATGCTCAGGCATTATGTGTGCCTAAATTAGTAAATTATTAAGTTATGGATATGGGAAATATTTTGTCATAATTAAGAAATAATTAATGCATTGGCAACTACCACCCAGTAATTCATTCTCATTGCTTCAGTGACATAATGTTCCAACCTGTCCTAGGAGAGAATTGAAAGAATAGAGTCAGATTGACAAAATCCACAATCACAAGGAGGTCTTGTGAATTAATGGCATTGGGAACAAACCAATATTAGACAGGAGGTGCATATGTTGAAGTTGAGGATTTTTTTTTTTTTTTTTTTTTTTATAGCATAGGAATATCAGATGTATGTCATGCTGAAGGCTGGAAATGGAATGATTGTTTATCTCTTCAAGGAAAAATGGAAAAGTGAACATATCTGTGCTTTGAATGTTAAGGTATCTGAAGTCTGATCATAACCAGTGTCAAAAATAAGTGGTTGCACACATTCATCTCTTCAGATTTTCCTCACCTGCTATATAAACACTGTGTAATATTCAGGTCCCTAGTTTTCATTAATCACTTCTGAACTGAGCAAAACATCTAACATTCAGTGTACTCTTTAGAACTGAGATCTTGTTCCTTAATAGGGAGTCACTAAAGACAGAGAGGGTCAGAAAAGGTTGATGCTCGAAATCAAAATAGTGGATCTGTGTATGGGGGAGTTAAGACATGCCTATGTAAGGTCATAAAAATGTCTTGGGGATATGTCACCTCTGAGCAGCAGAGCCAGCTGAGTGGCCAGTGAAAGCAGCCCAAATTTTTCAGGTGCAGGTCTATACAAGGACTTCTCAGCCCAGGAGTGCTCTTACACTGTGCTGTGTCCAACCCGAGCCAGGGACTGTGCATGGCAGCTATTCAATCACACTACTCTCATGAAGAGCATTAGTGTTTGTCTCCACCTTTTTTTTTTTTTTTTTTTTTTTTTTTTTTTTTTTTTTTTTTTTTNTTTTTTTTTTTTTTTTTTTTTTTTTTGTTAAGTGCACCTGGTAAGAGTCAGTCTCACACTTTAATGAGTTTTGGGGCAGGCTGTTAGAATTTCATCAAGCTGAGATTGGGCTTGAGTTCTATACTCCCTCCTTTTGAACTTTTCCTGCTCTCAAGCTACTTTGTGTCTAGGCTTCATCTTGGCAATGGTGTCTAGAGATCAACACTCTATTTGTATTTTGCTGCTGTGTTTTTATCTACTGGGTTTGTTGTGTAACAGCTGCATTGATTTTTTTTTTTTTTTTTTTTTTTAAGCCTTCTGTTATGCTTTCCAGAATAGCTTTCCTTTCTCCCTTGATCCCCTGTTGAATTAGACAAACCAGAAAATTTCTAACTTTAAACAAACATCTTCAGACTTACAAGAGACCAGGTGATGGCAATGGCCTTTCACATCTTGAAAGTCTAGATCATGCAGGGAAGCATGAGAAGTTTTATGCTAGTTACACTGCACACCATCCTAGTGTATTTTTTTCCAAGCTACATAGCTGGAATGAGCAAGGTGACATTTACGTGCTTATCTTTACTGAGTGCCCCTAGTTCAGGGTGAGATGCACTGCTGCAGGAATAGTTTGGATTAAGTATTGGTAGTACATGAGCATTACAAGTACCTTTGTTTTCTGTATTTGTATCATGCCGTTCCTTTTCAGAAGAATTTCTCTGTATAATTTAAAATACAGATTAATAGCAGAATCCTTTGCTGTTGTCAATAGCTGTTATTCCATGTATACCTACTGAGACAGGCCAGCTTATATGAGATGGATCTGTAGTCTTGATTATTAAAAGCAGATGTATACTTTTATTTTCTTGCTCTTGATTGAATTTGTACCTTCTCACATGAACAATAATAGAGCGTACTTTCTAAACGATATTTTTTGCGGAATGTAGCAGATATGTCTATGGTGACATTGTACAGTTTCTAGCCTTATGTTACTGAGATCTTCGATTTGTTTTTTTTTAAAGGCACCTTTGTCTGTATTATCTCTCTTTACCTTTAAGGAGGAATGGACACATAAATCTGCATTTCTTTTTTAAAAAAAAAGATCGATATCTTTCGTTTAATGTGAAATACTAAAAATAGAGGAGCAGTTCTTTTTGTCTCTGGAGATTAATCCAAGGTGTCTCTGCTGTGATTCTTTTCTGTTTTGGCATCAACTTTACTAGAGAAGAGAAAGTCTCATGTGCAGATATAAAGGTGGTGAGTACAAAATGAGAATATAGGTAAAGGCCAATGCTACATAGAATTCAGGTAACGAACAACAAATACAAAAGTGGCTAACTGCTATAGTAATACAGCACTACATGAAAATAGTTTTATCTATATCACTTTAGACTTTTATGCTTCATGCACTAACTGTAACATAAAGCTTTTAAGCAGTGTTAGTGAAACAGGATATTAAGAAACTTGCTGACCATCAACACTGCCTCACCTTCTGCACAGCAACTTTGTTACTAGTAAATGTTGCAGCACTCTAGAAGAGGCAGGACACGAGCTCTGGATTTGTCTTCAAACCCAGTGGGCTTTGAACTGCAGAGATGATAGACCTGACTTTGCCCTCAGTGTTGATACATGCAAGAGAACCAGCACAATTAAACTGATTAAATGACCCCTGAGTATGTTGTTACTAGGTTGGAAAATTTGCTGCTGAGTGCATACTAAGAGCAAGTTGGTCATTTTTGTTCAATATGCTGTGAAACCTGGGGGGGAGGGGACCAAAATGGATCCTGAAAGTTGCAAATTACGGGATGTCCGTGGAAATAATATGCACTTCTCAAATGACAGAATTCAATAGCAGCAATTAGACAATGACATCTACTTTTGTAGCAACACCTGATATTTTGTACAGTTAAGCCTTTGTAAGACAATTTAAAAATAGCTTTTCACTTTTACTGTTTTTTTATAATTGTCTTATTTTTCTTTCATTTCTCAACTTGACTTTGGTTTTGAGCAGTTTAGGGAAAGAGTAATCATTCATGTTTGTGTTTGCAACATTGTATAGCCTGTTCCACAGCCTGGAATCCTGGCTCATAGCACTGGTTGCAATATACATAGTCTAAAAATTGTATTGTAGTGTTTGGCCAAAAGTAGATTTAATGTCTTACAATTTTTAGGATGTGCGCAAGTCCTCCATCTCCCCATTCCTAGAGCAAAAGAACAGGTTCTCTTAAGTTTCCGTGTACTTTTCAGTTAAGCTACTTCTATGATCAGAGATTTGTATAAGTAGGATCTATGGTTGTTCTTTTCAGTTTCTGATCAGATGTCAGTAAAATATTTTTCTCAATGCACAGGCACTGCATCTTACTGCTTTTCTGTTGAGTGGGGTATATACTGACTGAAGTGAATGTATGAAGCTAGTGAACTTTTCTTTGTGGCTTACTGTTATCACAGTGAAGTTACTTATTTAAAAAAAAAAAAAAAAAACGCAAAAAAAAAGCTCTAAAGTCTGAGCTCAGACTTGCTTACTATGAGGAATTAGTTATCCAAAAGTAAAACCCCAGAAAAAGACTTATTTCACCTGCACTGAGTGTTCTGGACTACCTGCACTAACTATTCTGGACCACTAGTCATGCAACAGGAAAATGTAACCCAGAGTTGCCATCTCCTTAAAATATTTTCTATGCTAATCTAATAGTATCTGTTTTAGAAGAACCAGTAAAGAAGGCTCCCATCAGAAAGCTGTAGTACATACACAAAGACATAGTGTACAGACACACCTGTAAATGAGACTATACCTGGTTTGCTGTCTATGCGAGAGGTGCCTGGGCAATGTTTTTGTGTGATGACGTGTATAAAGACATTTGCATTAGTAGGGAAGGTAAAATTGGATGCTGAATTTTTTATGTATACATTGTTTACTGTGTTGTCATAATAGAAGACTTCAGAGAGCAAATACAAAATGTTAAGTGGGGAGCAGGGTTATATTTTCTTAAAAGTAAATTTATAGCCATGGATATTTCACTTTTCATCCTTCACTCTAATGCCTCCTTTGGGGAAGAACCTTTCCTCTCATGTGATGTAAAAGCAGTAGTCATCTGGCTGGCGGGTGGCTTAGGCAAGATTTCAAGAAAAGATGTTATTGGGGAGGATGGAGATGTTATAAATGGACTGTCATTAAACACTTCGGTGAGAATTGCTTTTATGTCATGCAAGGGTAGAAATCACACTGGAGAAAGAAGGTGGAACTTGAGTGCAGTTATGCAAGAGTGTAACTAAGAAGGAAGCTGGTGACTTCTAGATGAAGATGTCCATTGTTGGACAGTCACTGTTAAAATGTTAACATGCAAAGTCACTTTTAGCATGTTTTTAAAAGTCAACTTTTGTTGGGAGGGGAAAGAACTGAAAGGAATGGTAAGGAAATGAGTAAGTGGAAGACAATTAACAAGGGAGACCAGAAGTGGTATGGGAATAGGATGGAAAAAAATGCGATGTGAACAAATGTACGAAAACTTGGCAATCCACGACAGCTATAAAGAGCAGAACATTATGAAAGGAGACGAGGAGACAGAAAATGTCATGTTATAGTTTATTCAGTTTCTATTAGAGAGGAATAGGCGAAGCCCATGAGTGTATGAAAAGTGGAAGTGTGGAGCAAAGGAAGTAAAAAGGTAGGTGGAACATTAGGGTACTGAAAGAAAAAGAGGAGGAGCATCTTTGTGCACTTTTTTTTTTTTTTTCTTGAGGAGACGGGCTTGAATCAAGGGAATTCATGGCACAAGTCAACGATTTGAACATAAATAACCAATTCACACAAAGTCCTTTCAGGTGAGCACAACAGTGCTCCATTCATGATAGAGTCATAGGTTGGTAATGGGGTGACATTGGGTTAATCGACCAAGCTTCTTAGATGCTTGTGTAAAGATGAAAAAATACTCAAGTCTTATTATGTGATTGTTGCCATGGCAGCAAATTAGGATGATAACTCTCATGACGGGTATACGAATATTTAAGAGATACAAGAAAGAGCTCTGTCATAAAGCCCTTATCTTACAAATGATATGAAGAAGACCACAATGATGAACCTTTTTAAAAACAGCTAGCAAAGTAACCCATTGTAGAAGAGAGAGATATATAATGATTCAGCCATGTGTTTTGAAGAGTGTAACAACTGAGTATAGAGCCTCTGGGATGCTTTTGTAATGCCCTGGTGTTTTGGGTGCAGGTGGCATCTAGAATGGGTTAGGGCAGTCTTCCAGATTTGATTCTTACCAATGCTAGGAACTGCTTGAGAATGTGTAAGTGGAGATTGCCTTAGTGTGTGTGATCATAAAATGACAGGACTCACCATCATTTTGGTTGAATGGAATAGAACAGCAGCATTACAAAGCAAAACCAACAGAAAACCAAATCTGAACCAAAATAATTAACAGGTTTCAAGGAAGAAGATTTCAGTAAACTAGGACCATTGGTGTACTACTTTGAGGAATGAAAAGTTAAACTCTGTAATGCTTTAAAGAAATGGTGCTTATGGCAAAATATAAATGATCATAAGAAAAATGAGATGCTAGTGAGAGATTATTGAGTGTTTTTCTGTCATCAGATATGAAGGAATCGAGCTAATAGGATGAAAACAAGATCATTTTACACTAGCAAGTGTAAAAATAGAGTATGAAGGTGTAAAGAGCAAGATACATAAATGGGCATGAAATATTTTTTTTTCTTATTTGTTTTTAATCCAAAACTGCATTAGCAATAAGAAGGCAGCTGAGAGTGCTAGATTGCTACTCAGCAGACAAGAAACAGTACTGCTGACATGGAGAAAGGTGAATTTTTAGGGAAATGACTAGTATACCAGAAAGCAAAAGTTTAGGAGACTGTTCTCACTTGTTCGCAGGCAATTCTCTTAAGTTATTTTGAAAACATACAGTAAGAAAACTGTGAAAGAGTAATCAAAACAGGATCACAATTCAGTCTATTCCTTGAAAATAAAATGTTTATGAAGCTACTTCAATCAAACTCCCCAAGCCAACAAGTCTTTTGGAGTGGTCTTTACTTAAAAAAGGCAGATTACAAAATGATGCAACAGGAAGTATTTTCTTGCTCCTTACTTTCTCCCCCTGCCCCAGAACAAAGCAATTTTAAGAGGGAAAGAATTCCTAAAATATTTTTTTGACTTTTTATTCTTGCAAGTAGTGTGTATAGTGGTTATGTTTCCTACAAGGTGCTTGTGGTTTTATTTGCTCAGTTAGCTACCCTTATTATTTGCAAGACCATGTTGCACCTTATTGAAAATTTAGTCCAGGGAAAGTAATGTAACTTTTATGAACTGAGCTTATTGCCAGTTCCCTATTTTAGAAATATTTGCGTATATGGTGACTCACTTATGCAAGATAACGGCATGATCAGTTTTGCATCACATTGTAATTAAGTATATACTAAGACCAACATTTTTTACACAACTGCTGATTTTGGATGCCCGATTCTTGTAATTCTGAGTAATTCTAAATGAGAGATCAGTAATAAAAATATAAGTTTAGTGGATGTAATCTGGACAAATCTTACTTTCACTAGTAAAAGTTTGTTTATTCCATACAGGTGTCCGCTTTCATTACTTTAGGATTAGTTTAAAAATGGAAAACAGGTCAGTGTGTTATTCTGACTCAGAGAGAAAATGCTGGCCAACTGATAGAGGTTGTAAGAATATTCCTACCTTTCCTAATAGCAATAGATTTTGTTTTGTTGTTAGCATTCCCCTTGTGGGCAGCATGGTCTGAAACACTTCTAGGGAGATGTCAAGGAGGTGGTCACAGTTTAATCTTACCAAGAACACTTTGGTCATAATAATAATATTTAAACTAATATTAGAGCTATTTTTTTTTAATAGAGGTAAAATAGCTTTCCTCTGGGCTTGTACTTTAACTTTTTTCATTCAGATACTAAAGTTTAGCTCTGGCCTTTCAGTAATCACTGCCTGAAGTATTACAGCAGGGGCCTGTTACAGGTACCAGGCAATAAACAAGAAACTTACCTAAGTAACCTGGCAAGTGCTGCAGTGGTTGAAGGCTGCAGTCTGTTGGGAGTTCTCCTTTGAATACATCCACTGGCTCTGCAAAGAATCTGGACCACCTTTATGGTTGCAAGTACTTTGATCAGCAGTGTTTAATTTGGAGTAAAAAGCTATTACTCACACATGTAACAAGAAGATAAGTGGATAAAAGATGAGGTGTGACTAATGCCGTTATGCTTTCTGGAGCAAGGCTATCTGGAGAATATGAAAGGGAAGGATAGAAAAGAAGAGTTGTCCTATTTTAAACTAGAGCTGTCTCTTGAATAAAAAAACTAACGTTTTAAATGCAGATATGGAGTCTTGAGTCAACAGGTGCTGTGAGGCAGAATTTTTTGCCTTTTTCTTTGTGGTGAACACATCAAAAACCCAAAAGGGAGTTTTAACACCTTTCACTGGAAACCTGCCTGAACTTGTGAACTTTTAGCATTGAGAAACTCTGAATGATAAAATTAGAAGGGTTTTATAAATCTCCCCTCATGATCCTGTACATGCAACATATTTTTTTTTCAGTTTTTTCAGTCTGATCACTTGGTGGTTTTCAGTAAACCATACTGACTGCTGTCTGAGTTCCCAGGAGAAAACTATCTTTCTATCACTTTGGGAGGCCTATCTGTCCGCTATTCCTTCAGAGTCTTTCTCTACTTTGTCCCTTTCCTACGTCCTCACTCTGGTTCTGTGCTCTAGAAGCTGCTCGTAGGTGAGTGAGCTGATTCATTTTCCCTCGAGGGAGAAGAATTTTCCTTGGCTTTGACAGTAGCAGCTAGGACAAGGCTAAGAGGCAGTTGAGACTTCTGTTGCCCAGCTACAGTCCCCTTAACTGATTATAACAGACATTAATTGGAGCAAACAATAGAAGCAAATTTCTACTTTACTAGTAAGCACATGCCAGTGGATTTTTGGCTTTGTTTATTGTTTGCAGATTTGGCATAGAGCTAAGGGTGGCAGGTAGAACAGTGGGTGACCTTCCTTAGCATCACAGCTGGATGGCTTATTTTGTGAAGCTGCTGCAGCTGCTTATGAGATTCTGTCCTTGTGGACAGTCCACAGCCCCACTTGAGGTTCAGCTGTCCACCGTTGGTGGCAAATACTGAGTCAGATACAGTAGAAAAGGGGTGCAGCAAAGCAGCCGTTGCAGGAAGGCTTTTCCCAGCAATCTGTGATTTGGAGACTTGAATACAGGCAGGTAGGTTTGTTGGTTTGTTTTCTCCACAGGTTTCTGGGTGTTTGTGTTTAGCAGAATCCATCTATTTCAACTCCTTCCCCTATTTACAGTGCTTAGCAAATGTTTGTGATGTTTGCCAAAGTGACCACATTAGGTCTATTTGTTTAAGAATGCTTAATGCAATTTTTTGAATGCTAGAAAAATCATATCCAAAGAGATATCATATGAAAATCAATAGTTCTTTTCTGTGCCATCTTGTTTATTAGATAGAAGCAGAAAAGGAGATCACTGGAGCGCAGGGGTAAGATCAATAGTTTTGAATTTTAATTGGATCTTCTCTTACTACTGGCTGAGTGCTGTGTGCTTTTAAACCCCTGTATAAGGAAAATACAATACTTTTGGCAGCTAGCAAGCTTTTTCACACATCATTTTATTTAAATGAATTTTCCCACTACTTCTGTTTCCTACTCAAGCTTAGTTAAGATACTGTTCTTTTTAGGGCTGATTTGTCTTCTTGCATTGCCTATGTTTCCAATTTAAGCAAATTTCCACATGTTTTTTACTTTTTTTTTTTTTTTTTTTTCTCCCCTCCCTCTTGTGTGAGTATATTTCCAGTAACCTTCCTTAAAACATTCTCATGTGGGTTAATAAAATCCTCTGTAGGACTATATGAAGTAAGGGGATACTCATAATTTTTTTGTGTTTCTTCATAAGGAAATATATATATTTTTTCTATTTCCTTTATTCTTCCTGTTGCCATTGATTGCAAATCCATTTTGGCCACTGCAGTTATTAAATAACCTTCCTTCAATAGCCATCCCTATCAAAAAAAAAAAAAACTCTTCTGAAATTCTCTTTAAAATATTCACATGTTCTTTTGGTTTCCCCCTGTATAAATTCCAGAGCTACCTAAGTCTCCCTCCTTCTTTCCCTCCTTTCCCTGACCCTCACTCCCCGAAGAGTTTCACTAATATCTCTGGGTTGGTTTCCCTTTCACAATATCTGTATCCATTTGTAAATTGCCCGACACCTGCCCAAAGTCTCTTGGTGCAGTAATTCTGTCAGCTGTCAGGATCTGGATATTAATCAAATACCCTTCACAGCATGTAGAACTTCAGTGGGACTGCGTATACTGTCCTACCTGAGATCCCACTCTCTGCATTTGTCGTGCTTAGATGTGTATAATTTGTGAGCTCATAGCAAGGAATATGTTCGTTTACTCTGCAGCACATATAATGCAGTATGTCCATTCACTGAAATTCATCATGGGAATAGAAATACAGACTTACCTACTTTGTTTACATCTGGTAAGGTTTCTCACTGAAGAGAAAATTCTATCCACTAATATGTTTTTTATCCAGGGATCCCAATCCAACATCCAGGGCCAGCCTGTATTTTTACAGTATCAGCTATATAACAGAAAGATCACTTCTTCCTCAAGGACTTGCGGTTGTGGAATGGTGATGTTGAGATGATAGTGTTGCTGCTATTAATAATAACTTTAAAGAAGTTTTAAGAAGTGCTGAACATACTCATTCAGAGTTTTACAGTTTCACTTGACTGCTGTCAGTGGTATTATTTCTACTGTGTATGAGACTCCTGAAGAAGCTGAGAATCTGTTAGGTTTCCAGCTAATGAGGACAGATTCAATCAAAGACTGTTTTATTGCTACATGATATGCTGCTGTTATTTTCCTTGAAAGCATGAACAGTAAAATTTTATGCTATGCCTGTAAAAGGAACAATGCAAAAATTACAGCCCAGGGGGAGAGGTCTGCCATGACTGCTGCCTTCTGTCCTATTCCCTAAACTGATGCACACCTGGAAGAGGCTTTAGAATGAAATAAGTGCATTTGGGGACCTTCAACATATAATGCAGCCTGTTGTGGCATCCTTGCAAGATGTTATCCAAAACCTTTATGCAACTGTTGTTGGGGCCTTGTATCGCTGAATTTTGTTTAACCCAAGCAGTGTCTTGACCAGTTACCACGTTCTGCTTGCTTTGATTACAAGAGCATATCAGCGTCTTTATACTAGTCAAACCCCTCTGTCAAATGAGTTGGAGCCTGTGTAAAGCTCTGATTCAAAATTTAGCTCTTTGGGCTTGTTTACGGGTGTGTGCACTGGAAGAATACAACCTAAATTTCTTTATAATGGATACTCCATTTGAATACTTCTGAGCAAGCTGTTTTGAGCAAACTGAGCTATCAGTATCACATGATACTGTGACAGCTGCAGGAGACTGTGACTCATTTTAATGCTTTTCTGTGAGGTTTTCAGGACTGAACTGGGGACTCAGATGAATAACCCAGCTGATGGAGCAGTAGGATTCCTGTGCTGCAGCTGGTTGGAGCTACTCCTTTTTAATAGCGATAGAAGTGTTTGAGTTGGTCTGTTTAAGATTTGCCCATCCATGCGGACACGCTTTGAGTGTCTTCGGTAAAGTGCAGTCTTGATTTTAGAGCTTACCTGCAGATTGACTCTTCATGGGGACTAAAACTTGTACAGTTGCAGTGATTTACGTAAACTTGTAGAATAGAAGGAGAAATGGCAAAATGACTGCCCCCAGGAATGGAAAAAATTTGTTGAGAGTGAAAGCTCTTCTAAACCAACAATTTCAACAGTTGCTCCCTGTGTTCTTATTGTGTATTTGTTTTTAAAATATATATCTTTTACCAAGAAATTTGCAGTACCTTTCTAAATATTTTGTCCACTGGCAGTTCTTCAAATTGCATCAGTAGAGAAGTGATTTATTTTTGATAATTGTTATTTTCCATCAGATCTCTTTTCAGTTTGTATCTAATCTTCTATCCTCTATCACTCTTTTGGCATTACTGCTTTTCAGTTCAAGGAATCTCATTGACTCTGCATTTCAGATTATTTTTCACTGAATGTATTTATCAAGTTTCAGGCTAGAGGCTTTCATAGAGTTATAAGCCTCTTAGAGCAGGGAAAGTGCTGACATAGCCTTAAAATGTAGTATGGCAAATGTTACGCTATAATTACCTTTATCTATCATCAAACTCCTTTTCAGAGGCCTGGCTGTGTGCCGTGGGCCTAGCGATGGAATGCTTCATTACACAGAGATTTTTTCATGGAAAAACTGTAGAGCAAAGCATGATAAAGTACTTTTATAAAAGTAGTCTTGGTGGCAGTGACAGGGTGGTGAGAAAAGAGATGATAGTGACTGGCTGGAGGAAATATCAGGCAGCATTAGAGGTAGATCTGTATGAGGAAAAGGATCTGAATTTCAGTTACTTGTTTCACCTCAGTATCTCTGCTGAATTACTTCTTGATTTCCAGGTGCTTTGAAAAGTCAACGTTTAGCGTGAGCTGTGAAATTTAAGCATATGGTATGGGGATTTTTACTGTGCACTGAACTACTGGACAAAGATTTACAAGCTGGAAGGCACCAGGCTAGCCACAGAGTGGAAAGCAATCTAGTAATGTCAGTGTACTATTGCAGTTGAGCTAATGCACCTGGCAAAATAGCTCTATAGTTTTGGTCCAAGGCTACACTAAAGCAGTTCCAGTGATTTCAGGATTGGTACAGAGCCTATATCTTATCTTCAGATCTATGCTCATTGGATTGCCTTCTGATCCGATTCATGCTGTGCTTGGTTTGTCAACTCTGTGTCTTTAAAGGTAAAAGAAAGCATTAAATTTGGGGAAAAGAGGAAAAAAAAAAAAAGAGGGAAGGGTTAAGTGGTGCATGTTTCCATAATGCAAAGACTTAAATACAGGAGAGAGGCAGGATACTGAAACAGTGTCTTTGTGTGGCAGCCCAGTGTCATCTCTGTCTGCAATACAGTGCAAATCAGAGACTATCAAAGGGCATGTCATATTAGACAAGAAGCCCTATCTGGTATGCAAAGCATGGAGATAAAACGAGCATTTCAAGACAACACTGACAACCTGTTTAGGGGACAAATATGTTTTCTTGATTAATTAAAACATTTGTATTTACCTGCTAGCTGTCTTCAGTGTCTTTTGAGTGACATTAAGGTTGTTGCCTGCTGTTTAATAGTTGGGACATGGTGTTTCTGTTATTGAAATGCAGCTAAAATTAATGCTGTCTAAAGCATTAGTGCCTGGGAGCATTTTATGTGCAGGTGCTGTGTAAATAAATGAAAAAGGGAAAGAAGAATTTGTGTAAAAGAAGATATTAACATTTCTCATGTAGTTGACTACTGAATAAAATTAAAATCCCAGAGACAGCTAAAGAGAAAAGGTTTTGTGTACCAAGATCTACTATAGCGTATCAGATTCTATAATTACCCTTTATGCATTTTTATATTCCTGCTGAATATTTCATGTTTTGGTGGCTAATAAAATTAACTCAATTGTAATACATTTCATTATTCTGCTTAGGGTGTGCTGCAGCAGATACTCTTTTTAAAAAATGTGAACTAAACATGCTGGACTTGAATCTCTCTTGCTTTGCATATTTAGTAGTCATTTATCTCAGTACAGTGAATGTAAAATTTTTCCAGTCATAATGTATTAGTATTTAGCTCATTTTTCAGTACAAATGAATAAAGTTCAGTGCATTGAGAATCAAGGAAATGGTTTCTAGACTGTTAATACTGTTACAAAATTGTAAATATACTAAATATCATTAAAGAAATACTTGAGATGAAAAGGTACGGAATTAAAAAAATTCAACTACTTCGTAACAGAAGGAATCTTCTCATAAAAGATTATTCATTTGGCAAGCTACAAGGACTTAGAGGGGCAAGCATTTGGATTTTGTGTTTGAGTAAATCCAAGAATCTTTTAGGTTGAGGTCTTCAAAACCTTCAAAAACTTTTGCTTTTATGTGTTGGTAGTGGAAGCTGGGTTTACTTTTAAATGTCCTCTATGCTTGTATAACAGTTTCTTCATTAGACACAATACACTAACAAAGGTAGCAAAATAAAGGATTTTTTTAAGTTGGAATTTAAAATGGTGGCAACATAGGGAACTGCCTGAATTTGTATTGAGTTTAGACACTCTGGCCTTTCTCCAGGAAGAAGGGGGAATGAAAGGATGATAGCTTGTGATTTGCAGATCCTGTAGTGTGGTTGGTTTGAGAGATAAGAGCTTTATCAAATTTCTGCAGCAATCAGATGATGGCTATGTGCTTAAAAACTGTAAATTACAATTCCATTAGTGTAACCTTCAAGCATCTATAGCAATTCTACAAGAATTTTTCTATCGCTTCTCTGACAAATTCTAAGTCAAGTTCAGTAACTGACAGACCTGAGCTTGAGGTTGTGTTGTAAACTGTGTTCTGTTTCTATGAATACTAATAGAGCAGAATGATTTTTTTTCTTTTAAATATAACTTTTTAGATTGTATATAACACTTGTTTATCTGAAAATGATAGTGACTTACTTTGAAGGAGACAATTTTTTTTTTTTTCAGGGAAGATGGGAATAAGTGTATTCTTTAAAGGTAATTGTTTTTTAGAGAAAGGAAAAAAAAAAAGGAAAAAAGAATGAAACCCTCTAGCATTTTTTGTGTAGAAATGAATGGAAGCTGTCTTCTCAGCTAATGCTAGATTTTCACATCCATTGAGAAAATAACTTGCAGAGAAAGATCTTTTTCTATTAAGCATTTCTTGATATTCTTGATTGTTTCACAGGCTGTTACAAACAGTTCTGTGAAATCTGATGCTGTGTGCAGTCATAAACTGACTGTAGCTCAACCCGGTTGGTTTGTCTTTTTAATGAAGTAAAAAATACAAGATTTTGCTCTTAACGAGGTGGGAACTACTACACGAATGAAGAAATAATATTACCTGTAGCTCTAGTGTCGAGATGTTTAAGTACCATATAATTCGGAAGAAAAAGGTAGTAACGCTTGAAGCTTGTAGCTACTGTCTGTTTGCTTGAAGCTTGTAGCTACTGTCTGTTTGCATGGAGCAGACTTGCAGGTTGGGAACCAGGTGGTAGATGGTGGTTAGAGACCTGCAAAAGTCAGGGTCATGGGTGGCATTGCTGTCTGAGACAGTTCCAGAAATGACTATTCATTTTTACTTAGAGTCTTTTCTGTCAATCTAAATCAAGTGTGTAGAAACTGCACAAAATATGACAAGATTTCTGTTAGAGGTATTAGGTTGAGTCAATATGCTGTGTGTCATTTTCTAAATTGTTTGCACTTTACCTTGGTTCCTCTAAGGCAATGTTTGGTGTATAGCTGCTCTTCAGGGTGGCTTTACTGGGAGAAGTCTTGAAAAGGTGGCTTTGCTCTCGTGCAGTCACTGGTGTGCCAGTGCATAGTCTTTTGAGATGGAATCTAATCACAGCTGCACAACCCCTCCATTTGGACCTCACCTGGGTCATCAGTGCCAGATTGCTCATAGGTTAATATCTACAAAGAGTTTTTAAAACCTGTTTTCAACTTGTGAGAGCGTCACAGGAACACTCATTAGCCCATAGCTCATACCTTCTCCATTCCAGAGTGAAATTAATTTTCCTTTGGATGGGAAAGGAAGAGATAATTTGAGTAGGCAGTTGGATTTAGTGGGATAGGCACTGGGTTCATTTACATGTTTCCTAATAAAGTCTATGACCAGAGGCCAGGGCTATGTTTAGTAGGACCTACTGTTTCCTTTCTAATGGTGAAGAAGGATCTTCCGCTTTTATTAGGTCTCAAATCTAAACTAAACCATCAGAAATTATTTCTGTTGACCTTGATTGACTCCAGTTTAGACAGTGTTACAGGTGTACTTGCTCATCCAAGACTTGGAAATGGAAATGTATTTTCTAAAAGTTATATGAACTCCTCTTTCTTCCAGGTAACAAAGGGTAGATGTGATTACCGCTTTTAACAGAACAGTTCGCATGCAAACATTGAATTAGTTGAAAATTGCACAGAATTGTCTGTGGCTGAACGTGCCAGCTTAAAGCCTAAAATAATAGAAAACTTTTGATCCATATTAAGTTTTTTTTTTTCTATTTCATATGAATTTTTATAAATGACTTCAAATTGAATGTTAACTTGTTTTAAATAATACTTCATAAATCAGAAGTAATACACACATACTTTTTTTTTTTTGAAGACTCTTTAGTTCCATGGTCTGTATTTCTTTTACCTTTTATATTCTTCTTATATGCCTTGTAGAAAGGGAGCAGCCAATACAGGTTGTTAGCCAGCTACCTTCTGTCACCAGGTGCTGTTAAACTGCTAACAGAAAAGCAAAGTCAGCAGGGAGAGCTAATTGTTTTAATACACTACCTCTAGGTTTTGATATCCCAAGTATGTTTTTACTGTTTGCCTCTTTGAGTGACTTAAAAAGCAATTGGATGTCACTGTGTCTAAATCCAGTTTTCCTCTATTGCTTCTTTTCTCCTCTATGCTTACATGGAAACTGAATGTGGAGCTCAGTCATTACAAAATATATTCTGCTCATTGAATTAGTTTTTAGAAGCTATATTTTGCCCACTCTTCGATTTTCATTTCATTTTGGATGCAACTGAATGAATATCCAGCAACAAAAAGAGACAAAACACTTGAAGTAACAGGAGAGGCTCCAGGCTTCATAACTCTTTTGCCCGAAGTTAGAGCAAGTATTTCATACGTGTGCTCCATTGAGAAATTTCTTGTGCTCAGAGGATCTTGGCTGCCGCTTTAATTTTGGCATAGGCATTTAAGAAGGTTTCTAAAACACAAAGGTCAGTAAGTAACTTGATTTTTCTTTTTGGTAATCCAGACAAAGAAAAATTCTTAGTAATTTTTGTAACAACTTCCCTGTGTAGAGAGAGTAATCTTAAGATGTCATGCATCTAAAATATATGTATGTCTTTTAATTTATTTGAAAAATAAACATTCCACTGAAATGTAAAGAGATGTACTGAAGTAATTGTGTTTATTTAGAGTCTCCATCTGGAATTAAAAGTATAAGCAGTAGTTCTTGCAGACCATCTGGGGATTGGATTTGTTTAAGCGGAAGGCATAGCACCATAGATCACAGTGTTTATTTGTCTCCATAACGAACATTTTTTTTCCTGGTATTTTCCTGGTATCTTGGACCTGTTTCTTGTAGCCACAACCTTGAAATGACCATTTGTTTGCTATTTTGGAGATACCATCTCATTCCTCTATTCATTTTTCTCTTATTTTTCTCTGGAGAAGCTGGAAATCTAATTAATCTGATGGAAGCTTTTAGAAAAACTGACAGCCTCCTGAAGTCTGTTCTGTTGATAGTTTTGTCAGTTGGTAAGTTTATCTTCTGCTTTTTTTTTTTATTTTGTATTTTTTTAATAGCAGAAAAATACCACAGTTCATTTCGTGAAGCATCAAAATTAATCCCTTAGTGGTAAATATACTGTATATGTGTCCGTATGTACCTAAGGCTACACAAAATGTAATGCACGATCCCATTGTTTACCCGTGAAAAAACAGATAACAGTATTGAGCAAATGCAGTCCCTACCTCTCAAACACTGTAGTATGGCTAGACTTTAATCAGTCTTCCTGACTTGGTACATTACAGTGAGATGACAATTGCCAAGTGATTTAAAATCTTTCTTCTCAAATGGTAAGCCAACTAATGAAATAAATGGTGAACTTATTTCGGTTAATTTGCTTCTTCATTTATATGTCTGCTAGAAGGAACAAAAAAACCCTTTCTCTTGCATAGTTCAATTTATTACTAAAAGATCTGAGCTTGGGCTTACTCAGTGATAATCAAGTTACTTGAATTTGATTGAACAAAGAAGTGCATGATTGGTGAATATGGACTGGCAGGGAAGAACTTAATACTGATGGACAACAAATAATTATTTTCTACCCTTACAAAGGGTGTGTTTTTATTTTTCCTGATGGCTGGAAACCTAAATCCATCTGGCCACATTGTGTTATTTCATTTTTGTAGCGAGTTTTGGGTGGTGTGATGCTTGGAACGTATCAGTGTTGAATTTATAATGCCTAGATCTCTAGGTGTCTTACAAAGTTGGTTGAGGTTGTTAGAAGAATTTGCTAGTGCAGTGACTGGGACACAGAAAGTTAATGACATGACAGTGATCATCTAACAGAGCATGGGAGAGATTTGAATATTACCTGTACTAAAGATATAATCCACCATTAATTTAATCCTAAAAAGGTTTGTGTGTGTGTGTGTATATATATATATATATCCACTTAAATTTGCACCTGAGTACATGCATTACAGGACCTTCACTTCTGTGTTTAGTTGTGCCGTTCCAGAAAAACTGTATGTGCAAAAGCATGTAGACTTTGCAGAAAATGTTTGTGGGGGTGGAAAAAAGCCAAGCATATATTGTGGTAAAATCAGCAGTGAGTCTCATAATTACACCAGAAATCCTTGTGTTAAAAAACATTTTCATTGTGCTTTCTGTAAATTAAATAAAAACATGTTAATGCATTTCATGTAACTCCTTAAGAGGAACAGCTGCTTTACATCCATCAGGTGCTGTATTTTTTTTTTAGTGTTTATGGAGAAATGTTACTCTATACCTCAAGTAATCTGCAACACAGACTATCTTGCACTATTAGTCAAATTCTGTTCCATCTTGAATATAAAGTAAATCATGTTTTTTTCTTAAAACTACATATTCTAACTCTCAGGAAAAGACTGTTTCATTATAATCAGCTCCTAGATAGCTCTGTTTCTTTAAATAATCTCTAAAACCATGTTTTAGCGGACTTTTTTTGATAAGTGAGTTCAAGTCATTCATTTCTCCAGAGGGAATTTAATATATACAAATAGACTATGATATGTACTTATGTTCTGATCCATGGTGCTGTTTTGATTCAACTTGCTGTTAATTTTTTTCTTAAACCTTGTTCCAGAAGTATGGTCCCAACTTGTAACTGAATCATTGTGGTTTGTGGTGATGGTTGTTCTACCGTGTCAAGTTAAGAAAAGAAAAGAAGAGAAAAAAAAAAAAAAAAAAAGACTGCTTTCTACTTATGGCACTTGGGTGATTACTGAATAAAGGCATGTGAAGTGGCAGTGATGAGTGCAGTGACAAGGCAGACAAGGTGGGAATCCCAGTTCCTCTGTGTTCTCTACTTTCCTTTTCTTGACTAAACTGTTTTGTATAGAGTCTCACCCTGCCAATAGGCTCCTGTTGCTTCCACACAAGTTACTACAAGCTGTCCTTGTCCAAAGCTTTGCAGCATCTTTCCTGTACATCCTTGGTTCCTCAAGTCTGCTTTCCTGTTCACATCTCCTTTAAGAATTATTAGTTTAATTTAAGAATTATTGAATTATTTGGTTTTGCATCTGCTGGATTTTGTGCTTGGACTGGAATCTTTATGCTAAGTGAAACATACCGAGGTTCCTATGATAGTTAGACTGCTCTTAAGACCTATTTCTGCTAAATGCATTTTTTTCAGTTAGTGAAATTTTAAACCTTTTAGGACTTCCCACCTTCCAAGTGGGCTCATTGTGGGTCTTCAGTACAAAACAAGCATGATAATATTAAGGTTTACTTTGTTTTGCTTTTGAAATTATAATGGATTGTAATGGATTGAGGTACTTTTTATCACTTTAGATTTATCAGGTTACCGTAATAGATCTGATGTGATGCTGATTACTCAAGTACTTAGTAAAGCTGGTTGTCAGCTTCTGATTTGTAGCCAAAAAGATGATTTTTTTTTTTTTTAAGGAAAAAGAGGAGAGAACTACAAGACAGTCACCAGAGTTAAAGATGAAAGAAAAAATATAGCATTGCATGGCTTGCTTGAATTTGTTTCTTTTGTTTTTGCTGCTAGACTGGCGTGAGTGTGTGGCACAATTGATTTAGAACTTGTAGCTTTTAGATCCATATTAATACTGTTATTAGCTTTGCTCATTCGATCTCAGAGCAAAGAGATCCTACCCCTAACCTTCTAATCCATTCCTCATCAACCCTTTCAACCTTTCAGTGTTTGGAAAGATTTTTTTTGTTTACATATATTATAGAATTTAAGGATCACTAGAGACAAGTTTTCTCTTATTTTCTTATTCTAATGATGAAAGAGCCAAAGACGTATGCTGAAACTAAATGGCAGGTAACCTGATTTGAATTGATAGTCAAATTTCTTCTTTTTTTTTAATGTAAGGAATTGTGAAATCCTCTGTTTTGTGTAAATGTACATAGGTATAGAGCAAGAGATAATTTGCAAATGATAAATGTGTTTCACTATTTCAAGACTTCAGTTAACTGGAACATTAATGTTGCAAAGGAAGTTACCCAGAAATACGGTGCTGTAGGTACCTTTTGCAAACTTTTAGAAGAGAGGTGCCCCCAGGCTGCTCTGAAGGAACTCATAGTTTTCCTGCTTTTGGTTAAATCCCTTTTTTTTTTAATTATTATTATTATTATTTTTTTTTTTAATTGAAAATTTTTGCAATTAGTATGGCTGACTGTCACTTATAACCAGTGAGTTATGAATACCTCTGTATCTCTTCTCAACATATATAAGATGGGCTTTAGAATCTTAGTTTGTTCAGTAGGAGGTAATTTAGCTAGCTAAGTAGAAAAAGGAAGTTTGAGCAGATGATTTCTTTCAGTATGTATTCAAAACCTACTGTTTTTTGATCTCAAATATACAGGAACTGGTGGCCCCAAAATATCCTTTAAGGTTTGGAAACTCATGCACAAATTGGGAAAGGCAAAAACAAAGTAATGCGTAACTTTAATAAAGTACGAGTAGAATTTAGAATTGATATGGCTTTTATATAACAGTAGGGTGAAATTCATTTTCCAAAAATATATTCATTATTTTTATTGTTTGCTGTCTTTTAAAATAATATTGCTGTGTATCACTGAATAAAATAACGGCTTTATTAAAAAGCTCTCTAAGCTGACATCATGAGCCATGTGTTGTAACTGGAATGATAAAATCTCTGGTTCACTAACACCTTTTTTCATACTGTGTGTGAGGAAAATACTTCTATTTTAAAATTACAGAACTGGGCAAAAGGAAATTTATGATCTGAACTTACTGCAAATCATTTGTATTGATCTGTTTTGTTTCCATTCTGCTGAGGCTAATGGAAATCATTTGTCACCTGACTTGTCCCACTTGATTTGGAAAACCACCATACCATTTATCAGGCCAGCTGAAGGTCTGGTAGAAGTGTGCTTATGTCTGCAATTACAAAGATATATGTAACTTCCGGCCAAGCAAAGAGCATCAAGCGAGAGCCTTCTTTTTATTTCAACATATATGGTTTGTATATTCATGTCACAGACCTATTGCAATTGAGTAATTATAAACGTCACGTGGGGCTAACATGTCTTGTTAGAGTTTTTCTCTCCTAGGGTCAATGCCAGCTGTCATCAGCTGGTGTAAATCAACATCATTGCATGGGTCTAACCAAGTGTGTAGCCATTAGGAGCAAGCCTGATACTAGTCATATGCTAACATTTAGGTCCTGGTTCTTGCTAAGAGCAGTCTGAGCTCTTCATCCTTCTTTTGTCCAAAAGAGAAGAGAAAGGATGTTGAATCAACTGGCCTTGCACAAATTTTCCCCTCAGCACTGTGCCAGCGCATAGCAGAAGTGCAGGCACCACTGTGGCATCCCCTTTACACCAGCCTGCTCACAACTTGTTGTTTGCAGGGATATGACCAAGATGGGAGGAAGTGGAGCAAAGTCCACTGGAAGACTCTCTGCGTTGGCAGGAGTTACAAGGAGTTTAAGTTAAAGTTACAAATTAGTCGATAGTATAGTTCATTTTAAAGTATTTTTGTCAATATATAACTTCCTCTCTGCACCGCCAAAAACTTTAGGAAATATCCATCTGTGTGATCAGAAAATGTCAATTTTTTACTGTTATGTATAAAATGTATAACTACAGATTAAGCTGTATTCTCAAACAAGTTAGAGAGTTACACAGTTCTTTGCAAACAATAAAATTGTTTGGAAAGCTTGATCTTCAGCTTAAAAATCTTGCATATCTTTGAAGTTTTAAAATATACTATACTTTTGTTGTTTTTTAAATCATAAAGCTGTTAAAAAATCTAAAGTTGTTTACTAAAGCCACACAAACTGACTCATCTTGGATTTTCTGAATGGCTGTAGATGCCGTATGTTCTTATAAACAAACCAGATTTTAGATGACCTCATTTGCTCTGCAGATATTCAGCATCATTCTCATTCAGTGGTACAGTCAGTGAGAGGTACCAGAGCTTTAATTCAGGTGTGCAAGGATACAGGCTGGCACTCCAGCTGCTTTGCTCTCGTTGGTGTTTTTGCATGTTTCACCTTATATTCTCCTTATTTTTAGAACTTTGCCAGTAGAACTGCTGATTTCCTGCAAAGTTCATTGGCAATGTACATTTTGCTAAGAATGAAGTATATTATAAAACTCAAAAAAGCCAGCAGTAAATGTGCTCCAGAAGTCCAAGCTCTTTTCAATCTATTCATCCACAATTTAACTGATGGAGAGCATTCCCTTTGCATTCTAATCTTTTCTGGCATAGTTTCCATGCATATTTTATCATGGTTGTCTCCAGGATAGTTATCCATGTGCACTCATGGAAGCTATAATCTGGTAATATTCTAGTAATATTTCAAATAAATCCTTACACTGACAGATCAGCTCTGCCTCTTCCTCTTTTTCTCAGTTCTTTTTTTTCCTTTTTTTTTGATTGCAAAATGCTATCAGAAAATAGGAAGAGAATAAGAAATAAGAAATTAGCCAGATAACTGTCTTGTTTTTCTGAAACTTTATGCAAATTCAGAGGAGTTTTGAATAAGAATACAGGAAGAGGTTTTTCATCTGAGTTGTAGTGCAGGTAGTAACTAGGACCTTGCACAGAAGAAAAATTGGAATATGCCACAGTGCAGTCATAAGAGTGATGGCTGAAAAAGTAATTCAGCTTAAGGTTGGTACTGTTGCAGTACGTTTGTCAGCAGTAACAGTGGTGCATTTAAAGCTAATACGGGATCTTTAAACCATTTGAAGATACTCTTGACTGCTATGCTAAATCTACCCTTAGATTTTAAAAGCAGTGGAATAACTCCATGTATATTTAACAATTTTCCTTGAATTTAAAAATATGTAATCTTATTCACCATAATGTGAATTAGTTTGTAGTAACTAGAAATGTATCTGCGTTTTAAGCAAGCACATACCCTGAAACACGTATTTTCAACATAATTTGGTATTTTTATCTTGATCTTCCAGTGACTGAATCATTGAATTATTTTCTCTCTATCCAGTTCAGTGGCATTTCGCATGTATTTGCAGGAAGACTTTAATTCCAAGTATAAATTTGTAACTAGAATTTTTTATAATTATTGCTAAATTCAAGTACTGCACCTTTTGTACTTGATTATAATTATAATAGTCTAATTTCCATTTTGCACAAGATTCCAGTAAGAAGAAGATATATTTACTGTTATCTTTTCTATTACAGCCATAAATGGAAGGGAATACTATGGTACTGTCTGTTTTTCTTGGTAATGTTGCAGCTGGTAGCCTAAATAGCTGCTTTGACAGACAGACATTGTGTGAATGTATCGGTTCTAGTAAAGTTTACATTGTCCATATATTTTGGGTGCCATCTTTGGTCAGGTTTTCTGTTTTTGTTGCCTACTGGAAGTAGGATTTAAGGGCCAATCAGGAATTTTTCAATCTGTTTACTTCCTCTTTCCTTTCTTTCCCCCGCACTCCCCTCCCCAGTTTTTTAACTGTTTGCCGTTGGAGGCATAGTTGGGCTATAAAAATAACTCCTGAAGTAAAAGCGGTCTACCGATGAGCTTAATATAAAGATCTGTCCTAGCTATGAGTAGTCTGGCTAACAAGGGAATACAGAGTGTAAGGATTGACACATATTATTATGTGGTGGAATAGCTCTATGGTGGTTATGCAAATGAGAGTTTTTCAGGAAAAATTGCATTCTTGGGCAATAATTGAGCGGCAAGGCGATATTCCATTGCAGTGTCCTGCGTCTTGTAGGGGAAGCAAGTAGTCATGGTGAAGTCTGAGCTTAATAAAGCAGTGGTTGCAGGAGTCTGAAGTGTGATTGAAACTGGGCACAGGTTATGATTCAAAGTACATCGATTGGTGAACCTGGGATTATTATTCCTTGTGTTTCCTTATTTTGAACTCAGTGGCGGAATGTCAAGCATCTATGAGTATAAACATGGAGGAGTTCCATAACATCTGCTACTAATTTTTGCCAGATGAAAGGGATAATGATGATGAATATTTTTGTTTATGGTGCTGATACATTGGCCTAGAAAAATTCCTTTGGAGACAGTGAATATCTAATTGAAAATACATGATTGTATTGCCAAGTTGTTGACATAGTGTTCACTTAAATTTTTAATAGTTCTCATTTACTGGCAAATTTATGGTTTGCTATTTTGGAGGAAAAACAAAATACTGCAGTTAAACCAGGCTTCAGTAATGCACTTAGATAAAAGCAATAGTAAGAGATGGTCTGATATGCATTTGAATTTCATGATTGTGACATATTACTCAGCCATTTTTGAATGGTGCAGTAACCTTGTTTAAAAAAGTGTCTTTCATACAGACTAGTGGGTAGCAGTAACAGCCTAGTATCCCGACTTAGTGAGGCTTCTGATTACTTCTGCTCTTACCATTGCAAATATCCCCCACTCTCGTGGCTCTTCCATGCCACCGCTTCTTGCACTGTCAGGTGAACTGCTTCTCTGGTGAGATCAATAGTACGTACCCAGAGCATGTTTTACTTCTGGCTCATTAAGAACCACCTATTTTTATCTCAGAGGTTAAGGGTGAGAGACTGAAGTGCGTCATTTAAAGGTACCTGTGACAAAAGGATAGTTTAAGTGCCACAAGCGCCTGCTTATTCTCTCCTCGTTTTCTTAGCCATTGGAAGTTTTCTATAGAACATTTTCTGCACTGTGTGCTACCGTTCATGACCTGTAATGGTCCAGATGAGAATCTGGTTTAAGTAGTAGACAGTTAGATGAGCAAGGTTGACTGGTGTTTGATATTAGGATGTATTTATAGGTGGTCATGTCCTGGTGCTATTTTGCCAGAGTGTTTAACTGAGGGATGCAATAGCCTTGCAGAAACTGGCTTCCAGTAAGCTTTAGCAGCTCTCTGAGAGCAGGTCCAAGTCAGATTTTTGTCAAATCAATTCTGCGTGCTTTGATAGTGATATTTTGTGAGGCAGTTGATATCATAGTTCGCACACAATTGTCAGACTGATAATAGGCTAGGTTTATAATTACAAGATAGTGAATTTTCAAAACTCTTCTGTGACCAACTACTGGTACTTGGGTGCTAGCCCTGTGTATTAGGAAAATAATACAGTAGCAAGAGGTGCTCCCTGATTGCAAAGGCAAGTGCTTGACCAAGAATTCATGATAACCACATAGGATTTTGCCTGTTAGGATAAGCAGAGCTTAAAGCATTGTCAAAATAGTTAATTTTCAAAGTGTTTGAAAACATGAATCCATTATTTTTTTTTTAAAGCATTGTAACAATGTTGTGCTCAAAAATTGCCAGTTCTGTGTTTTCAGTAGTAATTCTGTAGTTCTGTGTTAAGTCTGGTATCAAAATGGTCTAGCAACCTTCAGCAAGAAGTGCAGTGTGAGACAAAGATACTTGAGTTCGCTTGGAAATAGTACTGAAGTCTTGCTGCAGCAGCATGGAGCAGAGCATCAGCTGAGGGGACAAAAGTGTTGTACAGCACGACATACCTACCTTTCCAGCCGCAGTTGTCCAGGATGTGGTGATAGTGCTGTAGAGTCAGCTGCTTGGAGCAAGAATGCTCTCTTGGCTCCAAATAGCTGAAAGAGGAACAGAGGAAGAAAAAGGGTTTTTTTTTTTTGTTTGTTTGTTTTGTTTTTTTTTTTCTCTCCCTCTCACGCAGAAGGCTGAAAACCCCTTGTTTTCTGAGGGAGTCGATAATTATGGTTTTGAGGCAAGATATGAGGGCTTATCAACTATAATAATTAGAGAGTGAGTTTGTCAGAAGCGGTTGGAGAAAAGATATCATTAAATGAGATTGTTGTTGGGGAGATGGTATATTTTTGGATCACTTTGTAATATTTACTAGATATTGGATGGTACCGCATGTTTGTGTGTGTGTTTTTTAAAAAAAAATCTACAGTAGTTTGGGAATCCAGTGGTGGTAGATCTCTGTCCTCAATATGAAAGGCAATTTTAAGTATTAAAAGGATAGTAATCTTTATTATAATAGAGTGTGAAAGAGAAACTTGAATAAACAAAGAATCTCTAGAGTTTCACTGATTTGGTGTGAACATTTGTCAAGCCTAGAATGCAATTTTGGAACCTGAAATGTAAATTGGCTTCTGTTTTATGAGTGATTTCTGAGAACTGCAATAGATTCTGTGGCATTACCTCTTGGCATTTGTGTTGCAGTGATGTATGTGAACACGGGGATATTTTTAAACAGAAGTATGAATTTGCACTGTATTAGTCTTAATTTTATTAATATACACTAAATAACATAGCAATATAGCACCTTTACAAGTGATTCCGTATAGTGAGTGTTAATGAAACTGCATTTAGATCAGTGAATTGTACCAGAAGAACAAGAGACTGTGACATAAATGTTCTGCTACTCCATTGACCATCAGCATTGGAATTTCCATGAAGCCGCTCCTAGAGTAGGAGCAGTCTGTTTGGGGGAGTTACTCGCATGATCTGCTCACAGATGAAAGGCAAGAAAGGAGAGGAGAAAGGCAAGCAGACCAGGACCCCTGTATAGCATACTGTGCAATGTCTCCCTCGTTAGGTTTTCAGAGGCTTAAGCTAGACTTGCTATAAAATCTTCCATAAGAAGCTTTCTATACGTAGAAATGATTTTGTCTTAACTAAAGCCTTACATGTTTTAATATTTCACAATTGGCAGTTTGAGAAGCTTTCTTTGACAGAGCACCAAATAAAATGTCAATGCAGTTTTAGTTATTTGAAGCGTCATGCATTTTACTTAGTAATTTTCCCATGTTATCTAGGGTCAATTCCTTGAATGAATTTTTATCTCTTATTAAAATGTATAAAATGGATATTTACACCGAGGAATAGAAAAGATTCATATTTCATCTAGTCTGGTTTCCAAATGTAAACAAAAAAGTGGCCTTTTCTCTCATGCTTCATTGTTTGCTTGTCATGGCATCTTTTATTTCGAAAATCGGGTAAAGCATCATTCATATGAAAATACTTACATAAATTTCTTCTGCTAGCTATAGAGAGAGCTACTTTGAAAAGCAACTAAGCCAGATTTAGATTTGATGGAAATAGTAGGAAATAAAAATTATTTAGGAGTTTCACTAAGAAAACTACTTGTTCTCAGTGTACCTAAACCTTTGTGTAAGTAGCCTTTTCACATATTGGTTAATGTAGTCAAGAGATTTCGAAGTAGGGTTGCATTCAGAATGGATTGGTGCTGTTGAGTCAACTCAGTTGTCCAGATATTTGAGTGTTAAATATTTATGCCTTAATGTGTTCTCTGCTGCTCTGAAACTGTTGCACAGATCCTGCTCTCTTGCGTTACATTTCTTCTGTGAAAGTGTTTGGGGTTTCCTCTGAACGCATGCAAGTGGATCCAAAACCTGGTAGCTTCGAGAAGCATGAGCAGTGAAATCTTAAGTTTAAGGCTTAAAAGCATGCTAAATCTTTAAAATACAGGTGATTACTTTTCTGTGATTGCAGTATTTGAGAGCACTGCTGTGCTTTGATGCTAGGGAGAACAACTGGTTGGCTCATCATGGTCACGGCTTTCACATACTATCCACCTGTCACTCTGGGCTTTATGATGTTAAACAATATACCCATAAGCTCCCTTGACAACATGGTGGCAGAAATGAAGATTGTTTTGTGACTCTCCTAATTACTTAAGTCACTGGATTACAATATCCCTGAGAATTCTTTTCAGTTTTTGAATGTTTTATTTCTGTGTCTATACATGGTAGCAGTGATGGAAGCAAAAACTGAAAATTATTTGGACAGAGTTTAAGATAAATGAAGCTACTGCTACTGCATTTTCTTGCTCGGATATGAGGAAATAAAGGAATCGTTATCCTGTAGTTAGCTCTAAAGTTGAAAACACACAGACTGTCTGAGAGTGAACATGCATTCAAATTCGGCGGAAGGCAGAGTCTGCTCCTTTTCAGTCCTACCATCATTTCTCCTATCCAGCAAAGCAGAGCATTTGTGAGGGGTATGGAAGATACAGGCCTGTCTCACCCAGGATAGATCCATCCTTCCTACTGCGCAACTGCTCTGAAGGGTAGTCGTAAATCTGTTCGTTTCAAACTTCCTTGTGGAGACGTGCAGGACTGGGAGAGCATTGATGGGAAAGTCATGTCCTAGGCACCAAATAAAGCAATGAGTTTGACTGGACAGGTTACTCTGATTTAGACTTCCATTGCTTATGGACATCGTGTTTTTAGTGATGTCTCTCCAGTGTCAGATTAATGGAAAGGAGGGTTTATGGAGCCTCTTTTAAAGCCTCCTCCCTCAGTTGTAGTCAGCAAGTCCTTGGCTATCCCTGTAACCCTATGTTAGACGAAATAATATAGCGGTAAAAATGGTGAAAGCCCAGTGACAACATTTCAATATGGTGAAAGGCTAAGTCTTCTGTGTAATACAAAGATTTTGGAATTGGATCTAACACAAATGATCTTTATTAAGAGAAGCATTAAAAAATCTAAGAACAATCTAAGAAATATTTTTGACTGGAGTGAAAACTGACAAGTAGTAAGGGTCCATTTTTCAATAGAGGAGAGAATGTTTTAACAATAAGCATGTTTTAAAAATAGCTTCAGTCTTACATGCCAAAATGAGTAACACAGTTAAGTAGAAAGAAATTATTGTATTACAAATAATACTTCCTGTTGGTCAAGTTGTAAATCACTTTTGAACTGCGTTCAGGGAAGTTATTATAACTATAGATTATTACGAGGAGTAGTTTACAAAGAGAAGTATGTTGCAGACTGACTTCGGGTAATTTCAAATGGATATAAGATAAAATTCCACAGTGTGTAATAAAAGATGAGTCATAGTGACAGTGTGTATAGATCATGCTAAAAGGTTATCTTCGAATTTGTCTGACATTCATGCTTTTCCATTTATCCTTTAGTCCTTTGTAAGAATGGATATTCATTGTCATGACAATAGTGAGCCTTTTTGCACTTCTGCTATCTCACAAGATACAGCTACAGAAGGTACTATTGCAGTAGTCAGTGTAAAACAGAATTTTATGCACTATATGCGTGTGTGTATATTTTTTGGTAATTTCTGGAATTTCTTTATTGATGCAGCACTTCTGTTATTGTTACTTTTCTGTAGCTGTCTTCATGGAATACCAGGAAGTAAAATAGCATTTTGACCAGTCTTTGCTGTAGCAAAAAGTAAATACTTCTGTTAAAACCTTGAGAATTGTAAAACCTTCGATTTCTGCCAGGAGGAATGCTATGAAATTGCTCCTGTTAGTAAAAGAAAGGACTGATTGCCCTTTTTGTTGACTGGTGGTTTTGAAAAATATAATCTTGAGTTCCCTCTAAAAATTGACAAGCAGTTTAGCCTAAGTTTTGTTGAAAGTGATAGGAGCAATATCATTAAATGCCTGTCATTTTGTTTAAAGAGGAAGCTTTGACTTTGAAATTGTTCAGGTGCTTTTATATGTATATATATTTCTTCTTTTTTCATTCTCAACTTTATAATTTTTATGCTTAGTTTAGAAACTTTTTATTTTACAACTTTCATTTTAAAACTTGGCGTATATTAAGTTCTTTTACTGAATAGGCTTTCTTAGAGAGATAACTTTGTAACAGTTACACTGGAGCACTCTAAAAAGTTAGCCCTCTAGAATTGTATATGATACTAGTAAAACATTTACAGACACATTTCTAGTCCTTCTGATGGTGGTTTATTGATTATATACAACTACAAAACCATAAGAAAAGATCAAGAATCGATGAAGTACGGTTTACCCTGCCTTTGTGTAATGCTACCAGGACTCAAGAGCCGTATTTGGTGAGATATTTATGTTTTTCCAGTACACCTAATTTCCATTAGGCGATATAAGCTGGCCTCACATCAAACCAGCCTATTTAGGAAAAGCTTTATTAGAGCTGCTGTTCTAGAAAGGAAGAAAAACAAACTCACTTGACAGCAGATCTCTTTATTCTTTTCTTGTTTGCTCAGAGTTAAGTAATATGTGAACAGACAGCTGACAGGACAAAGAGGTCCAGGTTGTCCAGTATTTTCTGTGTGGGAGACTTCATCTTCAGACCTATAGTGTGTAATTATGCTGGCTGTAAATACCTCATTCTGCACAACTGCTTGTTACTAATGTCTGTATGGTGGTGCTGCACAAAAGTAAGCAAAAGTCAAAACAGGTTAGGCAGAGCCATCTGGTAAGAAGGAAAAATAAGAATGGTGTTACCACTAAGTCAGAAAAAATAAAGCTGCAGGCACCCTGAGAAGTCCAGAGCAAGCCTGACAAGGCTCAGTCCTGAGGCCTTGCAAACTTGATACAAAATCTGTGTTCTGGTACTATCAGTGTACTAACTTTATTACTAAGCTGCAATGTGCATCCCTCACTAACCTAGCTAGTTTTGAGCATGCCCTGTAATACAAGTAAGCAAGCAATGTGAAGTTTAGCCACTAAAAATGGGAGGAAACAAACCCTAGCATGCATTTGGATATTTTAGTGTTGCTGCTTTATGTTCTCTCTTCAAGTCCAAGTACAGCCAAACAGAAATGAGTTGTTTTTGCAGTGTTTTGAAAATATCTGGGTGAAAAGCATTATAAAAATGATATACATGACACATGAAATACATGAGCATGGAACCGGATTTAATGCTCTTTTGCTATCTGACAGTTAATAGTGCAAGTCAGCATATCGAGTGTGGGTTGCTCTTGATTACGAGACAGTCATCTGTCATTCTTGTCCTCAGAGAGTTGAGGTAGAGTTTACTGCTGGAACTGAGCTTGTTGGTGTTTTTTAACTGCTAGGTGCAGATACCATCAAAGATGGTACCTCACATTACTAGTGTGCTGAGCAGATGCTCCAAGTTTTCCTCACCTTTCACAGCTTTCTGGGCATGTGACTTTTGGGAGCAGGATTGGGAATGGGAGCATGAAGCAGAGCAGCAGATGCCTGGAGTGCAGTGCTATTCTCCTGGTACACTTCCCTTGCTATTGATTAGCAAAGAACAGGTGTTTAAACGTGGTCTCCTGGTACGTAACTCTACATGCCCGTTTTTCTTTACAGTATCCTGTAGCATTACTTCTACTTCAGCAAACAATTACTAGCGCATGTATGTTTAAAATGTCAGTGCCTTCATGTGAAGGGTTGGTGCACTTGGAACTGTCCTTCACAGGCATGTAGTAGCTACTAAACTCATTTAAAGTTCAAAATCTGAAGCCAATTAGGTAACAGTGGTTTATTGAAATAAATATAGGAAATGGTTCAAAACTTCATCACCTTAAATCTAATAACATTTTTTTCCTTGCATTGTGGAGGTCATGTCATCTTTTTTCAATGAAAAGACTAGCTGTTATGTACAGAGAAATGATGTTCTGTGTAGTGTAAGTTCATAGAGTTCATAGCAGACAAGAAGGGCAGATGTCTGATCAGTAGAGTAGGAGCAGAAGCATCTTGTGAAATTTACTTTAAATCAATAATCTTTTTTTTTTTTTTTTTTTTTTTTGGTAGAAAGCTTTATCATTTCAATAATGTGATTCTATGCTGCTATGCTGAATGGTCATGTGTAATTATGCCATGGCAGTATTCCACTAACCATAGCACAGCTCAAAGCATATCTAAATGATGCATCTTGGCAGCACTCTGTATTTGTTACGCAGGGAACTCTAGCTATATTGAGTGGAGAATCCATTTGATGAGAGCTAAAAGCTGGTTTAAGGAGCATAGCTTTTTTTTTTTTTTTTTTTTTTCTCCTTTCCTCTCCCCTATCCAGCCAATTTCTACCTGTCTGTGCGTTCATTCTAGTAATGGATATATTTTTGCTTAATTATGTGAGAGTAGAATGTGTTCTCTGTCCTTTGCATGCCCATCCTGTGATGTTGGTGGTGGTTTGTTCATTTTTTCTTCCCTCTCCTGCCTAGTGCCACATGTAAGATGTACTTGATGCCATTTCTGTTCCTGTCTCCTGCCCTTCTGAAATGGAACACTGTGGCCTCAGGCTTCCTTTTCCTTGTGTGCTCACTTAACTGCTCTGCATTCTACCATCTGTAATGCCCTGGCTGGGGGATGCGCCACATGGGCAGCCCTTAGATGCCCAGGTGATGTGGGTATAGCTCAAGCCACCAAGAATAGTCTTATGTAGTCTGCGATGTGTCCCCAGTTTGGATGACTGCCTTAGCACCTCCAGAAACTTGTAAGTAGAGTCAGGTGAGGAGACAGTGTCCCCTTTGTCATTTAAACTGTGGCTAGGATTGAGATACTTAGTATCTGAGACTTTGTGCCAGAGTTCAGTCTAATACAGTCTGCTTTAACGCACTTTTATCTAATTACACTTGCAGTGTTAGTAATAATAATAGAAAAAAGCCCACCCTTCCTTGCTCCTCTCTACCCCACCCCCCAAAGAAATTAAAAAAAATGCAGCTCAGAGTGAAAAATAGAATGGCAAATAATGTGAATCTGTGTGTCTTTATTGACATGGAGTTCAGCTGAGGGTAGCAAATATATAAAATCCTTACAGTGTGGAAGTTGGTACTAACCGGCTTTGTGGATGGTGCAGGGAGGAGGGCTGGGAGTCTGTGTCTGAGGATTTGTGCTCAGCAGCTCTACCTGTTGTCCCTGGGCTGAAAGGGAGCAGCCCCCATCTTCCAGCATTCTGTACCAAAATACTGCACTGTAGGTGAAAAGGAAACATGGTCTTCTGGGGCGTCCTCCATGTGCTCTTGAAGCTGTTTCAGCAGCTCTTTTACTGCTGCTTTCTGGATCAGCTTTTGAGTTCCAGGTAATCCATGTAGAAATGATTTGATTTTATTTGAGTAAAGCTTCCCATCTACTGCAGTCAGCTTTAGGTCATAGCCAAGGTTTCTGGCCCTGGTGAAGAAAGCAAGCATTCCCTCTTTTGTGCAGCTTCATTAACAAATTAGGAGCTTTAGCCATCACAAGGTTTGCATAAGTCACATTTAAATATTGATTTTTAGATTTTTTTTCTATTCATGTACTTTAATAAGTTTCAGAAAGTAATAGATGATCGTACAGGTTGCCATACAATAAAATACTGTGGTGTCTTATAATGACAAAATTCAGTCATATCCTAAGGCTTTATTTTGGCACTTAACAGTTGTAGCTTTCTTAGAAACAATAATTGATGGGATGTGTGTTGTTAAAAACAATTATGAGAAGCAGCACTGAATAAAATGATATGGGTGTTTTATTAAAACTCCATAAACTACCTGTTACATTTCTCATGTCATAGTATGACTGTAGTAAGCTGAGTTAAACAGTCAAACTTCATAAAAATTGTGCCTAGTAAAGGATTACTGTTGCGATGCTAAGGGCATTTCTTTGCAAAAGCAGAGCAAGTTAGAATTGTCAACTCATTCTACTGTGTATGTGAACCCTAGTTCACCCGTACCATACTAACAAACATATTTAAGTTTTCTGAGATGAAAAAGCATAATAAATATATTGGAAAGGGGTCAATTTAGTGTTAAAATTGCAAAATTAGTGGTCTCCCTCAGATTTAAATGTGTTTGGATAATTGTGCCAGTCTCTTTTAGAATAAGTTCAAAATGTGGATCAGTGTTCTGCTGTTTCTCATGAGTGATTTTATGAACTGAGTACTTAAAATTAACTTCAGCTTTTCACGTCACAAATCACATCATTATATATGTAAAGGCCCAGGCGATGCAGTTATTTGCCATGTGTTCAGGATGGGAGTATACAGAGTGCTGCTGCTCTTGTGGTGTTGAACTACATGTTAATGCGGCATATTATTCAGAAAGGTTACTTTTAAATCTGCTATGTCCATTTAGCCCTTTCTGCCATGAGTATTTCAATTCTTTATCTCTTCATTGCCTACACCCCAGCAATGTCCCTTATTAGCAAAATTAAATCAGGGGTGTTGCACACCGCCTGCTGGGAAAGGTCCTAATCATCCTAACATGGACAGGTGGTGCACAACTGCAGCATCAAAGGAGGCAGTGTGTATAACCAGGCTTCTTGAAGTTCACAATGTAGACCGTATAAAAGTGAACTGTATTAGAATGGTAATGTTATTTTGAATGATGTTACTGAGTATAAACTGTTTTTATACGTACTGTCTCTGTTAAATAGAATAGCTAAAGCACTGCTCATTAAGCTTTTGAATGAGATTTGAGATTTAATATCTGGAAGTAGATGCCTACAACTTCTACTGAACTCAGGTCAGTTGTAAAGTAGTTTTTAGTTGAATTAATCTCTAGTATTTTAAAATTATGTCTTAGAATATGTATCCATCTTTTATAGCAGACCTCAAAAGTGTGTTATTTTAAAATATGTAAAAATAATATATTAAAATGTAAATGGGCATTGTATAGCTGTTGAAGACATTTGTGTAGGAACACATCAGTGTCTACCACAGTGATCTACTGAGATTATTCATCTGTTGAAAAAATATAATTTCAAATTGTTATGTATTTATATGGAAGGCAGTATGGGGGGGAAAAATCCTATAAGCCTGAGATCCTATAGCATTTTAGTTCATTAATTACAAGATGATATTGTTCATCCTTTTAGTAAGAGAAGTCTCCTTAACCTTTAGTAAGGGAAGTCCATCAACTAATTGCTTGCAGTTTTTATTTTCAGAATGTGTGGAGTATTAACGATTCTTTAAAAAAAAATTATATATATGTGTGTGTGTGTGTGTGTGTATATACAGTCTCCAGTATAAACAATAGGATGTAGAGCTATATGTAGATCCTTCTACACCACCACAAACACCTGCATACACTTTTGCTAGATGGATTGGGAAGCTCAGTGTAAGGTTTTTCAGCGTGCCATGGGCTTGCTATGAAAAAGAAAAAATCCCCCCAAATCCATGCAGTTTGCGTCTTGAAGAATAAGGCATAAAACTAGAAGAGCCATGAGGGGTGGTTTGTTTCACATAGCACGATTGCAATGACCTGCAAAGCAGTGGTGTTATGTCTATGCTGTGGCTATCAGCATTATTCTAAAGTGCTAAATAATAAGAAAACAAGAGTTAAAAATAATATTGAAACAACTACAGGGTTTAGTTCCGAAGTATTGAGGAGGAACAATAACAGTCCTCTGTAAAAGTGTTCATTACCCCATCAAAAAGCGAAGAGAAGGAATTCTACAGCTGCACAGCTTGTACAACACTAACAAAGAAAAATCTAGTTTAGAGGAAGATAACAGTCATTGTTCTTCATGTTCAATATAATATGCCATAGATACTTTGTTTAACCTTTTAAATATTTTTTTATATAAGAAATTTGACAAATAATATTTGGGANAATAATATTCAAACAACTACAGGGTTTAGTTCTGAAGTATTGAGGAGGAGCAGTCCTCTGTAAAAGTGTTCATTACCCCATCAAAAAGCGAAGAGAAGGAATTCTACAGCTGCACAGCTTGTACAACACTAACAAAGAAAAATCTAGTTTAGAGGAAGATAACAGTCATTGTTCTTCATGTTCAATATAATATGCCATAGATACTTTGTTTAACCTTTTAAATATTTTTTTATATAAGAAATTTGGCAAATAATATTTGGGAGAAACAATAGACTTAGGAATATAATTCCTGCTCGTGTCTTCAGAAATTCATCTTTTAAAATGTAAATATTGTGAAGAATTAGTTGTTTTGAATGTAATTATATCAAAATGTAAAGGCAAGTATTTACTCTATCTTTATTTTCTTTCAAATGATACTTTTAGGATTTATTTTTATTTCTTCCATCTTACTGTTACTTCTTCAGGGTACTGCAGTTCTGAAAATGCTTTTATATAGTAATAAATTTTATTTTTTGAGGGCAGTGAGATTTGTGGGCATTGTGAGTTTCTTTTAGAGCTCAACTCCATGGGCTTTGGACAGCTAGCCCAGCAAGTAATACCCTTGAGCTGTCATGGGTTTCATCTAGATTCTGATGCTTCAGATTTTCCAGGATGGATTGAAATTGCCAAAAATGGATCATTTTATACGGAAGAGTGTGTGTGGTGTTCGGTTTTTTTTTTTTTTTTCACCCTGGCTCACATGGCTCCTAAGTGTAGTTTTTTGTATTTTCTGTCTATTGCTTTGAAAAGATGCTTTGGAGCAGATCTGTTTCAAAGATAAACCCACTTCATAGGGCATAGGGAGGGGAAGAGCGCACAAAGTGTGTATTCTGTAATTTTGCTGCCAGAAAAGGCAAGGTACCAAAGCAAGGTATTTAGTGTGCCAGTTACATACTGTGGCCAGAAACTTCTTTATACAACTTGTTTCCTGCACCATGGTGCTGCCGGTATAGATCATGCTTTCCTGCATATTGAGGCAAGACTTCTTCATTTTCTGTCATTAAAACATTGATATGTCAGAATGTCAAGACTTCATAAATAGGGCAGGTATCTCAAGAGCAACAGAAATAAGATTTAGCATTGTAATCTTCTTCAGAGGCTTTGCCTACTCCACCTGGATATTGTCTCTCTAGAGAAGGCTGGGAACAACTCTGCTTTCATTTCTTCATTAATGGATTGAAGCTATGACTTCTCTCGGTATAGCTAATACACAAAAACAAGGGAAAGGGAGAAAAAGGTGTTTTACTGAAACAATCACTAACAGTGTTCTTGCTGGGAAGCTTCCAGACCTCTCAACTTTGTGCCATGAAAATTCTGTCAGGACCATTCTCCTAATCCTGATAGTCAGTGTGTTTTCTCCAACAAATATCTCTTCATGTGTATTTGCAAAGAGATTCACTTCTGACTTACATGTCCACGTTATTTGCTACTGCACACAGGGGCACTGATAACATTTTCTGTTGAGGCAAACAGAATAATTCACATGGCCATGGGCCTTAATGAGGTCTGAAATTGACTTTGGATCTTGGTCTCAGCCCATGGCAGCCAGTAACACCTTCCACAACATTATGTCATTAGACTTCTGATAATGACTGTGATCCCATGTTGAGCTTCTCAGAACCTTGCCTTTCATAACCTGTCATAAGATATTGTGAGAAACCATACCTGAACTCAAAAGAGATGGTAATTTCTGCTATTATTACTGTAGTTTGTGTTGTTCTTTAGATACATTAGTGTTTTTCTGTTGTATGAGGCATTTGTTTCAATACAGAATTTCTAAGACAGCCATAAATCATATGTGGTACTTAGCATTTTGATGGATGACCCAGTGGCCCATAGAGAGTTGGATGAGAGTGTGGTCAAGAGTGATTATTGCCAATTGAGCCCCAGTTGAGCACAGGAATATGGAAATGGCCTTGGGAACGTGATTAATTGCATCTAATATGAATCAATAATGACTTGTCAGTTTCTCTATACATCCTTTTTGAAATGATTAATTTGCAGTTTCCACAATATTTTATAGTGGCTGTTAGCCACTACATTTGGAAATGGGATACATGTATGTGCATGCGGTTTAAAATCTTGCGGGAGTGGTAGCTTAATATAACCAAGAATTACTAAATCATGCGATTGAACATTAGTAATGTCATTCTCCAGAGAATAAATAACTGTATCCCCAGAAGAAATACAGCGAGTTAAAACTTAAAATGACAGGAAAATAACAGCAGTGTCATGATTTTATCTCTAGTATAGCTTTTTCTTGAAATAGCATGGTTAATTAAAAACCTTATGGATACATTTCTAGCAAATAATTGTAGATTTAAAAAAAAAAGTATCTTTTTAATAATACGTAGTGAGTTTCAAATCTTTGCATATATAATTCAGAGTTACTGTTGCATTACATCTGATTATTTCAGTTAAGAGGGGTTTTGAAGAAGACTTCTGTGACCATGCCCTGCAATCAAGCTGAATATATTTTTATATTTGTACAGGTGTCATTTTTTTAGGTAAAGATATTATTTCCCAATTCTAGTAAAATATATCCTAATATCACATTTTTGGTAAGTATTTTGCTTCACATTTTCTTTATTGCTTTATTTGTGTGAAACTTGTATATTTTTAGTCATCGACCTCTACCCCTAAATTGTCTGTGTTAATTGTTCTGAATTTCATAGCTGAAATTAGAATCCTTGAATGTATGTTGAAAGTATTCTACAAAAGCCTTGCATTATATGGAGTGCTTCCTATCCTCCCTAAAGAGGCTGGAAGTGCTGTGTGAGATCTGGTAAGGGTTATTCTTCTGAGCTGTATGAGTTCTGGTAAGGGTGGTTATTCTGGGCAGATTAACAGTGTTTTGAGAGATGCAATTGTTCTTACTAGTAAATAGAGTTTTAAGGTTGAAGTTGTAACTCTTGCTTCACATTAGTGTCTGTGCGTCCTATTGTTTCTGTCATTTTTGTGTTCTCAATGACTGGTCTGTAGGATAAAGTGGACAACTGATTTTTGCCTGTTTTCAAATCTTATCTAATCTTTTACACTCACAACTGGCAGTATGCTGAGTATAATAAATATGCGTGACTTCTGAAGATATTTAGAAAAATTTAATTGGTGAGATAAGGTACAAGCTCTTAGAGAATTAAAGTGCAAATCCTGAAGTTGTCTTTTTAAAATTCATCTACCTATTTAGCTTTTAGTATTCTTGAGTATAGCTATCTGCTAAATGGTAGTTTGGATCTCTTCTCATTCCCTTGACCTCAATGAAGTTACTCATGATTTACTGCAGTGTAACTGCAATCCAAGTCAGTTCTGCTCCTGGAATCATTTCTCCGTTGCATCTCGTTTGTGATGTGGTATTGCAGAGGTCAGCATGGACACCAATGATTTCCAAACAGCAAGACAGTATAAAGGGCTTCTTGGATATTCCTTATTTCTGCAGTGATAGTTTGCCTTTTCAATACATGCAATACATGCTTATATTGCTTAACTTTGTTTGCCTTTTTTTTTTTTTTTTTTATATTGCTTAACTTCGTTTGCCTTTTTTTTTTTTTTTTTTTCTTCCCTCCCCTAGTTTTATGTTAGTCATGTTGAATCAATCCAATAGAAAAGGATATTGTTAAACATACAACAAACAATATCCTCCCCCTCCACCCCAACTGTGTTCTCTAACACTTTTAAAATTTTTAAAATGTTATTGTAGTCNTCTATTTTCCCTTCTTCCTTATTTATTAGTGGAAATTATTTGTATGCCCCAAGTCCTGAAATACTACTTTACCCCCTTTGACTAAGTTTTGCTTTGGAGGTTCTTTTAAACTAATTGTATAATTTGTTTCGTAGTTGCTTGCTGTTAATCTTGCTTGCTTGTTAATGCTAAAAAAAAAAAAAAAAAAAGGCATTTTCTTTGCTTTCTGTTCACTTAAAAACATACTTCAATCCTCACACAACAGAGTTTCCAGGATTTGGGATATCTTTTAAGTTCTGTGGTTTTTTTTTTTTTTTTTNATAGGAGTCGACAGTTATAGGCAGATAGATATTTATTGGCCCTAGAGAACTGCAGAAGTCAATATATGAACTGTATTAACCCCTTGGTGCTAGGAGGCATGTCAGACCCAAGCAGTTAAACTTCAAACAATAATGAGATGGAAAAAAATGAAAAGGCAAGAAAGATGAGTATCTTTGTATGAAAGTAGTAACTTTGACTGAAAGTATTAGAATGAAATGAATGAAAGAATTAGAAAGAATTAGAATTTTGGGGCTTTTATTTTCAAAAGGTTAGTTGCAAAGCTTCTTGTGTTGCTTAAAAACTGCACCTTGTTGAAGATAGGAATGCAGTATTTGAGCAGGGCTGCGCGAAGACTGGTTGCTTGCACACCCTTCTTTTTGGATGTTTTTCTCGTCATTTGGGTGAGTTCAGCAAAATCTCCAGAGAAATGAATAGAAAGAATAATTGTGCTAAAAAGCAAAAGTTGAACAGTCAGAAAAATTAGGAAAGTGATAAGACATCATCAAGAAGAAGAAAACAGGCAAAGAAAATGAGAAACTTATTTTACTTTGGTACAAGTGCAGTTAGCATAGAAAACAAAACTGTAGATCTACAAATACAGTACTGAGAGTGAGAGAGAGAGAGAGAGAGAGAGAGAGAGAGATACAGTTTCATTGGGCTAAATGAGGCTTGACTAAATAAAGAAATATAGGGTATTAAAACACCCAGATAAAGCATTGGGAAAATAAGACCTCAGAGAAGAGATGGAAAAATAACATCTGTCTTAGGTCCCATACTGCTGATGAGCCAAAAATGACACTGCAGGTACTTTGTGGTTTTAGTGATATGCCTGCAGTAGCACATGAGGGCAATGTGCTAAACTGAACTGAAACTTTAATTGCATTATAGGACTGGCAGGAGGTCAATAATATTTGTGTTACGAGCATTCATGACAAATCAATTGTATAATGAAAGAGATTATAATATCATTAGAAGTCTGATAACCCAATAACTTTGGGATAATTACTTCTCAGTTACTCACAGGGAATAATTTTCCCCAGGAACTGTTGGAAAGTTAGAGATGAAGCCTGCAGTTAGATTCATATCTGAGGCATACGTGCCTTGGTCTGTGTGCTCACTAGATCATGGGCAAAGGAGTCGTGTAAACGAGTGGTTGAGGACAGAAGGTGAAAATGACAGCACACTTTTTGACAGCAATTGACAAGGGCACTAAGTATAGCACAAAATTATACTATATTCACTTCTGAAAATTAACGTAAACTCCCAGTCCACTCCTGCGTTATCTTTTTTCCATCATACCTAAGGTGGAAACAAAGTGTGGAAAGGAGATAATCTTATAATAAAGGCTATTTTTATCCATATACTCGGCATGAATTCATCAAAGTGTTTTATTTATTTATTAAAACCTTTCTGTGTTCCAGGCCCTTTTCAGGAAGATCAGATTGTTGGATCTGATCTATAAGATTCTGAGATATAATTTGTTTGAGGTATAATTCAAATATGGCAGAAGCAGTTTTTATTTAGACTATTCAAATCTTGTCATATTTCTCAGTTCCATGACATCTAAGAAAACTATCTGTTACTGTAGCTGTGTAATATATTATTTAGGCCAAGTTCAGATTGTCTTATCATAATTCTCCAAGTATAGCTTTTGGAAACCTACGCTAATATTTCTAAAATAAAAATGGAAGACATACTGCTAAACCAACAGTTCGTTTTCCTTTTTTTTTTTTTTTTTCTCAAGGAGCAATTTTTTTCTTTTCTTGGAGGTAGGGTAGTTTTTTTTTTTAAACCTAAATAGCTGTTGAAATTGCCTCCTGGGAGTTGTATTTGTGAAGCAAGTTGCGGGTTATTTTCCGGGACTAAATGATTCGTTATCTATGAAGCAGTTTTGGAATGACAAAGGATGAAGATCTCTTTCCAGAAAAACGTCTTTCCATTCCAAAAATGTTCTTATGCCAACTACTGGCTTCAAAAGATCTGTTTGGTATCCTTTTGTAGCTGTTGAAATTGCCTCCTGGGAGTTGTATTTGTGAAGCAAGTTGCGGGTTATTTTCCGGGACTAAATGATTCGTTATCTATGAAGCAGTTTTGGAATGACAAAGGATGAAGATCTCTTTCCAGAAAAACGTCTTTCCATTCCAAAAATGTTCTTATGCCAACTACTGGCTTCAAAAGATCTGTTTGGTATCCTTTTGTAAATAAAACTTTCCAGTCCTTAGGAATAAGGAACAGAGTTGCATTGATTGGAGTGTCATGACACAGTGGCACTGAAGTTTTTTCCCTCCTAAGACGAGGTACTCAATCCATAGAAGGTGAATCAAATCCGTATGGCAATGACATGCCTGTTTGTTTCCCTGAGGGAGATGATGCTTTTCTCTGTGTGTGTGTGTGCGTGCCTTTGCGCTCGCACGTGTTTGTGTGTATGTGCACAAAGCTAACCTCTAGGGTCAAGTGTGCTAAAGAACTGAAGTTGTTCAGCTGCAGCATGGAAAATAACCAAGAACTAAACATGATGGAGCTCCTCAAAGAAATGTCCCCTCCTTGCACTTGTACTTGATGGTCCAAAAATATTTGTCTTTACACACATATATATTTTTATTGCAAGTAAAGTGCATCTTGGACTAATGGATGGATTCCACTGATATTTTTCGTTGTGTATCCATGGCACCTGTGCTTCTTGTGTACCATTCTCTTAGTCCTGTAATCTTAAAATTTTTAGTTATCTTTTCTTTAGCCACCTTTCAGGTGGCTGATTGTAAAACTAAAATATTAAAAGCTGAATAGAGCCAGCAGGAGCCCATTAAATACTTCATTCCCCGATAAGGATTTTCTGCTTAGATTTTCAACTGAGATTTGTCAGTTAATCATTTTTTAATTTGATTCACACATGACATACTGTGTTTCATTCTGTGTTCTCAGTCAACATTCCAAGAGGTACTAAGCTTAATTCAGCAACATAAAATTCTTCTATATCAAACTTTTATAAGACAAACTTTTAATCTCATCAAGTTAGACAAGAGTGCTTTCCACAAACTTATCTGGTCTTACATTAATTATATTACCACCCTTTAATTCTTTTTTTTATCAAGATATAATTAAACAGTAATTTATTTGTGTAAACGATTCTGTAGCCAGGAAAAATAAAAAAGGAGGTCTGTGCTAGTGCGTGTTTCCCCCTCTCCCGCCCCACTCTGGACTGGTTTCATAATGGTTTAGAGTAGGTCTTTCATCACTGCGTTGAATGGCCTGTTTTTCCAGTGTTCCTCCTCCCTTCTTCTGACCCCCTCCTCCACTCTTTGCTCCCTCTCCTTCCACAGCAGTTATGTTTCACTTTGAATACCTAAATGTTTTTTAATGGGAGTGGTGATAAGTATAAACAGGACTTTGTGGTAAGTGCTCTTACTAAAAAGTGTAAAATCAGTCTCTTCCTGCCTCAACAGATATTTTTGCATTCTCCATAGGTGCTGAAAAAAAATTTCACAGAAGTTTCATGCCACAGTTAAAACTCTTGGCACTTGATCCAAGGTAAGAGAATTGTCTTTCTCCTTGTTTTGATACTCTGAGCATGAAATACTTGTTTGGACAAAAAAATGTGTTATTTTATTACAATCATACTAAACTGGGGGAGGTTTTCCTGTTATGCTGAATTCTGGTACAGGACATTTGAAATGGATTAATTCCATTCCTCCAAATTTACTCTTACCTAATAGCATTGAATAAACACAACTTGCAAGTAACTTCTGGTTGTCCACAGTGTTTCCATTTTTTTAGAAATAAAGAAGTCAACTATTTCGTTTATCTGCTCTAAAACAAGTAAAAAGTTACCATACGTATGGCTCTGGTATAACAACATAACTTCTCATATTAATTGATTTATCAAAACTGTAGTGAATTGTTATTGGATGTAAGTGCTGCTTGGATCAACAAGTAATTTGAAAATCATGAAGTTTTATAGAGTATATACAGCAATAGCCAGTTTTTGAAGATTGCTAGGCAAACAGAAGTCCTGAGTCTCCCTGGCTGATATAAATTAGTGAAAACAGGGTCTGGATGCTTTTTAACAAGGAAGCAATTTGCATTTTGGAGGCTCCTAAGCTCATTTTAGTTTACATTAGTTTCCTTGTAACGCTTCTAAGTCCCTTAGAGATGCAATGTCAGTAGGCATTTGGCCTAGTTAAATAGAAGGAGAATTCTGTTCATTTTAGGTACATGAATAGCACTTTGCCAGAAAAGTGATGTGAACATCTGGCAGTCAGTAAGAATCTTATTATTTACTGAATACTTAAGTAGTTCTTCCTGCTTTTCCTGTGTTGTGGAGTAACCATTGGTCTGAATTGTTACTTGTAATATTGACCAATCTTAAGTCCAGTAAGGTGAGGACCTTCTGAGACATCTCCCTCTCCCCCATCCCCAGTTGGAGATACTCTGCTTAGAGTACATTTAGTCCTCAGATTGAAACTATGAAATAAGCTGCAGCAAATACTACTGCCCATCTTACCATGGATAAAAGGTTTGGGCATTTCCCATATTCTAAATTGAGTGTTTTGGTTTGTAGCTTGTGATAGTCCAGTGCTGAAAATATGAAAGCAGAAGTTGCAGTGCAGTGTTTGACACTCTGTTTCTACTGATGGGAAGACTTTTGCACATTTTTTTGTCTCTATTTTGGTCTGCTAGGAAGTTTAAAAAAAAATACCCACAGCAGTAGCATCTTGTTTTTATTTCTTAATTCCTGACATGTTTCTTTTTTTCTTAATGTTAATATCCAGCACACAATTTTATAATAAACCATATTGGCTTAAACCATATTAGCTGTGCAGTTATAGCATTGGATAGCCCAAATACTTCTATTATTGTTGTAATATGGCTTTCTGATTTTATTTTATTGCTAATACATCTTTCAGCATGCCTTTTTAATGATTACAGACTAATTTATCATCCATTTGCACTGCTATTGAATTTCAAAGTAAAATTAAAAAAAGAAAACAATTGCAAATTTTTTTTGAATGAAATGAAAATTATGCAGAAACTGAGACTTTTAGATTAAAAAAAATTAATTAAGACCGCACAGTTTGTCTTTTCTTTAAAGCGACGTGTGTGAGGGTAGTCCATCACTAAGTAACTCGCAGTGGTCTCCACACCCCACTCCTACTTTGCAAAGAGAGGTATGCCCTCTCTTCAGGGTGTAAATGGTGATGTGTCAGACATGTATTTGCTTGGAAATAAAACAGCTACCTCCATTTGTTGAAACTGTTTTCAGAAGAGACAACAATTTTTCTACAAATGGATCTTTAAAAATCTATTAGTTTCTGTTTCTACTTTCTATTCTATAATGCACTTTGTTTAAGGCTGAGTAAATCTTGAAAGTCTTTCAGCCTTCAAAAATGCTTTTCTGTAGCTTTTCAAGAGAAGTACTATGAAAGGCTGAAGAAGGAAAGGGAAAGCTTTGAAGTGGGAGGTTAGAAATGCAACTTGCAGAGAAACATATAATAATGCAGAGTGTAAAGGACTTAGGGAAGTCATTGTGTCCAACCCTATAATCAAATGAAGTCCACCTTGTAACTGTTATTCTCCGGAGTAACTTGTTCTGAGCTATAGCTTGAAGACAATGACTTTTTGGTTCTAAGGCTTTACCGTTTCTGTATTACTCTTTTCTTTTTGACACTGACTTTGTTGTAAGAAGAATTGTTTGGGAAGAAGAGTCCTGTTTCAGACAGAGGAACATGCCTGCGGTTTGGAATCCAAAATATTTTTCATCAGCCAGCTAGTCGCAGCGCTCGGTGACAAACTGAGCTGGGCTCTCTCAGCTCACGTAGTGGCCAGAGTATACCCTTTACCTGGTGTTCTTCTCTTTCATCACCCTTCCTAAGGCTGATGACCAATCTGTGTTAGATTGGGGTGTTGCAATTAAACGTGAACATAAAAACTTGTCACAAGGAGGGGTTTAAGTGCTCTTTTCTCCTGCACTTTTTGATTCTGTCGGAGCCAATTTATACATGTGCTATCACAGTCTTATTCCTTCTTCACTCATTCCTTCTGCAATTTGACATTATATCTTTATTTTCTTATATACAGTGTTCTACCAAGGAGTTATTTTGTATCATATGGTTCTGATTCTACTATCCTTTTTTAAAGTTAAGTTGCATAATTTACGCAAGATTTTAGACAAAGGTTTAGTTACCTGTTATGTTATTTATTCAGGCCATGTATACCAAGCTATCTACTGAAACAATTCATTATAGCGTTTATGCCGCAGAATTTTAATTGGATTCAGGTCTCAACATTTAGACCTGAGATTGACTGGGGTAAAAGCAGCCTTTCAGCCTCCAACTGAAGGATGTAGTTCTGTTGTGGGAGTTGCACACCATCAGTTTAGACAACTGGAAGAGACCCACTGGTGATATTCCTTCATCATCTAATTGTGTTAGTAATCATTGTACAATCTCTGATTTCATTAATGGTTTTAAATTGAGTAGTAGCTTGCTGGACAGTGTGAGTTTTGGACCCACTGAACTAATAAAAAGTAACCAGAAAAGTAAAGAATTTAGATGTGAAGTTCAAAGATAATTACAGAAAATTTTGTGATGGGCATTTCTACTAAAGCCATAAAACAAGTTATTAACAAATATTTAGGATGTTGTAGTATACTTAATAGAAGATAGCCAAATGTAAAGTTTACTAGAAGCAGAATTAATTCACTTTTCCCCTTTTTATGCAACTTTTATCCTCTGACTTACAGTAGATAATAAAAATTCAGAAAGCGTAGTATTTAAATAAAAAAGTGCAACTAATTTCAATGCATAAATTCTTTAAATTTTAAGTTACGAACATCAAAAATTAGCTGCTTAAAATGGGTAGCCTTGAGGGAGATAGAAAAAATCGTTATCAGCAAAAATTAAGCAATTTTAAATGTATATATAGAAGTCACAGCAGCAATGTTCTTGGCAGAAAAGTTTTCATCTTGTCATGCTTTTGGTATTTTTAGTATGATAGTGTAAGACTTCTTATCTGGTTAATGTTATCTCATGTGAACAGCAATTTTCACCTGAGAACTAGAGAGTGAACTATAACTCTCCTAGGAAAAGAGGCAGAGAAGAAAGTTCAGCTGAAGGTGAGTGGAAATGAGACTTATTAGGAAGAGGAGATGCAGGTTCTTTTCCTGCCCTTCTCTGTGACCTTGGCAAGTCATTTTATTGCCAACTTTTTCTGCTCTTCCTGTTATCAACTAACTGTCTTGCCAATTTAACCTGGGAGCTCCTGAGACAAGGATCATGTCTCACTACTCATGTACAGCACAGTGGGTCCCTGGTCTTACTTGAGGCTTCTGCATATGACTTTTGGAAGAAGAAAAAGTAAAATAAAAGATCTGCACCTGTACTTTACCATTTTTCCAGCTATACATATTCGTATGACTGACATACGAAATTAATGCCCATTGCACTTGCTGTGCATGTGACATTAATGGACTTGCTAAAATAGTAATAATATATTTCTTTAAAAGAGTCATTCTGGCAATCTGACAGACTGCCATTTAGCTCTAACAATCATTCTGCACCTAATCCTGAGCCACAGGCTTGTTCGTTGCTTCCAGAAGACTGACCTGGCAGATGTGTCAGACTAGAATAAAGCAAGGAATTGTATAGCCAAGAGATGGGACAGGGAGAGGAGGTGTTGCTGCTTCAGAGGCGTTTACACTGCCTTCCTGCTTTCTACTTTTTCTTTCTTCCCTTCATTTTTGCACGTCATCTTTTCCGTTGTCAACAAAACCTACAGCTCTCCTGTTCATGCCTAACTCAGACACAGACATCTTTTCTTCCTATGCACATGACTGGTTTTGTAGTCTCATTTCTTTTGGCAATCTCCACATTCCAGTGTCTGACAAGAACCCAACTGCTGCATGTGGTGTGAGGACAAACTGGCTTACATTTACAAAGCTAGGCTTCTGCTCAGGAGAGCAGATAAAAATCTGCATCATCTCCTGGCAGAAGGGGAACTTTTTCCTAACGAGAGACCTTAAGAAGGAAATAATTATAATTAATTGCAATCTAGGCGATAAATTTTTAAATGAACAAATAAAACCCTCTTGACCTTGTATGTCTGCTGTGTGGAAAATTACTTTGTCTGGTACAGTATCTTTTTCTGTTCTTGGCCAATAAACTATAGACAACTTTGGGTATAGGCCATTCTTCCCCTCCTTTTGAAAAGTGACAAAACACATCAACACTGTAGTGCCCTGTCATGCTTCTACACTGTTGCAATTCATACTTTTATTTCTGCAAACTTTTGTTTGTAAGAATTCTAATAATTGATTTTTAAGAATTTTACTAATGAAATAGACTTAAATCATTATTGCTTTAGGACAGACACTGTGCATGAAAGGGTTTCTTAAAACTGGACTCAGTAACAAAAGCATCAAAGTGGAAAGTGGGTTTGTGTGGAAGGAGGAATCTGCAGTTTGATTAAAAAGATTAAATTTCTTTCCATAAAAGCAGTTAGACTCCCTTATGGAGCAATCTTTTTTTTTTTTTTGGGGGGGTGGGGGGGGGGGCGCAGCAGCTGTGTAAATGTACAAATTTCTAATTAAGTGTAGGGAGAATAGTAAGATTTTACAGAAAAATATTCCGTTTCTTTCCATAGCCTTGAGAGGAGCAAGTTTCTTCTACAGCAGTATTCCTGTCCTTGCTGCAGAATGATTAGGTTGATGTTTCTTTCTGTGTGGAGAAAGTTCACTGATTTATTTCCTTCATATCCACTTTGTGCCAGTTCCTACTACAGAATGAACTCTGACTCCAATCTTTACTTCTATTGCTTCTTGCCAGAAGATAATTTCTTGTTCATACATTATTTTCAGTATTCAGGGAATATAACTGAAGAAGAGATGGAGGTAAAAAGGGTGTTCTGTTTTCAGATGTTGATTAACCACTGTGTCTTATTTCCCACTCATTCCTTTCGCCCTTTTCTGGCAGTATGTAGAGAAGTAGGATAGTAGGAAGGAAACAGCTGTTTTCCATGTCAAAAGTCTGCTCGCTGGGTTTTATAGGAAAAAAGCCAGTGATTACCAAATCTGAGTGGGAACCAATTGCTGTTGCTGTTATATGCACAGAGTAAGCATTTAGGAGAGAGGAACATTTTCATGGGAAATAAGAGATTGGTACTGGCATTGCAGAGAGTGTTTTGAATGAAAATTTAATTGCCTGTGAAATGTAAGAATTTTGCACAATACTCAACCTTGTTCCTTCTGACATATCAAACTTAACTGTAATTGTTCAGCCTCAATTTGGGGAATCTATCCCAGGATCTACACTGAATTGATATTGAATATAAACGTGAAAAGCCTTTGTGATACTTGCTGCCTTCTGGTTTGAGAAGTTCAATTTTTGGGAACAAATAGTTTATTATTCTGAATTTTTCTGAATCATTTATGTCATTTATGTAGAGTAGTAGATTTTATCCTTGAAATTTCTCTTTCCTTATGCTCAAGTCCCAGCAACATGGGTTGCATGGGGTGCATGTCTGGTGAAATTTGTGCTCTGATTGTGTAGATACTATTCTTCTGTGAAAGGAAATGGGATTTCTCTGTACAAGGTAGGTGACCACTTTCATTGTTCCACTGTATGAAAGTTTAAGAAGTGGCAGCCCTGGCAGGGACTGCTGGGCATGTGCCTTGTGTATGCAGCAGGCAGAGAGTCAACCAGGAATGTTCCCGTAGAAGTAAACATGGTGCTGCTCTTTGGTATCGTAGCTTTGCACCCAGGGATCCTGCTATGGAAATTTCAGAGCTTTGAGCGCTTGCTTTTCAGTTGTAGTCCATTTTTTCCTGACCTTGCAGTGAAACTCTGGAAAATCGCACTATGTACTTGGATTAAGCATCATATGTTATCAAGCTGCTTTCTTTAAAGCTGTATTTACTGCTAGGTGACATAATAATTCAGGAAACTGTGAGTAAGGAAGGTCTGAAAGTTGGATCAATAAGGGCAGTAACATGCATATGGTTCTACAGATTGACACTTTCAGATTAACCCATCTTGGTGATGTAGCTGTTTTAGCTACGTCATACCATGTATGGCATGACATACATTTGATTGTGGCTGGAATGATTAAGACTGCTTGTATTTCTGAAAAAGATTAAGTCTTTCCACGTATACATGAGAAAATTGAAGCCATGGTACAGATTTGGCTCTATTCTAGTTAGCATATGCTAATATCATTTTCTCAATGTAATCTTTTACCTTGCCTAAATAAACTTCTAAATGCATATTTCTCTCAAGATGCTCGTAGAAGTTTACTTGAGTCTGCAGTGTGCAGCAATTCCCAGAAAAATAATAGGAGGAGAAGTCACTGTGAATTGTGTTGTCATAAAAGGTAGAATCACTTATTTCCCTTTACAATTTAATACATTGCACAAGGCTCTCCAGGGTAGAAATAACATCTCCAGCTGGCCTGATTTGTGTTACTAAAAGTAACACCAGCAAAAAAGTATTGCCTTTTATAAGTTAAACTCAGATATGTATCTTATTACTAAAGGCGGCAGAAGGCATTTCACTGCAGTTTTCATGGCAATACATGGCAATCTCGCATCAGGGAGAAAATGTAAGGAAAATAACACCTAGCCACAGAACTTCCGGGTTCGTAAATGTTTGGTAATGAATTCACTGAAAAGTAATTTCAAATGTTTCAATTAAAAGCAGTCATTATGAATGCTGAGTTTCTCAAAATTAATCTTGTGAAGTTCTACTCGTTTAGATATTTTGGATTTACTCTGCTGCTTTGTCTCAGTAGTTGGCTTTAATTGTATCTTACTAAAAGACAGAAACAATATAAAACAGAGAAGAAGTGACAGCAGAAATGCTCTCTAACTTGCAGTGTCCAGACTGGTGGACTTGCAGTCCTACAGAGGCTGTGACACCTCACACCTGAATAGGGGTGTTTCATTAGAGAAGTCACGGCAGGCCTATTGCCCCCATGTTCCTTGTGCCCTTAAATAGGACATGGAAGGAGGAACAAAATCCTGAGGGAAGTACATCCTGCGGTGCTCCAGGCTCTGTGTACCAGGGTGACGTCTCTAATACACTATGTGAAATCTAGGGTGCTGCAGTGGGTATGGGGGTGAAACTCCAGCAGCAGCAGTGTCACACATGGGCTTGATATGAGAGATCGGGTTTAGCTCAGCTGGGTAAAAGCTAATAGAAAAGGGTCAGAAAAGACTGAATGATGTTACAAGGCAGCGCTCTCATAGTGGAGAACAGGGTCTGTGTGCATCATTCCTGTGATCCTTCTGGAGCTGATGACGGATGAGCCCTAGTGAATGTAGTTGTAACAGCTTAGAGTATTACCTCTGATGCCTGCTGTGCTGCAGCATCCTTTTGTTCAAGGTTACTGGTCCACCTACAGTGGCACTAGGTCTGAGCTGCTTTTCCAGCCTGAATTACCTTATGATCCTGTGAACTATCTTAACCATCTCAGCAGGAGTTCAGGTGCCTGTTCTCTTCCACCTGTGCTACTGTGGGGCTAAAGTTCCTGGCAGAGAAGTGGGGCAGGCAGCAATTAAAGCTTCCACAGACATTTTCTTTGGTGTGCAAAAGAAAGAAGACCTCAATTCATTTGTTGCCTTAATTCGTCTGAATTAATCCATGGTAAAACTCCATTAACTTTAACTGATTCCACAACATCATTAAAATGATAGAGAAGGTTTTCCCTGTTGCAAAAAAATTGTAACAAATGGAGTCAAACTAAGTGCTGTAGAATGGAACCAAAGTCTGTTTTTACCTTATTTTGTTCTGAAAATATATTCTCTTAAATAAAGCAGTATTTTTAAGCTTGCAGTAGATGGTTAGTATTTTTATCCTTTGATACAAATCTAATTCCTTTGCAAAAGGATATTAATTATCTGCTGAGAGCCTAAGGTTGCTTTGCTTGTTGATGAGAAGAAAAAGAACTGGATGAATGGTATGTTCTCTAAGGCATAACTGTTACGCCACTGATGTTTAAATGCCAAATTGAAAACTAGGTAAATTTGCCTGTTTTGAATGTGCAAAAAGGTAAATGCTCTTTGCCCAAATTGAAATGGGTGTTCTCTGCTTGCTTTGGTATGTGTTTGTGTGGGGCTTTGTTTGCTTCTTTTTCACTTCTAGCTGCAGTGTTTTGCAAGGGAAATGATTATTTAGAATTTCAAAAGGACCTTAGAACTTTTGCTCAAATCAAAGTTGTCAGACCTAAAGAAAAATTCACTAATGAGAACATTTATTCCCTCATAAATCCTGTACTGAAAACAAGGCAAACTGATTGTTTATTGTACCTGAAGTACTTTATGCATTTTTATTTATTCCTATTTAAAAAATACTAGATCAGGATGATTAGATAGAAGATTTTTAGTTATCTTAAGTAATATTCCGTTTCTGTTTAAAAAAAATTTTTTTTGCTTTTTCAAGATAGTCTACTTGATACATACCTAGTAGTTCTGCTAAATGCATATTTATCTATAAAAGCTGCTGCTATTTCTGGTGTGAAGAAGGGCTTTTATATTTGAAAGACTGTCTAGCTTTTCCAGGTATACCAGCTGGTCTAGTTAAAGATACTGCTTCTGCCTCCATCTCATTTTCTGCCTGTGCTCTTACATAGGACATGGTCTGTGTTTTGAGAAACTTTTTAAACTAAATTGTGTTGCAATGTGATAGACCTGAGTCTGGCACTGTGACTTCTAACAGCCCACAGCCCTGGAGCAAATAGTCTGCATCTTTGAAAGTAAGGTAGGAAGCAGCTTTTGGAGTGCACGCTCAGAATAATGGCACATTTGGGTATTCTTTTTTGACCTCCTTGGACCTTGACCCAAGCTGTGTGGGGTTAAAGAAAGCAAAAGCAGGAGAGACAACAAATGTGAGTTTTGCCTAAGGCCAGCAGCCTTTTTTTGAAGAGGATCTGGGAGTACAGTCAGTCACTCTAGTTGGTGACAGTAGTGAAATGGAGAAGGAAGTTAGTGGGTCTCCAGTTAAAGCTACATGAGATTTCTTTTGAGCTGTCACAGCCTCAGGCTGCTTCATGAGATCCATGAGTTAGCTTTGAAACTGTGCTTAACAAATTCAGAACGAGTGTGAATTTTTTTTCCTTCCAAGTCAGGTATGCGAATGGGGAGATTAGTGGCATTCTCCACCTTTCCTAATCTTTTCTGAGTGGAGGCAGAGTTAACAGAGCAGGACAATGTTTACCCTTTGCATTTAGCTTTGGAGTTGTCACCATTAGCTGCAGTGCATCATTTCCTCTGCCACAAGAAGAAAACTCCTGGTTCAGGAACACGGAAGCCAAAGATAGTGCCATCATATTTTGCCACAACGACAAGTTCATTTTTACCCTTTCCCATCTGGAGACACTGGAAGCAGCTATACTTGAACCCAGTGGCAGAATACTACACCTATATTGGCATTGAAAAAAGGACGTTTGGCTGGTGTTGTATCAGCTGCTTGGCACCTGCTATTCCTTCCTTGACTGGAAACAAGCTGAGAGCACCTCTTCCCTATAGTTCGTTCATGTTTCCAAGAGTCACCCATATTCCATCAGTGAATATGGACAGACTTTCATTAGCTGAATGAACAGGGAAAGGACTTTTTCTGTGTGTGTGTGTGTGTGTGTGTGTGTGTGTGTGTGTGTGTGGAGAATATGCCTAGAAAATGCCAATGATTATGTACCAGTCTATAGAAGTACCTTTAAACTGTGAATAGAGGATAAGAGGAGAGAGAGCCACTAGCAAGACTGTCGTTCATTATCTGCGCTTGCAATTTAGAGATAAGAAACACTGAGCAGAGATCTGTCCTTTTCTTCCTGTTCTTTAACTATTAACATCTAGATAATGATGAAAGAACAACTATTCTTGCTCTCTTCATTGCTTTTACTGCTGCTATGTACAGAAGGAACTGTTCTCTACAGAGCTGTTACTCAGTTCAGATTGAATTCTGCATGTTTGCTTCTACCAGGTTTATTTGAGATCCTCTTCCCTTTTTCTTTTTTCCTAATTATTAATTTTAAAATTGCATTGATGGATGAACAAGCCTGTGCTACACTTCTTTTCAGAGAGTGAATTGATGTCTGACAAGTGGATGTAAACATTTAGGTTTCTAACATATTTCTCTAAATATATTGCTGTTCCAGATTCTGCTTGCTTTTCTCTTTCTGGTTACTGCAGATGACATACATGCCCCCCTGAAAGCTGTATGAATTCTATATGAGACCTAGCAAGGCTTAAAACAAGGCTTGAGCGACTCAAATTAGCTCATGAAAAGCTTGAGACCAGACTCAAAGTTTTTATCCTTTTCACCATGGAGCTGAAGGAACTCCTGTTGGAAGTGGTGCCTTCCTGACTAGAACTGACTAATGACTAATACAAGCATCTGAGATACGACGTAATCACTTTTGCAATGTGTAAAACTATTAAGAATGTGTTTCAGTTTCTGCTAGGTGGTTATATTAAGGTGACATGTTGGTCCTAGAAATCATTTGCTGCGAATATTTGCACAAAGCAGTGACAACTTTGGTTGTCAATATAGGGCTCATTAAAAGCAGTAGAAATTTCTTCCCTAAAAAGGGAAGTGGCTAGGACAGAGGAGCTACTGAATGAACATCACTGCCCAGCCTGGCTAATGACGTGCAGAATTACCAGCAATACTTAATCTGAGGAAAAAAAAAAAAAAATTGTTTTTTTTCTGTCAGTGTATGCCGCTGCTGCTGGAGATTTGGTTAGTCCCTGTGCACGTCTACAATAGAATATTCTCTATTCATTTCACCTAAAATTTAAGAGGAAGGTCAGTATGGAAATGCTGTTAACAGATCAGCATAAAAGATGCACTATCATCGTAGTGTTTTGACTGAACAAGATAAGATTATCTGCCTGTTCTTTGTTGGTTTTCCTTTTCCCTCTTTTCCCTCCTCCTCTTCAGACGTCTATTATCCTAAGAAGGCATAAATATTTTTCTGTGAAGTTCGAGAGTCAGAGCTTTTTACGTTACTGTGCTGTCTTCTAACTTCTTCTGTATTCAGAGGAAGAGAGCACAAGAACTGCATGTTTTACACTTCATGCTGTAATTCTGATGGAGTAAATAATCAAAAAGAAGACTCCATTTAAAATGCTTCCTGGATTCGGCTGTACCAGTATATTGAGCTGCCTTAGCTGGCAGCTCAAGAACTGGAGACTTACAAGTAGGATGAGCAAATTCACTATGAAGAGTGACCCCGCTGGTCATGATGAAAGGGGTTAGCTGATGGCTTGGGAAGTAGTTGGGAAGATAAATGAGGGCAGGCAGGCTGAGAAAGCTCCACTGCATGGTGGGCACGTTGTCCTTTTGCAGGCTCTTGTGCTCAGGGCAGGTCCCCAGCCCAATGTCTCTGCGGAGAAGTGTGCATTCCTCACCGCGAGCTGCCTCACCTTCAGGCAGCCCGTGTGCAAGGCTCACATCTGTGTCTTGGGAGTCACACTGGGGAGCTGGGAGCACTGCTTTTGGGAATGCTTGAGCTACTGCGGAAGCACAGTGGGGAGGTGGGCTAATGAGCCTGATGCATTTCTTCTCTGCCTTCTACTTTAAGTCTGCATTTGACTTAGCTCACACCAGTGGCATTAGCATGATACTTGGATGCTTCTGCTTTGTAGAAGTCATACATTTTCCTTTGTGGTTTAAGATCTCTTAGATCTTTTCCTTCATGCTTTAAGACTCTTGAGAACCATAATGTGAAACACAGAGAGAGAAAAAAAAAAAAAACCACCAGAATATTCTGAACTCACTGAATCTTGAGCAGCTGTTTGAGAACCATCCTTAGGTGAAAGAAGTTGTGTGGTCTTCTAGAGAACACTCTAGAATGAGGTGGGAAGCAGCATGCTGCATGTATTGGTTCTCAGTAAAGGAACCGTACTGGCAAGAGCTGAAGGCAACTGAATGAATATCCTAAAGGGACCACTGCTCTGTTGTATGAAGTTACCTGCTAATCAGACAGGACTAAACCAGAATGTTAAGTCAATACTAGAGTGCTTTGTATTCTGAGGAATCTTACCTGTGACTGTAGGGAATGATTCTTCCCCCTTCCTTGCTCTGGAAGGTAAATGGTCTTTTCATAGTTGATCCTTGAATGATAGCTTAGGAGAGACAACCTGATATTGGACCTCAGGTTGTTTTACTTTTGGTTCAGTTTGTAATGTTTTACTATTTTTTAATATTAAGCCGGTAAGAGATATTTTAATAGCTCCTGGTGCTTTTTTTAAAGTGACTAGAATGTACGCCCATCTGTATTTCTTCAGCAGCTCTGGGAATCTTCTACCTTTGAGCTAGAACAAACACTCCAGTGCGAAGCTTCCGTCTCCCTTATTTTGCTAAAGAATTGGGAACCAGCACTAGTTTTCCTAATGGAAAGGTCAAGTCTCAAAAGGAAATAAGTGTACTGATTAGGTAGTTGTTGGCGCTTGTTCCATATGCTTTCCTGTTGCCATGGTAATCATAGAATCACAGAACGCTTAAGGTTGGGAGGGACCTCTCGAGGTCATCTAGTCCAACCCCCCCTGCACACGCAGGGCCATCTAGAGCAAGCGGCACAGGGCGGCATCCAAGCGGGTCTTGAAGATCTCCAGAGAAGGAGACTCCACAACCTCTCTGGGCAGCCTGTTCCAGTGCTCCGTCGCCCTCACTGTCAAGAAATTTTTCCTGAAGTATGTGGTATTAAAGCTCTTATACCAGCAGGGGTGAATGCAATATAAAATACAGCTGTATGTAGTTATTTATAAAGAGCTGAAGTCGATTTTTTTCCTACTAAAATCTGTAAAGAATTATAGAGTGTTATCCGTCTCATCAGAGAGACTGTAAATTGTGAAGTACATGATGAAACGATTGTTTCTTCAATGTTTTGTAATGGAAAATGGTGTATTGGAGGTAATCAATTCTAAAATTGGCATGAGTCACCAAAATAATTTATGCTTTTTCTCTAGAAAGCAGGATAAATCTGAATACAATTTCTAGTAACAGGTTTCACAGTATTAATGTGCATTTTTACACTGTAAAATGTATTCAAGTGTTAAGTACATACTGTACAAACAGTGAATAGCTTAAAGTTGCCTTTGCAGCAAAACTGTTGAGACTTCCTTCATTCATCATGTTCATTTAGGTAGAAAATGGGCAGAAACTAAGCCAAACAGTATGTCCAGAGTTACTTTGTATGTGGTGGAGAGAGGGAAATAAATCTTGACTCACACCATTATTAATTTACTTACATGCAAAAAAAGACTCTCTTGTATTTCTTGGCTTAGGTGTAACTGTTTAGAAGTCCATATGAGCATCAGGATTATTTGGATTGAGGATTAAAGATTTGAAGATTGTAAAAGGGGATTGGAGTTGGGTTGGGTATCTGCAAAATGGTCCATGAAAGGGAAGGAAGTTAATAGAGCTGAGGTTTCAACAAAATGATTGTTACTAGGGCAGGTTTTTAGAATGGTTAGAGCTTTGTGTTTCAACGTTGGTAAATGAGCAGACCAAATAAAAAGAGGTTAAAAGAAGAAGAACTGTGAAGTTCATTTTAACTCAATAGTAACCATTTATAACCATTTATAAATGAACACTGGTTACCTAGGCATGTAAGAGCTTTCTCCTATCCTTCCTTCCTCCTGTGGTGACTGTTTCTTATAGTTTTTTTGGCAAGGACTTATTTTCTTGGTTGTGTCAACTGGATCAATTATATGCTTACAGGCTCCCTCTGAGAATTCCCAAAGATTATGACATATGACTGCTATTTACAAAATCCATGTTGACCCTTCTATAATATATCATATCTATCTACGTACTTACAAATTATCTCTATTATAGTTTTTACGAGTTCTTTCTCTGTGGACATCAGGTATGCTGATCTGTCCTTTCATACCTCCTGGAACTGTTTTTCAAAACCTGTATGGTGTGTGCATGCCTGTTGCAGACTTCTCAGAGAAAGGAGTAAGAGGCTCCACAGCACAGCTAACTGCTGAGCTGTGTCGCCCAGGTTTCTTGCAGGACTCGTGGCTACCTGCCATCTGAGCATGGGCACAAGTGTTTAGTGTGTACATTTGTCTTCTTCCTGTAATGCCTTCTTGCAGCACTCTGGAAAAAGATCCCTGCTATATATCATATTATGAGAGGATCCAGGAAGGCAATCTCTGCAAGCTCTTCTACAGTAAAAATGAATTTAAAAAAAAAAATCTTTCTCTTTTTTTCTTGCAATAAACTTATCTTCTCTGAGCTCTCCTTTTATACAGACTTGTAGTTAGGTGTTCTGCTCCCAATATGTTTGAAAAAGGATATATTACTATATATTACTGTTTTTTATGTCTCTTAAACCACCTTTTTATCTTTTTTTTTTTTTTTCTTTTTTATTGTGTTCTCAAAACATAACCTGCCAGAATTTATGATCCTTTCTGTTTATTTTTTGGACAAAGCTTCAACTGTTTGAAAGATCTCTTCTCATCTTTTAGTCACTGCTTAACCATGCCTGCTTTTGCTTAATCTTTCAAATACCTTTTTGATTTCAATGACAGAAACTTCTCTTGAGCATCCAAAAAACAGCATCTCCTTTGTGCTCTCCTGTCTATGAGAGAACTTACTTTAAATTTGAAGACGATGTAGCAGCTCTAATGTTGTGATATCCTTAAGATCCTCAGACTGTAGTTAAAAGCAAAGCAAAAGAAAAAGATGAAATCTGGGCTTTTATTCACCTCAAAGAAAATCTGCATCATTCAGTCTTTATACTGTTAAAAAGGAAGAATTGGATTTTGCCTATTCTCATGCCTTGGCTGGAATGTTTTTCCCTAGCAGATCTGTTGAAGATAGTGGGTCTGAGTCTCAAGTAAGATAAAATTAATGTTGTACAAAACTACTGGCACTTGGGTATAAAAGCAATGAGCATAGCGGAGTCTGGAACGCTGGCTGTAGTTATGGAAAGACACTTCTTTTTGTTGGGTAGTGAAGAGCGAGCAAAGAGCAGTAGGCTTTGGAAAAAGATGTGAGGTTTGAGTATTTCAGTAAAGAATATGTAGGAGAAAATCTCTCACCAGATTCACTTGAAGAGCATTGTTGCTTAGAATAACTAATTGAAGAATTGTAAGCAAAAGGTTTGGTATCTGTGGAGAGAGCCTTGAATGTTTCAATGACTTGGCTGGAAAGTCATCTAATACAGGTGCATTATTTGAATATGTTTTGTAAAGGTTTTGAATTTTAAATGGGAACAGGATTTTGCACCCCATCTCAAATAGGACAATGATTTACATAGTTCAGCTGCTGCAAATTCATGTGAATGCTCCATTGTTCAAATAATTTGAATTAATACATGGTAATTTAGTTCACTATGAGTATATCTAATATTTTGGGTTGGATTTTAGTATGTGAAATACTTCAGATTATAAAGGAGTAATTTTGTTTCTTGTGTGTAAGCCTGCTTAACAGGCTTAAGAACTCTCTGGTCTTGGCATTGCTGTACTGCCCATGCTTCATTTAGTATAATATTTATATGCATGTAAGATTGTGGAAAGTCCAAAAAGAAAAAATATTTTTGTATATGCATCTTCAGTATGATATTTATATGTCTATAAGATCTTCATGCGTACATTATGGAAAACATATCTGTTCTTGCTTGTTCTGCCTCACTGGTTTGCAAGCCCCAACTTTAGAAAGCTTTTTAGAAACAATGCTGAGAAGAAAGGCTTCACTTCAAACTGAACAAAGACTTTAAATTCCTAAAGATGTCCCAGGAAATATGTTCCCTGGGTTTCTTTCTGTGCAGAGGAGAACCTCACTCTTTGTGTCCTTGTATCAAGCAAGTTTGGCAAAAGAGCACCTAAAAGCACATACTAAAAAAAGCTAACAAAGAATCGCTATGAGATGGTGTTTGCATTTTTACTCTAAAATATATATATTTTTAATATAAATCATAGCAAAGTAAAGCCTCTCGTTTACAACTGTTCATGACTAGCAGGTCATGCTATTGTGTCTTTACTGATTAGGAATTCGTTCAAATTCATCAGATTCCTTAGTTCTCTCTAATCCAATAGTTTAGGAATTAATTATTCAAAGAATATTTCTTAGTGACCTGAATTAGATGTTCTTGCTTTTGGAAAAGATATTTTTGAATGTATTTTGCTATTTTTTCAACCTGTCATACTAGTTAATAGATGTATTTAGCAATTATTTAAGCTTTTATTGAGCGTTAGGAAATTGCATGGAAATCAGTCAGTGTAGAACAAATTTGTTGAAGAACTTTAACATAGTATTCAATCTCTCACTTTCATGCTCTGTATCATTAGATGGCACTGTTTTCCAAGCTTACCTTTAATAAGCAAGTCTGAGGAGCTGAAAGCTAAAATGAAATGCTATGGAGGTTTTAGTATGTTTACTATAAGATAGTTTAATTAAAATTTGACAGTAAATGGGAAGTCTACTGACCACTGTAAGTAGGAAGTACAGAGATTTTCTGAATTACTACTGTCACAGTTTTGGTTTAAGAAAGTATCCCCTACCTTGCTGCAGTTCTGGCTGATAGGGGTCTGACTGACTCTAAAAGTTTCTACTTCACCTGGATGTGGGTGTCCTTGCTCTTTTTTACTACCCTGTCCTGACAGGTCATAGAATTCCCATAGTAGTCTCTACTTTATGCGACCTCACCTGTAGTGTTCCAAAAATAAGTTGCCAGAGAACCAGCGCAGGAATTGAAATAGAGCTGAGCATTCTTAGCCAGTTGGTGGAACGGATGCTGAAAGAGTCTCTGTAGCTCCAGGGGAGCCAGCGTGTAGTACCCTGTAGTACCACTTGGCACCTCGCCAGAGCTGGGCCCAGTAGGATGTTCAGCAGCCGTGACTGGAACAGTTTGAGTTGTGCTTCAGCAAAGCAGTGGTGCCTGAGTCTCCAGAAAAATGGAGCTAAGAGCTTCAGCAAGGTACCTTCTGCTGGCTGAACTTGGGCTTGCAGGTTCCAGACAGTCCCTTCTGTGCTCCCTGGGATCACCTTCTCCTTTGCAGGATTTGGATGCATCATCACTTATGCTATTCTGTGATATTGTTTTAAACAGAAGGGGCTTCTTTTTCAGGGATATTTAGGGACAATGACAGTGTTAACCAGCCACTTTTTACAGTACATAGGATTTATTTATGAGAAGAAAAAGAATGTTGAATCAATAAACAGTTTACATATGCCAGGTATTTTCTACCACCTGCACTGTCCTGTCACTTGCTTTTTAATTTAGCTTAATTAGTTTTTCTTCCTTCCCTGAGTTTTCAGTTTCTACAGAGAAAAAACTTTGAGCCAGTAGTGCAGACGCTTATAATGTGTGCTATCTTGAGTATTAAAAAGAGAGTATGTCTGTGATATCAGAGACCTGTCAGTGTATCTGTTTGTCACATATGTGCCCTTAAGAGTCTTTTGTGATGCAGTCGTCTTAGGGAACTTACAGCATTGAACACTTTGTACATGTGCGTGTGTGTTCACTCAAGTACATTGCAGCTACTGACTGCCTCACATGTTACACAAGCCTTTGTGGAGTCTATGCTGGGAATGCGTTTTAAATTTTTTTTGTGTACCTTATTCAGCAGAACGTCTCAAAATATGGGGAAGGATTTGCAGCTTTCATGATTCAAGAAAACTCTGTACAGTCCTGGATTGTTACATATTAGTTTTAATGTTGCATATTAGTTTAATAATGGTAAGGTGCTAGGAAATTGTGTGCTCAATGCAAGGTACTGCCTAGTAAATAGGTATTTTTAATAGTAAATGTTAAAATGAGAAATGATCTGTAAGCTTAAGGATCTGGTAAAACTTGTTTAGTCCAAGGTATAGAAGTTGCAGCAGGCTATGTAGGCTTGTAGCTTGAGGTATTTGTAGTATCCCAAGGAAATAAGACAACCGCAGTCAATCCTGAGTTGCACCTTTGTATTTGGGGTGGGCCTGCTTCCACTGCAAATTAGTAGTGTGTTGTTTTTTAAAAGATTGTCCTATCACTACATAACAATGCTCAGGAGTGTAGGAAGAAAATTGCACTCAATCTGCTGAGTAAAAGCAAATGGAATCTGGTAATGCACAGTTTGGAAAATTGCCCCGTTGGGCTAGCAGTGACACAGGCCTGGGGTTGTAAGGTAGGTGCTCTACAGCCATCTGAAAAGTTAACTGCAATCCATCACTTCACCTGCACGTGTGGTATTTCATCCCACCCCATTTTAGCTGGTGGTTAAGAAAAGAGATGCTGCAGAAGCTATATATGGGTATGCTGAGAAAAATTCTATATCTGGTTATACACAAACCAGGTTAATATGAGGAGTAAATGCAGTTTCTGATTGTGTCTGCCTGTCTGTCTCCTGAATAGTTGGGGAGACACTGTGGAATTAACTTTAGCTGTGATGTCCAAAAGTTTATCAGTGAAGATGGCCTGAGGAGATTTAGTTACACCTTCAGATCAGAGGATTTGACTACACATTTTGGTAGAGAAATCACTTCATTCAGTTGTGATTAACATTTGACCTTCAAAATGGGATCCTCGTTTCTTTCTCAGACTGTTTTTTAGATTGAGCAGACTGCCAATTATCTTTTAATCTGTCCTATTATATAGCATATTACTGCACTCATTCTGTAATGAGTTATTTGGAGCAGCTGCAGATGGATTAAATGATATTTGATATACTTTTCTTTCTAAAGCCTTCACATATCAAAATAAACAGAAATATCAGTATGTAGTTTGGCAGGCAGTTCAGTGAGCAGAACAAAAACATGCTGATGCAGAGGAAAACCAAAATGTGCTGAGGTCTGAGGTGCTCCTGTTTTTCTCTTTTGTACAAATTGAAAACTTACATTCTCCTAGAAATGAACGACATACAGGTCAAAGTCTTGGAATGTGTCCTGGGAAAAGTGTAACAAACTTTTGTAGAATTTATTTCCTAGAGAATAAGCTAAATGACAAACAATGAAATTAAGATATGAATCTGAACTTTCCTAAAATTTAGATGTATTTGACTTCTGGTGACTTTAGAATAAAGTCAGCTTTTTGTCACCTCCATTTTTCCTCATGGAATTAAGTGTATTTCTTTGCAAAAATGTTGGGAGATGAAATTTCATGCATTAAGCTTGAAAATGCTTGATTTGCACTGAAGAGCTTATCAAGATCAGAAGTATATTTAGGGTCATGGTATGTGTCAGTAGCTAAATCCTGGTCACGAGTTCATAGCATAATCCTGTCATTCTGTACTGACAACATTGTCTAACTGAAGCCATGGTGCCTGCGTTCGACTATATCTGCAGATAATTGAAGCTATAATTAACAGTGTTTTGTTGCAGTGTAACTTACCAGCTCAGAAACTGCTCATGCACTTAAATTAAAAAAAAAAGTACAGAGCGGGTGGAAATTGCTGTCTAATGAAATGTTTTGTGCTTTAAACATAAGTTTCTTGTGTAGGATCTGTATTTTTTCTCTGCTAAACTCCATTTTGAGTAGAAGAGTTTGCCATTAAATGGATCTGTGATTTTTGAAATAGCTTAAAGGAAAATGAAGAAAACTCTAAATATGAAAATAAGAAGGGAAGGGAATAATGGCCATGTGACAAACTGCGCAGCTCTGCGGAAGCGATACATGAGTGGTTCCCTAAGTTTGTTTGTACAGCTGGAGCAGGGAGAGGGTAAACAGCAGTCCTGGGTGCTTAGAACTATGCTAACTGATACCAGCTAAGATTATTAGCCATCTCCTATTCCTGTGGGGCTGACAGTATGTTCTTTATATGCTTTATATATATGTAAGCACACGTGCACATATATAAAGTATATAAATAAAAGTTCCCAATGGATTTGACTCTTGGATGAAAATACAGACATGCTGAAAACCAAATAGATGATGAAAATGCCTGAAAGCCTAATTCTGATTGTTTGATTCAAGGTGTAGAGGTGATGTACAGGTCTGTCGTAGAGAAGGGAAGCCATCAAGCTTTACAGCTATTACAGCTTCACAACAATTAGAGCTGCTCAGTTACCGTTTTTTTTATGTGTGTGTTTGTTCGATTGAATGATCTGTCTGTGCTATTGCCCACCTGGGTGTACTGTAAGGAAATCTGTTGAAGCACTATGATATATAGCAATGCTGTAAGCTGAGGAATACATAGACTGGTGTATTTGGAGATGAAAAGCTTCAAAATTCTCTGTCTTGAAAGAGTACAATGTACTTTTTTCAGGAGAATTTTCAGGAGAAACTAATATATATTACGCATTTTTACTAACTATCTTTGGAAAATGTAGTATTACTGGACATCCAAGACTCATGTACCTCTGCTTGCTCAGTGCAAACCTGTGGTAGTGTTAGCCATATATTCTAATTTTTTTGATAAGATTGAACAGTTATTGCAAGTGTCTGACTTAGCTTAAATGTCAAGTGCTTTTTAAAAAGAGGAAATTGAAATATTAAACTTTATAGGTTATGATAAACATCTGCTTTGCTGCTGGAGTGACTTGGTACTTTTCTACCTTGAAGGGAAATTAATTAAAAGCTAGCAGGTTGATGATTATATATATTTTTTTCCTTACGCATGTTATCTTAGACTCTTGAATATCAAGTGGTTATGTTACCAAATGCTTTTAGGTGCCGCGGACGCTAACCTATATCGTAGATGTTTCTATCGAGTAGCTTAACTTGTATCTTTGCGTGTACTTCAAAGACAACTGATTGCTTCCAGACTGCACAGCAATATTTGGACATTAAAATGACTTTAAGTAGAGCTTTAGTCTCATGCAGACAGATCCTAGTGCAAGCTCTTCTGAATAGTGCTTACAACTTTCTGTTGAGTGGTATACATATACAAAGTGGTGCTTTTTTTTTTTTTTTTAAAATATAGAGACTAGTCAGTTATAATCTTCATGTTCAGCAAAAGAATCTCATTCCAGAAAACTCTCTTGTAGGAGCTTCAATCTTAGGCGTCCTTTGTAGTGATAGTGTAAACTCAGTGATAGTGTCGTGGTTCACAGTAAATGATCGTATTATGTGAATTATTTATAGCCATCAGTACTAGGGTAAGGAAGATGGGAAAAGACAGATTATAACCAAACAAATATTCAAGATTACAGCTGGTTGGAGTGTTAACATAGCAAGTATATACAACATTTTTTATCATGGGAGATAGCGTTTTTCAAGGAAACTCTGGTCAGAGAGCATAATGGGAGCACTGGACAATTTGTGTGAGGTACAGCATTAATATTTTCCTAATGGAAATCCCCTCCCGAATGAAAGGTTCTCCCTCTACCTTTAAAAAAAAAAAAAAAAAAAAAAAAAAAAAAAACCTTAGATTTCAAGTTTTCAGGTTTTTGCAAACTACTGTAACTAGAAAGCCAATCTGAAAATAAATAAAGATTAGCTGCACTAAGAACCATGAAAGGGTGACACGTTTGCTATATTGCTTGTGGCCCCTAGGAGTTCATATGCATCCATTTGCTTAAGAAACAGGAATTGTAAGATGCAGCAAAAGATGAAATACTATGTACTTTTTATTAAGCTTTATTAAAGAAAGGTTTCTTTAAAAATCTTTTTGCTGCTCGTAGAGTGAGATGAATGCTGTATGTCAAACTGTCAAGTTTTGAAGACTTTAAAACTTAAATTAAGAAGACATCCCTGTAACTTATCATGAGGGCTTGCTGATCTTGGAGTAAAGATAAACAAATGAGTAAAAATGGAGCTTTTAAGTAGCTGTTGGCATTCCTCTTTTCTTTGCTATTGTTCATGTCTTTGCTGTGCTTGCCAGTTATTCTGTGTTGTGCACCCTTTCTATAATAAATATGGAAATATTTTCATGATTCTTACAATCTTCTTTACTGAATGAAGGTCTAAAAAACACTGATACATTAATAACAGAGTGCCCCTGAGAGCTGGGTAAATCAATAATAATAAAATACTTCTTTAAACTGCAATATAACTTTTTAGACAGTTCCAAGTATATCGTCCCTTTTCTAGTTAAACAGACAGAATATTGGCTTTAAATTAAGTGATAGAATACCTAGTCTTTTTTTTTTTTTTTGGTTCTTGTTCTATAGTGTAGATGAAGTACTGTTACTGCTAGACTTCTTTACAGTAACTGAAAATTAAAGGATTTCAAACGTGTGAAGCAATCTCAAACTCAGTTGTAGGGCCATCATGAGCTGAACCTGGAAATCAAACAGCCTTACAAAGCTTGGATTCTAACTGTAAAGTTCATCAGTTAGACTGGTGACTGGGGACTAACAGGGAAGAAATTCAAGTTCTTAGAAAAGTATTTATCTCAAAAACAAACAAAACTCAGCATTCTGTTATTACCCTATCCATGTTTTCCAGACAAACATAGCAAATTAGTGATGAACTCACAAGTACTACACACAGTCTAGTAAATACACAGCTAACTGCACTTTTGCTTACAGTACATTGAAAATGATTTTGTCTCCTTTCTGCTAAGAGCACAAGTTGTAGCTCGTTACAGAGTGGGTCACAGGCTCAACCTCTATGTCATTTTGGTCAATCAGCTGAGATGCTTAAATTAGGAGCAGTATTGGTGAAGTCTCTTTCTAGTGACAGAAGAGAAAGCAAATGCTGTTTGGTTCATAACAACATACAGTTCAATTTGAAAAAAACACTTGACATTCAGTTTGATTTTAATGAAGACTGTAGCGTTAATTTTCTTTCTATTAGAAGTGTTTGTTAATTTTAATAACCGTATCGGGAATCTTGCTTGAAGTTTTTTTCTCAACTACGTTATGTTCTGCTGCTAACATCTGGTGAGTGCATTTGTTCAGGAATATCTTCATTTGGTGATTTCTTCTTAGCAGAAGTGGAAGACAAAAATTGTTAAATGACTGCATTTTCCTTTTGAGTTTTCCAGCCAAGTTCGGACTCTGTTCCACAGGATTACGTTGTTGTTTAGTTGCCTTGGTTTAACTTAGCATAATTGTTGAGCTTCCTAAACAAGAAACATGAATCCATGGGTTTGATTATGTAGCAAGTTGATCTAACATTAATAAATTACCTATTCATGTAAAACTGTATGGTGAAACCTCTTCTCCACAGGATATGAAATACAATATGAGAAATAAGTAGTCAATTTATCCGGATGATTTTAACATCCTTTATCACCTGATTTGGCTTAACCATTCAGCCTTTCCTTTCTCTGTTGTTTTTTTCCTATAGCAGAAATATACTGTTAGATTTAAACTGATGATTTTATGTTTTGTTTATTAAATGTGCAGTAAAAATTCTGAAAGGAGTATAGTGTTAGGGTACATTAAGTTAAGTTTAAATCTTTTCTTTTTTTAAAATACTGTGCTTTTGTGGAATGAAAGTATATTTTTATTAGCAAGGAGTGATTGCTCTGTTTAAGTTATGGTTATATAGCACTGCAGTTTTACTCATGTTTATGTACCTGTGTGCTTCTGTATTTGCTACAAATCAATTATCCTATGGGATAACTAACAAACAGAGGACTTTTCAGTAAAGAATATTGCATTATAGCATTTTCCAAACTGAATGTTTGAATAGGAAAAATAGTTTTGTAATCTCTTAAGAAATAATTTTGATCTATTTTGGCAGGTTTTAAGAAAGAAATACTAACTTTGGGTGTCTGATACAGGGCTGTGCTATGTGAAAAAGGACTATATTACCTGGAAATATTCCTTCCTTGTCACTTGTTGATTTCCTAATCTCAGTCGTGTAAAAGAAGCTGTGATACTAATCTCATGTTTTAGTCATTTAGACTTTATTTAATGAACTTTTCACTGGGAGATGTTACTACTGATATTAAAAGAGTTTTAAAAGTTAACTTGGACTGTGTTGTATGGGATCTGCCAGGAGCTATAGCTTTGAGTTTAGGGGATAGATTGTTGTATCGTCGTCTTTATATTGCCTGAGCATCACATGGCACATTGAAAACAGAAAATCTTTCAGTATATGCCTGCTCTGAATAATCACACACTCAGAACTATGCTGTTAATACACAGGATTAAAAAAAAGCACTATCGTATTTATGCTTTTACTTGAATATGTAAAAGTAGTAGAACAGAATAGATTTTCTGATGTCTTTCTGAGTTTTCCATGATAAGATAATAGTGTGTTGGAAGGGCCAGTTTCTTATTTTGAATCTAAGAGTGGTATGAAAATCAATATTGAATCTCATTTTTCTTATTACAATTTTATCTCTACTGGTTCACAACCAGTGCAGTGTAGTTTGCAAGGCTTTACTTCCCATCATATTTTAGGAAGTGCTGCATAAAGTCAATGTTTGGTGCATTTAATGAAATTCATATGTGATTTCATTATCTTTTCACAGACCTTGACCTGCAATAAGCAAGGTAGCTGCTGCAACACTTCAAGTAGCTCATAGGGGATGTGAAACAGATTGTTAATAACATTGATAATGTACATTTCTGGATATGTTTAAATATGAATTTTGTCTTACCTTGAGGCAATCAAAAGACATGGCATTTGGTTGTGGTTTTGATGGCTTGTGAATAAGGAAATGTATGCATGTTTTTTATTAGTTAAATGAAGGCCACAGTATCGATCATTTGCATTCCTAAACAAGCCTGGAAATGTTTTTTGTATCAAATAGGGATATACAACACCAGAAATATTTGTAATGGGATACTAAGAAGAAAAGTAATTTCCCTGTTGCTATACTATTGCATTAGCTTTGATGTTGCACAGAAATCCTCTGAGGTGGCAGCCAAATAACAATTTCAGAGAGAAAGATAAATGACTTCCTTCAAGCAGGTCTGATTTTTTTCAACAGAATATAACAAAATGGTACCCATGATGATGTTGGATGTGTGCTAGTGTAGAATTAACACCTTAAGATATGATTATAAGTCAAGATGTAAGATTGTACAGTGCACAAAATCAACAAAAATGTAAATCAAATGGATTGCAGTTAAGTAACTAGGAGAGTAAAGTTACATATTACCATTTTTACTCCCCTTCAGAAATACTGAGGAAAGTTTGGATGTTATAAGCCTAAGACTTGGTTAGTGTATTCCCTCTGATGTTGAAGAGTCTCTGTTTAAGAAAGCCCTAAATTCTACTGCTGCAAATTGTTCCAAGTACACACTACTCTACTGTTAGATTTAAAAAAAAAAAAAAAAAAAAGTAGGATTTTTTTTTTTTAGTAGTACATTTTGTTTTACTAGAATAATTTATACAGAAAACACTAGCATCCACTTCACATCTTATTAAAGCCCTGTTCATATTACACAAATTGTTTCGCATATTTTGACGTACTTTAATGTGTCAGGAGAAAGAAATTAGAATTAGATTTGGATCTACGAATTCATGTTTGAAGTAATTCAGGGTGATTAATGTGCTAACAAAGATGATAAAATCTGCTGTGTGTTTAAATATGAATGTAATACTAATTTAAATCTCTGGCCAGTAACCATTTAAGTTTGATCATAAATAGCTGACAGCATTTTCTTTGAAAGTCTCCTCCCGAGTCTTTCCATTCACCTTACATTTGCGGTGTTGGCAGCAATAAGTAAATCAAAATTACAAATCAAATTTGTATCTTGTTATAAATGTATTGCAAGCATATTTTAACTAAATACTTCATATTGTTATTATGCACAGTTCTCCCAACACTTTAATGATGTCATTTACATTGTATCCTGTGAGCATGCTGAATGCTTTTAGTAAAGGGCTGTGTATGTACTGTATGTACTGTATACCGAGTAAATATATAGTATACATATATTTAAGCTTCATAATCTGCAGAAAGGAGACTGTATTGTCTCCGATTGCAGGACCTAGAAAGGGCAGCACATTGTAGGCTGACAGTGCATCCGGGTGAACAGTCTCTTGTCAGGTCGGCATTGACAGTGTGTGAGGATCCCTGAGTACTTAGGTATTCTGCTTAAAAGTTTGTATGGAAACTCAGGGTTTAAAATTTCAAACTAAAACCTATTTTGGGCAATCTTTGCTGAGTTATAAGAAACTCTGTCACTATGTGAGATAATTTTGGAGAATTTTGAGAGATTAAGTCCTCTTACAATATGCTTCTTTTTGTTGAGTCGTGCTTCTGGTGGTGTGTACCNGGGCAGCACGTTGTAGGCTGACAGTGCATCCAGGTGAACAGTCAGGTCGGCATTGATGGTGTGTGAGGATCCCTGAGTACTTAAGTATTCTGCTTAAAAGTTTGTATGGAAACTCAGGGTTTAAAATTTCAAACTAAAACCTATTTTGGGCAATCTTTGCTGAGTTATAAGAAACTCTGTCACTATGTGAGATAATTTTGGAGAATTTTGAGAGATTAAGTCCTCTTACAATATGCTTCTTTTTGTTGAGTCGTGCTTCTGGTGGTGTGTACCAAGGACAGTGACAAGACTTTTGAGTGTTAGTAAAAGCAGTATTTTGAAAATGCTCATGAATTTTCACTTAGAGGCATTTAGGTTTTGATCCAAGTGTGCTTTTCACTTCTTGATCCAAGGCCTTTTCACATAGGGTAATAACTCTTTGCACAAAAGATGTCTGTTCTTTTTTTGAACAGACAGAAGCTTTTGAGTGAGCCCTATATGATTTTAGGTACAAAAGATATCAATACATTTATTTGCAATTTAACATCATTCTACTTAAAATACCTAGCTGTCATATGTAATTCCCAATATCAAAACAACTTTGTTTGGGCCAGCGGGCCAGGAGAATAAAATTACTTGGTTGTTCCAATCTTGTATTCTTTCCGAGATATTGATTGCAGGATGGATAGCTGGACACAACCATGTAAAGTCAGACAGTGAAATGGTGACCAGTAGCTAGTAACCATTAAAATACCTGATTTTTTTTTCTTGTTCAAAAGATAAAGAAAAACATTTTTATTCAAATGAAGTACCTGAACCTGGTGATGTTTGATGCACAACTGGATACTTTTTGCGGTACTGTGGAAGCTGCATCTCATAAATCACCTTTCTATACTGCAAAGCATGTCATGCATGTGGAAGAGACCAGTTATGTGACAGCTCTAGAAGGTTATACATAAGGATCAATTTGAGATTTTACTCAGGTGAGGTTAGCCTATTGCCATTTAAAATATCTCTTAATGACTAACTCTCATTGGTAAATTCAGGATATTACTGTTGCATGCTTTGAAGCTAATTGACAGCTCCACTGACAAATCCATATCTACTGCAAATCAGTGATACTGGCACTAAATTTGGGTTTGAGGACAAACGGGTGTCTCTCTACTGAAAAGAGCAGCTTGACACTTGGATCAATTTGTCTCACATATCTGGCCACCTGAGCCTTATACATGTGATTTCTTGAGGGCATGGAACAACATCATCATTCAAAGTTAGCTGCAATCTGTCTTTTTTTTCCTTCATTCTTCATATAATAGAACTGTCAGCTGGAAGCTTTCAGAGTTCAAGAGGAGGGTTAACTGGAATAGTTAAAAGTAGATGGGGAGACAGCAACGAACATTTCCATCATCCTAGCAAGCTTGACGTTTTATTTAAGCAGTAAATGAGTAAAGTTGGCATCTGAAAGTTAGCAGGATGAGTTTAACAGAGTTTAACTAAAATTTTATAAGTTGCCCCTTGATTATTTCTCTGCTGTCTAGGAGAAATCCTCTTCCTTTTGATGAGGAGAATAATTCAGTTTCTCTTCTCATTCTCAAGTTTTGTTTCTGATTGCTTAGTCACTTTTAGGAAGATACACTTTTATTTTGTGGGGGAGCTTTAGAAAAGCTCATCCTAGACAAATTTGTGGGGGAAAAAAGGAAATATTTGTAAAAGGTCTCTCTCTCTTTTTTTTTTTTTTTTTTTTTTTCTCTTGATAGAGCTGGAAATGAAAATAAGTATAGAGGAGCATACTTGTGGAAGCCTGTTTGGAGTTTCATTTACAGTCATAGAAGAGTTTAGGTTGAAGAAACCTTCTGCGTGTCATCTGGTCCAGCTCTTCACTCATAAAATGAAAGCTATAATGCAGCATATACATATTTGAACCAATTACCTGTATGAGCAAAGCTCACTTCTAAGTTTTAGAGTCAGTATGTTCTCTTGGTGCTCCCATTTTAACAAAAAGCTAATGCTTCTTTAATTTTACCAAAGAAGGAATGCATGCTTATCTGCAGTGTGAGAAACAGCAGCCTGTTCAGATCACCGGGCTCTGTATCTTCTCTCCTTTGTTGCTTGTCTTCTCTACTTTATTTCAGAGAATTAAAGATAAGTGCAGGGAGCAGGGAAGAATATACCATCATCTTTACTTCATGACAACAGGTAGACTATACTCATTAAAAGAAGGTGATTGGAGACACTGAAGAACAATATTTTGGGATGAGCTGTCTGATAGAGTTTAGACACCTGTGAATGTAGTGATCCTAGAGAGTAACATGTTCAACTTGAGAGCGGCCTTGCGAAAGCTTTGCAGTAGCCTGGGCTCTTAAGTGCCCCTGACCATTTAAAGCTGAGTCATTACACAGGCCAGCATGAAGGGACGTGAAGTGAAAAGCCAATTATTCTTTCATACCAGGCCCTTCATCCATCCTGTCTGCACTGCTGCCGGGGCTGACCTGCCATGCACAAAAGGGAGGCTAGTTCTGAGGAAACCCTATTGCAGTAGCTCTAATTAAATGCAACTAGCACCTTTTGGAGGCATGTGGTGAATGGCAGCAGTGTGAGGATTTGGAGCAAAAAGGAGTTAAAACAAAAAACAAACAAATGGCAAAAAAAAAACCATGCAAACTTGAGTCATAGCCCCAACCACTTCCCCTGAACATCTGTTTCAGCAATTAAACTTATGCACAATAACCACTGAACTAGTGTTTAACATCATAGTTGTGAAGGAGTGCTCTGCTGTTCCTGCCAAGTGGTAGCCATGTGCAAGTTATCTAAAGCTTGCTTATTTTGACAATGAATTGGAATGAGATAAGAAGTAACCTAGCTTATACAGTAAAGGAAGTAAGAATAGCAAAACATATAAACTCAGAGATGCAGAGGTTCATGAGTAAAATATAGTCATCTGAAAGTGGTTTCCCTCAGAATACTTGCATTTAGCACTTGAGATAATTGTTTATGATTGAAAGTAAAATACATACTTAAAAAAAAAATCCCTGGTAACTTAAAATGGATTTTGCCTGTACTCCTAATTAAAATATCAGAAAATCCCTTGAGGAGGGATTTTGATGGGGTATTTTGATGAAACACTGTGTAGGGAAATATTTGTACTTTGTATTGCTGTATTTGCTGTGGCAAGTGCAGACTTAGCAACTGTGGCCCTTTTTCAGTCAGGAGGGCTAAAGATGTTTTTGGATTTTTTAATACCTATTGGAATCTCATGTGTTATTTCATTTGACAACAGATATGTCAATGATGGTGTGCTACTTAAATACCTCCCACACAGAGTACACTATTTTTCATTGATAATTTTAAATCAAAAAGCCAAGTGGCAAACAAATGAAAAATGTGTTCCAAAATTAACATCAGTGGTTAAAAGCTGGATTTTATTAACCGTCTGTTTTCCAGTCAATTTAAAACGCTCAAAATTACGAAACAATCTTCACATTTTAAGCAGAATCATTTTTAAGACTTAAAACCTTGATGACACATGGTGATATGGTTCCTCTTTCTTTTCCTTCATGCCAAGATAGGCAAATTGTGATTTCATGAAAACATTTCTTCATGAAAACATTTCTATCTTTGTGCAGTAGCGCTGTATCTTTATGTTAACTGAGTGTCACCTGGTATTACCATGATATGTTAAGTTATATTATAACATAATGTATAAAAAAACTCTTACAGGTATGCGGTCTCTACTTATTTGGGACAACACCAATAGAAGTAGTGAAATACAGCTAAAAGAAGGAGATTTCAAATCTAAGGTGATCACTCCATCTTGCTTTATAAAAATTTCTGGACAAGTATACTCTTAAATGTCAAGGGTAATGTTGGAGGTCTGTGATAGGAAATCAAACTGATGTCATACACTAACTATGCTCAGTCATGCTCAAACATTCTGAAAATTAATCAGGCTCATCAGTTTTTGATACTACAATATTGCTAGGAGGTATTGGTTGTAAACACAAAATCATACTAAACAAAATAATACTAAAAACTTGTACAATTTTATTAAATGTAGACTAAGTATATGTGAATATATATATAAAATAGTATATATATTATATATAGCAAAAATATAATATATAAGCAGAATTCAGTTTCACTTATTGCAAATTATAATCTGAGATAGTAATAAAGCATTCACTAGTGCATTTAACCTGATGACCTACATCAAATTTATTTGTCTGTCTTTTTCCAATGCTTGGCAGAAGGAGCTCTTAAAACAAAATAAATCAATTAGTGAAGGTACATATACTATTAAACATTGATTTATGAGTTTCTGTCTAGTCTTCTTATTTCTGATAATTTTAATATTGTTGCCAGTTTTGGATAGCGTTAAAAATAGATTTAATTGGACTCTATAGGACTTTAGTAAAGCTCTTAAATAAACATCTTGAGTAACCAGGAAGAAAGATTTTCCTACTTTTGCCTTGGAGGTTCTGGTATGCTTAAATTGCAGTCACACTGTTAATAACCATTTTAGAACCAGAGCGTATTTCATGGTTCTAAGTAGAACAGCAAAATCGTGATGCTCTGTGTTGATGAAACTCCCCTGTAATTTGCAGAGTAGCCGGAGTATTGACAGAGAGTTTTTAGAAAGAAAATCTGCTTACATTTTAACCTGGTGTTGTAGCTTTGTGAACATTAGGTGCATTTAGACTTAGATATTTTGTAGAACAAGGATGCTGACAAACCTTCTCTAAATTGTAACATTTGGCCATGACAGGTTTCAGGATTGAGCGAGAATGTAAGGCGAGCAGAGGAAGAAATTCTAATGTATTTAGTGTGTGGAAGTGAATTGAGAAATAAGTAGGGGGTTGGCTTAATGTATTCAATACATTATTTTAATCCTTTTTTGTTATGAAAAGGTAATATACACACTGAATTTCTTTTTGTTTGCATAAACTCTCTTTCAAAGAACAAATATGAATTCAATCACCACATTTTAATATTATTAAACTATGAAAGGCAAGAGGTGATAGGCATTTTTCACTGAGACGAAGGAACTAGGGTGTTTGGTGTGGTGTATTTGCAGATCTATGCACTGTGATGGATCAGAGTTACACACAGGATGTCCTTGCTAGTGAAGGAGCAACTCTGTCCCTCCTCTGTTGCCGAGCTCTGGCTCCCTTCCCGGCTGGGCATGGAGTGGAGCTTTGTGACCAGATAGGACTGATTTATGCCCACAACTCTGGATGTAACATCATGTAGTGAATATAATATGCAAAATATGGGTCTGCTGTGCCGTATTTCTAACTGCTGTAGGAAAAAAAGGAGCACCTTAGGATTTTGACATTCCTCTTGCTCCTTAATCTTTGTTTTTCCATTCTATATGGAAGGGGAAACTTCAACACCTTTCTCAGCAGTGGGGAAGTTGCACATTTTTGACTAAGGATATTCTTTTTCTTCCTAGCTTTCAGTTCAAAATCAAATTTACAAGCACCACTGTCCTCCTATCCCACAGACGTCCTCGAATTTACATTTTCTATTAAAAAAGTCAAAATATACGGAGACTACAAAACTACAGGTAGAGTTTTGACCTTGATAAGAATGCTCATTAATATCTTATACTCAACAAGTACAAATAAAAATCGCAGGCTGGATTAAGCTGCTGCCCATCCAAAGTGTTAAAACTCATTATTAGCTTTAAGTGATAAGCTGTTATTTGAATTAGCATCTGTTTTACTTGCCATCTATATTGTAGCTTTGATGTTCACACATCAAATTATGCTTTGTAGCTGTGTGAATTAATTTTTCACTTTAAAATTTAGTCTCAATCACTGATAATATGAATGTAAGAAACAGAAATTTAAAGGAAAAATTTTACTTACTTGATTATTGACAGTGCTGAGAAAACTGAAGGAAAGAATCCATTACTCTTTAGAGAAATATGTTGTGGTATTACTGTAGTGGTACATGACATGCTACCATATGGAGACTGGTATAATGTTACAGTGTGTTTTTTTTTTTTTTTTTTTATAATGGAAATTGAAAAATTGGTATGTGAACTCAGATTCACTGCTTGTTTTTATGTAGCTTCATAGTACAGATCCTAAGAGGTGTGAACTTGGAACAGAGAAAAAAGATGCTTGTGAAAAAAAAACATAAACTAAATTTTTCAAGTATCCTTCCAAAGAATAGGCACTGCACAGAAAATGTAAGCGTTAAATGTCTATATGTGTGCCTTACCTTATTTATTTTTGAATGTGGAAAGGTAAAATCATTCTGAGCCAGCCAAATAAAAAAGATCTTCAGTTTACCCATTATGCTGGTGTTTCATTTTAAGGGTACTATGAGAGGTAGTCACAGTAGATTCAAATGTATTTTGAGGTGAATCTTTCCATGGCAAATCTCGTGGAGATTATTCTATTCCTTACTGAAAGTTATGGTGTCTCAATGACATTTACATGTTTAAACATATGTATTAATTAATTCTTTAGATTTAGTAAATGTATTTTTGGATGCTGATTGGAGGAAACACTTCATTGATATTTTACCAGCTATTTACCTATCTTTATATCCATTTGCTATTTCTTTACTATGCAGCCTCTCTTTTCTAATAGCCAAGAGTCTTTTCAGTGAAGTGTGCTGACGTTTCTTCACAGTCCAGAAGAATTGCTTTGAGAGGCATCCTTGATAAGATTCTTAAGCAAATGAAAAGATTGAGCAGAGGCAAAGAAATGTATTAAGCTCCTTATTTTAATCCTTTCTAAATCATTTAAATGTATATATATATTTGCATGTGAAAGCTGCTGTGTTATCGTTCCAGTGGAATTGTTGATATAAATAATGCCAGTCACTGTCTTGCTTTTATTTTATTTTTAGCTGGAAAAGCCTCTCTGAGGAAACAGCAATTTCTCTTTTAATTGTCTTAGAATTTTACATACGGAGATGAACCATTAATGAATCATGCATTGCTGTGAGCTAAAGGTTGGCTGAAATGACATATAGTCTACAATGGCCTTCTTAGAAAACAGAAGATAAAAATTAAGTTTACTGTTTCTAGGAACGATGGCCATGCCTGTAATATAAAGCACTTGTTTGTTCCTTATAGGCTGGAATGACAGGAAAGCTGGTCATGTTTTCAAGTACATAGGAGGAGAGGCAATAGGGCATGTCTTGCATGGACAGAGTGAAGCTTTTGCCTTCCCTTCTTGAACAAAAGCGAGTGGACAGATATTCTTGAGCGGGTATCAGAGAGACGTGCTAATGTTTTGGGTTGGACAGCAGGGTGGGAGGTCTGCAATGGAGAGAGAGATTGATGAGTTCTACCCAAAGATGCTGTAGCTGAGAGAGTGTTTGTAGATAGAGATGAATTTGACATAGGTACAAAGAAAGGAGGAAGGAAGAGATCAAGGATAGCAGCCAGCTGAAAAGAGAATGTGGAACGATCTTCCAAGGGCCATTTAAAGAGGCGTAAGTTTGGAGGAGGGAATGGGAAACTTGAGAGTATACTGTTTCCAAATGTGGGAATCTTAAGAGGATCCCACCTAACCTTCAATTCTTTGATTGAGTCTTCATTTATAATATGCAGACTAGAAAAGTTTCCTGCCTTGTACTTACATGACTGTCTCCTACACAGTAGATGTACAGAAATGCCTTTATTATGTTCCTCTGCAAACTGCCTAAGATTATCAGTGATAAAAAAAACTGGTAGTAGTTCCCCATCTTTTCTCTTATCTGTCCTGATTTCTTGATTTGCATATGTAAGCAAAGATGAAATCCAAAACTCGAAATGAGGTGGAACNCCTTTATTACGTTCCTCTGCAAACTAAGATTATCAGTGATAAAAAAAAATGGTAGTAGTTCCCCATCTTCTTTTCTCTTATGTGTCCTGATTTCTTGATTTGCATATGTAAGCAAAGATGAAATCCAAAACTCGAAATGAGGTGGAACTCTGGCCTTAGTGGCTCTTTTTCAGGGAGAAGGCAAAGATTTGCAGCTGATCACAGAGCAGGAGGAGGCCTTTAGTCAGCAGGAAGTCTTCAGAGACAGTGTCTCTCAAAAGGGTTTTGGACTTCTGTGGTCCCCCCTAAGGTACATCACGGAAGAGGAAATGAGTCAGGCCTTCCTAGCCCACAGGACCAGGCTGCAACTTCAAAAGCAGGCATCTCCTCAACACAGAAATTCCTCAGCCATGAAGTACAGACTGCCCTATTGAGGACTGTACAAATAATCTGTTAGAAGAGTTATTTGCTATGCAGGAAGGTCAGCTATGTTAAAAAGATAGGATGTCAAGAGGAAGAAAGGGAAATCTTTAAAATATTGTTCCAGAGCAGCTCTCCAAGTAGAACGGCCCTAGCTGCTACAAGGCAGGTTCTGCAGTGAGTTTTGGATGGGCGGAGATCCTGGGTTCATTTACTTGTCGTTCCCCCTTTTTTTGTCCTATAATGAGAGAGTCTAAAGGAAAAGCCTTTAGATGCTAAATGCCTAAGGAAAAGACACATCTGCCCTAACCAAACAGAAACCCAGCACTTGACAAATGACAGGAATGGTTTTGGTAAGATAGAAAGGCACTCTGTCCTCTTGATTATTTTAATGATGCTGAAATGGAAACAAGGTAAAAGAGGATTGTCCTTTGACTGAAATTATGGAGCTTTTCATAAAAAGAGGAGCCTCGTAAATATATGTTAGTGTCTACTGCTAAGGCAAAAAAAAAAAAGCCTGATGCAAGCCAGNGAAAGAGGAGCCTTGTAAATATATGTTAATGTCTACTGCTAAGTCAAAAAAAAAAAAAAAAAAAGCCTGATGCAAGCCAGAGAAGCTTACATCATTGACTTCTACAACTGGCGAAAATTGCTCTGATTATTTGATCGTTCTTTGCTGTTGTACATATGGGTAGAGCAAATATAAAATCCTCCCATCCAGATGTTTGAGAGACCGTCAGGTTGCATGATAGAAGAGAGTCTGTGTGGCTAAGGTCTGCCTTTTTATAAAGCTCCAGTTTGGTATTACAACTGCCAGGCTATAATAAATCTGAACTCTCAAAGTTTGCTCAGCCTCAAAATACTTTGCAAGAGCCCTTTATCAAGATTTAGTCCAGATTTTTATATCCCCCCATTTCTGCTTTAAAGAGTGAATAGAATAGCTTGGCAGCTCTGTAACTGATGGACTGGTGAGCTAGTATTTTATTGCCTACTGTCTTCTAACTTGCTTGATTTTCTCACAGTAAACCACAGACCATATAATCTACTGGGTACTCAGATATCCCCAAAGACCAAATTACATTTCTCAGAGGCCAAAGTTCCTAGTATTACAGTGTTTCCTAAAATCCTGGTTGAATGTTGTAGCGTTGCCTGTGTGCATTCTAGGCAATTAGACTTAGATTTATTTTCCTAAAAATAAAGCTCTGGTGTTACTGGTGGATGTAATAGGGGCACACAGTTATGCTGTTTTGGAATATTTTTTCCACAAATATCTTGAATCTCCTATCCCTCCCTTGCTTTAGTATGCCTGTTAAGTTACAGCCTGCATTTAGAGAAATACCAACATTCCTTTTCTATCCTGTTTTGATTGAAAGCAAAGGGCTACATATTTATATCTATATTTCTGTCAAAAATTGTTAGATCTTCAAGTCCTGAACCATTCATAAGGGTAATTATTACAATAAGCAACACTTTTATTTGCTATTTTGGGCTGCTGAAAAAATGCGTGATTGCACATGCTTCTTCTAATTTTATTTGCTGGCCCAGTGCATTTTCTTCTATCAGAGTAAGGTAAGTTTAAAGAAAATTCCCTGTTGATTGCAAGCTGCCTTTATATGTATTTCAGTATTAAAATCATTAAGAAAACCAATTTTGTAGACCCGTCATAGATGCAGTGCTGAGAGAACATGAATACAATGATTTGGGGCAAGGGGAGAGAAAAACCTCAAATTACAGTAAATAATTCCCCATGAGACATTAATATAAATTAATGCTGCCTTTTGTTGTGTTTTTCAGGTTAATTTCATTCAGTGAGGGATTAGGAATTCGAGAGATCACACAGAGGAAAAAGGTAGGACTTTTTGTTTTTCTGTAATCTTGAAGACTTTGTCTTGGCTATTTTTATTTTTCTAGAGTGTATGTTATACATTGACCTGCAAAGGACCTCAGTAATGTGCTTTATCCCTATGAATTTCAACAACATGATTCAAAATAAAAATGCTCTGCAATTGTTAATACTTTCTTCAGTGAGAAATAAGTGTCAGGGTCCACTGTGTATATTATTGCATGTATCACATTTTTATTTCTGTTTGTATTGCATTTTCTTGCTCACTCTTTCTGGAGGAAACTAAATAATGTGGGACTAGAAACACATATTTTCAATATTAGTATTTAAAATATGAGCATATTATTACAAATTATCTCATGTATTGTTTGTTCTATATATGTCCATCATGTCTTTGATGATGGTTGAATTAGTTTAGTAATTACTTCCCTTTCTATTGACTAGTTGAATAATGATTAAAGTAATTACTTCTTAGTTCACCAAGATCAATCTCAGTAGTTAAAATCCATACACGTTAGCAGATCAAAATTTAAAAGCTTTTCTGGTATAGAATTGTCTGGCCGGACAAAATGGAGAAGGTTACGTAACAGGGCAGATTAATCTGTGTTGTAAATAGATGGGTCATTTACTGTCCCAAAGCTCATTTTGAAACTGTTTTTTGTGTTATGTATTGAGGCCAAGGTTAAGAAATAAAGAGTCTCTTTGCTGCTTTTAAGGAAACATCAATAAATACTGCAATAATTGATCTTTTTCACATTTAGTAGCATTTTGTTATTCTTAGGTGTCTTGAAAATGGCCAGTGCATGAAACTGAAAAGTGAGAGGTTCCAAAGTCTTATTCCAGCTTCTGTTTATTTCTGATGTGTATATAATGTATTATAAGAAGTGTTATATTTTAAAGAAAATCTGATTCATGGGGGCTGTGGCCTGCAACACCAAAAAAAGGAGGGCCCTGCAAGCCACGCGTGCAGTGTGTAGTAGGCTGGGTTGGTGTCTTTGTAGCCCGTAGGGCACCGAGAAGGGCTCTGCGATTTGCCTGCCTTCCCGGCATCACTGTGGGCAGCACGCTTTCCTTCGGCCCCTTTGCCACTGTTTTCCTTGCTCCTCTATTTAGTACGTGGCTCAGATCAATTGTAAAGGAAAGATAAATTCCTAGAGCTGGGCAGCCTGGTAATTTAAGGTAATTAGAAGCCCTTTCACAGTAAGTATTAGGTTGTTTTTCAGAGTAAGTAAGCCTGAGTGCTGAAAATGTTGAGCCCATGTGGACTTAGCCCACTGGCTTTCTGTAAGAATTATTTGTAAGGCAGTGAGAACCACAAGCAGGCAAAATTGTGTCTCATTAGATTTCTTGAACACTAATCAAAGAGATTCAGTGAATTTGGGCTTTCACAACTGAAGTTGCACTGTGTCATCAACCAAGCAGGCCTTTGGTATCAGTACAGGGCTTCATTTTGGTCCATAGGATTAAATGGCGATGTAGGAAAGTCAAAGCTCTACTTCGGGCTTATGAAACTGCACAATTTAGGTACTGATGTACACCTTTTATTTCTGTATGTTTTAAGTAAAGCTTTTAGTATTTTTCTTCCTTTGTTATGCATGATCTAATTGAAGGTATGGTCCTCATTACAACACAAAACTATTTTTGATAAGCCTTCAGCTTGGCATGAAACACTTATGCCGTCTGTGCGTTTCCCCACAGCTTGGGAGAGACATGTATTCATTTTACCCAACTTCAAAATATTTTCACTGTTGCTCAAGTGACCTCCTGACGTAGGTATCTATCATGTATTTGAAAGTTTCCATAGGACTGGAGAATGCATGTTTTGGGATGGTCATGTAGATAATGTGGAGGACTAAATTCTGTGATACTAATTTACTTGGGAAACGTTAGCATATTATCCTGGTAACTGAGCAAGAGTGCTGCAAAGGATACAGAACCTTGTCTGACAACCACTGGAGTTCTTTCCAACTGTCGGGGGTTTGTTTCTAGTGTTTGCATTTACAGTGAAGCTGGCTAATAGGATGCTGCATCTGAGTGGGCTATGTATTGTTGCTTAGTTTGGTGTTGATGTAAAGATATTTTAGAAGGGTCTCACTGAAGTGTATGAAACATAATTTGAAAAATCAGGCTGCTTCAGCTTTGGCTTTTGACTTTTGTTAAACTGTTTTTCTTAAGCTGTGGGATCTTTCCAATCCTTCCACAGTTCTGAAAATCCTTTTTTGCTGCGTTTTCTTGCAGCATTTGCCTTCAGTGCAGCACTACTCTATTTCAGTTTTACAGTTAATTGAGGTGGTTGGAGGTCAGCCAGTTTGACCAGAGAGCCCCAGCCTGGCCATTTGATAATCTGGAGGTACTTAGCACTGAAGATCCTGTGTGAAGATTATGGTATTGAATTGGAATTACTCTCCATATGTCCAAAGTACTTTAAACGTTAGTGCTTGAAAGGGGCAACTGGTAGGGCAGAAAGTACTTTATCTCCACCGAATTGAGATTGGTCTCACTGACCACATTAGCAAGCAGGGAAGGGAACATGAGAGTGGGGAGTGCAGCGAAGGCAGGAACAAATCCGAGAGAGGAGCTGCTTTCACGATTGCCAGCCGTGCCCTTGGACTGTGGGTCCCTCTTGCATTTAGGGTGCAGGGAGAAAGGAGGCCCAGGTTCTAAGATCTCACGGCTCTCGCTGGCCGTATGGGTTGGCGGGAGTACTGTAGGATGTTGGGGGAAGAGAGCTCTGTGTCACCTAGGTATTAAATTTGTTAACAAGTTGATTCTCAAATGTTGCCCTTTCAGAACACCAAGCTACAAAGCACTATTATTGATGAGTTTATTTCGTTTCTGGAGAATAATGACACATTAAAAACCTTCATTGGTTTTCTATCTTTCTATTTTAAAAAGTCCGTGGATAGAGCATATTTTAATTCTACTGCAAATAAGATCATGTAATTCTTATGAAATTCAAAATGCTCTAATAGTTGCTTTCATAATTCTATACCATATTTTCTCTGGCTGATTTATACCAGTCTTATAATTTCTTATTGTACCTTTTGTTACATCAGTGTTTAAAAAGAATATCTACTTTAAAGCAGCTTTAAAGATTAATAATTCTGTCTAGCTGATGTACTGTGACTTATGGAAAGAATGGAATAATCGGAGCATTTAGTGATTGCGTAAGTTTGTGATGAATGGTGATCTGCAGTTGCAACAACAAAAGGGACTTTTTTTTGTCTAAAATAAGGTTATCAATCTTATTTAATTTTTGAAGGCCTACAGCTATTATCGTGGTAAAAGGCCCCCAAAATACTGCTCAATAAATTATACTAGTTTTCTTCGAAGCTCTGTGTTCTCCCAGGACGGCACAGTAAAGTGGGGCACGGTAATGAGAATGGGAATGCCTTTTCCCAGTGGTACTAAGTGGTTATCTAAAATAACCTAATAAGTTGAAGATAATGGAAATGAAGACCAGAAGAATCCCAGAAGATTTTCTTTTTTCTTGATAATATGCCTCAGGGATCAGGAGACTTGGCTGGCAAAGAGGAGTGTACGAAAATGCAGTAGAAGCCTTTGTACACACTACTGCCACGTGGGGAAATGAGGGAAATGTCAAAATTTTCCAGCCCCATCAGGCTTTTCTTTCTCTCTCAAGGGCTCTTCTGCCATCTTAATTACAAACAGCGATTTCTGGGATAAAGGCAGCAGTAGGCCTCAGAAAGTAAAAAAAAATAATGATAAAAATGGGATTTCTTGAGGTTTCTATTTTCTAAGGGTGTTTCTTATGCTCTCTAGGATCTCAAAACATTGCACTGAGTCAGCCCCAAGTTATGCTAGCTCTTCAACATATATCACGTTAATGTATGATAATTATTTGGCTTGGGGAATCTGCACAAGCCCTTTCTTTTCTGGGTAAGCCCACGCCCTGCGTCATGTTCTGCCACGAGTCAGAATCTCAGCCACTTTTTTAGGTTTCCCTAGGGGAAACCATCACATCCTCGGAGGCCTTCCTGTTCCCCCTGCATGTGTGCTAAGCGTGGCAGCCAGTCATTCTCTTCCCTCAGCTGTGTGAGGAGATAACCCAGTAGTAAAACGCTGACAACCAGGAAAGTAAACAAAGCAAACACTGTTCCTTAGTGTATGTAAAGTGAAGAGAGACGGGGAGATAAGTATGAAGATCAGTTATTGGATCAAACCAGAGGCAAGATGCGAAATATATGGAGCCTCTTTTGTGGCACAGTTGTTACATGTGTGTGTAAAGGCAAAAGTCAAATAATAAGAATTTATAGATTTTAGAACATGACCTACCTCTACAGTGTCCCTCACGAGTCCCTTTTAATAACGGTTTAGTAGGTTGCAAATAAACTATAATATGAACTGTTAAAGCAATAATGATTTAAGGAATGTATTTCAGAATGTGAACACAGTATGTAACACTGTCATGTTTTCAAAAAGCAGCCCTGATTTTGAAGTGCTAATCTAGGCTCTATCAAGCTTTGTAGATACTGCATTTTATCTCATACATTTCATATCTAAACTTTCTGATTTAGCTTTTTTTCTAACTCTAAGATATTTGTGATATTTCATAATGCAGAAAACCACCATATCATACCTAAATTCCTTGCATTTAATAGACTGTCAAGTATATTTTATTAGACTCCTGATTGCTGTGCCATAGCTACTTGAGGATGGCTGAGTGTGATCTCTTTTCACTTTGAACAGGGACAAGCTTGTCATAATGTCCTAAATTCTCCATTAAATTTGAACTCATTTTTATTTTGTGGTTTGATGAAGGCAAGCAGACTTTTATTTATTTTTTGCAGAGCTGTGCAGAAGCATGAAAGTGAGCAGAAGTATGGAGTATTGTATACTCTAGAGTAGACCAGGGTGAGAGCTTTTCATTTAGGCACTTGTTTTACTTGCAGCATTTCTGAGAGTTCTCCTGCCATATCATGGATATTCAGAGAACCCAAATTAGTTTTGTGATTGTGTGTTTGATTTTTGCAGACCTATTTTTAGCTCTTAGTGTGTGCTTTTATAATATGAAGTGTTTGAACCTGATGGATTTTTTCTGTAGCAGTGCAGGAAAATTAACGAACTTCTCTAAGATTATTAATCTACTGGAAATGTTTTTAGTCGTCTTCTTGCTAGAGATCATTCAAGCAGTAATTCAGTCTTCAGATTTAATGAAGCATAAGGCAACAAGGCCTCCTGGTGTAAATAATGACCTCTATATTCCACTTTTGTCAAGTTCTTCAGGAAAGAGGTATTCATCTATGCGTCACTAGGTAGACAATGAGAGTCCCCTTTAGAATTCGTCAGTGGAACGTTTTTCGAGATTATATAGAACAGTTAAAATAGCAAAATCCTATTTTGCTGGGGCATTGTGTTTTGTGTATGCTGTGTGCATGATTTTCTTTTTTACATGTCCTGTGTTTGTTGTGCAATAGACAGTGTCTAGCATCTTTCTGTTTACACTTATTAATGCGACTCCTAAATGTAATTATTTCACAGAAGTATAGCTATTTTTTCCTTATTAAAATCATAGTTAACTGTGAGAGAAAACAACCCTCAGAGTAATAGGGTTTTCTATCAGGGCATGCTGAAATTCACAGACAGAAGGCAGGAAGGAGCTTCTTCTCCAGTATTGTGTGTAAGACAGTTACTTATTCTGCTTGGCGCAATGTCTGCATTTACATGCTCAAGAGCAAGATTAAGAGAGTGGGCAAAAACAAAATAATGTAATGAGCTATTTAGTTTTGTGCATATTATTATTTGAAAGTCAGCATTTCTGTAGTTGGAAATGGAGTGCTTGGGCATGGACTGCCTAGTGTTCATAGAAGTCTTGTGATGCTCTTCTGCAGTGTTCAAGAAATACAGCAAAGAGAGTGCAATTCGGAGCAGAACAGGCCTTCCGATTGTACAGCTGTTTCTAGGTGGTAGATCTGCCAGTTTTAGTGATGCAGGGCAGTACAGAACCAGCTGCCCTGGATTGTGGTCCTCTAGGACCTGACAGCCATCAACTTGCCTTTGCGTGTACTGCATCCTGCTCCAATAAAGCTGCCGCAGTTGAGCAGGCTTTTTCTGAGGCGGCCAGTGTCTTGTTACTACGTTGCAGGAACTGGAGACGTAAAGAACGGTATCATGGTACTTTAGTGTTTTTTACTGTGCCATATTCGCTCATGTCCAAGAGAGTCCCTTAGCATTCATCCTGTGGGAGGCATAGCCTTTGTGCAGAGCTGCACATACCTTTGCCCTAGGGTCCCCTTGGTCTGGGATTTGGAGGTGCTGTGGTGCTTGAATGTGTAGGGATTGGCAAATTCTGAGGCTGAACCTGACAGAAACAGCCCAGAAGGGTACAGGTTTTCCAAAACGTTTTACATGAGTCAGATCAGTACTTATTGCATAGGTCTATCCCTACAAAGCCATATGGGTGCATTGTGCTCCTTAAAATACCATTTTTGTACTTTGTGGATTATACTGTTTAGGCTACACCTGTATTTAGCGTCTGTGAATAAACAATATATTTATTGGAGAGTTGCAAGTAACTAGAAATGTGTAAGGCATAAAACACTGCCCTGGAGTCCTCTCTGGAATAGGCATATGTTTGAGAGCATGCTGTATCTCATCCAGACAGTATTTTGGTATGCAGTGCAGATGATCTCCATCAGGCTCTCAAAACCTCTTCTCATTTGTCTATTGGATGTGTTCCCACAGTATAGACAACTATCACAGATGGTTGTGCCCACTTGTTGTCTCCAAATGTATCATGAGATTCATCCCAAGGCACTAACCATTGTGATATGCATAGTCATTTGTATAATTTACATTCACCTGTTGGAATTCACTTCCATATGTGGATACCCCTAATCCATTTTAATGATATATTAACAAAACATGCAAACATAGGTCAAAATAATTTACCCTGGGTATAAATTGAGAGTTCCTATACTGGCTTCTGAAAAGACATCTGTTTCTTTAAAGCTTATCCACTTCACCTAAACCAGTTTTTGCAGGAGAGTATCCATATCATCTACAAGATAATTGTGTGCTATGGCACACACTGGCATTTGGTGCTATGTCTTTTTCGGAATACAAAATAAAAGTGCCAAAATAGAGGAATTGTCAACGCTTAGGATGAGATGCACATTTGAAGAGATGCAGAGAAGTGCAGCAAGTGGCGGTGAGGGAAGAGAGAATTATATGAGAATGACCTAGCCTTGCAGCTCTTATTACTGCCTGCCTGCTCCTAACATGCCAGAATAAACTGTCACAGGGAAGAACTGATCTCTGCCCTCTGTATCATTCTCAGATCTCTGATGAGAATTCTCCAATTGCATTAACCAGCACCAGCTGAAATACAACCTTTTCCACTGGTCAGAGTAAAAAATTTATATAAAACCTGTTTAGCATAGTGTAGATTAATTTCAGCTAATGGACTATTTTAAGACTAGACTTCTCATGTATTACTAGTTTTATATATTTCTATAGGTTTGTACGCAGGAGCAAAATTAACAAGATGGTCTAAGTACCACTAAGTACGGGAGTTTTGAGAATACTCTATGGGTTTGCAGTTGGTTTACACAACCACGCTCTTTCACAGTTTTCTGTCTGATTACCGTAACAAAATGGTCAAATACACAGACCTTTCAGTGCAGTTTCTGTAGAGATAGGGATCCTGAGGATGGTGGATTTAGTTGCAGAGATTCTGAAGAAAACTCATTAGGACAGGTGTTCCTGGATCATGGAAACCCAGTTTGGGAAGGGACCTTCAGCTTGGTGCCTTATAGTGCTAGTGTTTAATTGTCCTTGTTAATCAGGTACTTCTGATAGGGTTTATTACATATGCAAAAACTGAGGGTTTGGGGATGGGATGGTTGGATTTGGCATCTGAACTGTGGACTGCTCCTGCCTGTGGCATCATGTTTTGGTCTCAGGAAAATAAAAGATCATGGTTTTTTGGAGACTTGTCCTGGAATTATTAGCACTAACTCTTAGAGAAGTTTACTTCGCACAGGGGATTTGCTTTCCTATATTTACTTGTTGGAATTTATAAATTATATTATTTCAGGAAAAAGGGCTTATATTTGATGTACTGACCCTCTCTTTGTCTATAAAAGTTTTTTTTTCTTTTTCTTTTTTCCACTAGAAATGTGTTTTAACTCTGTGGTTTCAAACTCAACCTCTAGTATCTATCGTTGTATATTTGATGTGGACAGAAATGCTGGAGAGTATTAAGGAATAATGGAGGACCTGCTCAAAGACATGTGCAAGATAAGGGTAGTTATTTCTGAGTATCACTCACTCATTTGCACTCTGTTTCAGACAGTTGCCTATTTGTTGTTGACACTGCTAGAGTTGACCATCAGAATTTCCACGTCGCTGTCTGTACTCTGTCATTAACAAAGTGGAAGATTTAGGTTAATGACCAGAATTGTTTCGACTTACACTTTTATTTGTAAGGTGTAATTTGTATTTGTAATTTTTAAGTTTTCAACTTAAAATTGAGAATGTTCAGAATTTATGTGTGTTTATACCAATCTGTAATATAAATATTTGTAAGTAATTATTAATAGAATGTTTATGTGTTACAATGGACAAAACTTGGCATTTTAGCTGTGGAAATGTGAGTGAATTATGGGTGGTTGTTTGTTCAACTAGCCCCAGCAGTGAAGCACAGCGATGGAGAAACACATGGCAGCCTGGCATAGGACAAACTGCACTAGCAAGTGAATGCTGAATTGAGCAATTAGGCAGGAAACCAAAATGAGGATTTACTGTGAGGCAGCACATGGCACGTGATACAGGGTAGGACTAGAAACAACCTGCCAGCTTCTGTTGGTGTGATCTATCCTCAGGACAGCCAGTTTCCTGCATTGGGGACTCTAAAATACCATGAAAATGGTTCTTGTCTCTTTTGAAGCATTCTTCGTGCATAAGCTTGCCCAGAAATTTAAAGAAAAGGTTCCTGTTTGCTGGAAGGGAGAGAGAGAGAGGATTTGGTTTTATAAATTGAATGTATGATAACACGTTCCTCTCCTTTTCAGTAAGATTTTATTACCGAAAATAGTTGTTGTGTGAATGAAATATCTAAAAGTGTTTTAACTTTAAATACTTTTCAGGACTATTCCATGTTCCATTTGAGGTCAGGGCAGTGAAGCTCAGCAGTGCAATCGTGAGCTAAACCAGTTTGTGGATTCAGTGATAATCTCAACTTGATGTTTGTGACTAAGCAAAACTGTGTGTTTGCTAGCGTTGGAAGGAAATGGAACAAGTTGATGTGTATAATAAATCTCCAACCATTTTCCTGCCTTATGCAGAGAGTGACTTTCTGTGCAAGCCTGCAAAGACCAGTAGCAACACTTCTGTTCCTGGCACTTTCTGCAATCTCTCATCCAGCTGGTGCTTGCTCCAGCCTTCTGGTGGAAATTCAGTGGCATAGAGAGTTTTGCTGCAGTCTTCCATACACAGTTTAATTTCCATAGAGCTGCCTTGTATAAAGCCAAAGCTTAAATAGCTCTGCTTGTACAATGTTGTTAGTACTCATAGGTCAAAAGCAGCAACGTTCATCCAGAAAACATATTGAAACAAAGAAGATCTTTCTCCCTGCCAGGATAAAGAAAACTACAAATATTCCTCAATCTTGTTTCTGTGTTATTTTGCAGGTATTTTCTATGCCAGCTAATCCATACAATAAATTTAATCAGATTCTACTATTTTGAAAATGATTCAGGTTACTTTTATGCATCGAACAACAGTATTTTAATTCCTATGGCACATTTTCCAGACAGTTCCAAGCAGAGAATAGAGACTGAAAGGTAGATATGTATGGAGTGCTTTATGCCTTAGTTTGAAGATCAGAATCCCAGCCATGCATGGCAGCAGTTCTGGATGTTTCTACATGATAACGCATGTCCTGCAAGACACTGTAACAAGCTACCATCTTAGTGAAATTTTTCTCTTGTATAATGTCATCAGTGTCACGGCAAAATAAACCTTAGAAAATGTGTTGTATTCTGTTGTCCCTCCACAGCTGCTTTCACGCTGTTTCCCCTTCTAGCCTTTTGTTGCTGGAAGAGTGAGCACCTTCACTTCAGCAGAGCCTGATTACTTTGAGGAGACTGTGGAAACTTGGTAATGGGCTAGGAGATGGTGGTTCCTCACTTCTGAATGAGATGCAACTCAAATAATCCAAAGGAAAATTAAAAACTCTAATTTCATGAATAGTTTGCAAGACTTCTGATAATGTCTGTTTCCACATTGCTTAAGCATAGGATGCCCACGCAAATAGGTAAAAGCTTGGGCAAGTTCTTATTTGTTAATGAAGTTCAGCTGTGCTGCCTGCAGGATGAGCAACTGTTGTGTACTAATAACTGTTCTTCATGCCTCATTCTCCTAATACAGGAAATGATACCTAGGCCATGTCCTGGGAATGTGTCAGGGGGCAGCTCTTCCAGAAAGCATTTACATTCAGGAAGAAGATTACTTCCTTTCACCTGCATGTTAAACAACATGCTGGAGAGGATTACAGACCACTGAGACTGTCTTAATAGATAAATGAAACATCATCATTTGGTGATTGCTGCCAACTAATGCTATCTGCAGGTCCCTGTTGTTGGTGCATGACCTGCTCTTGGAACATAAGGCAATAATGGAGTCAGAGGCTGCATCTCAAAATGAATTAAAAACATGCTTTGATAATAGGGCACTTGAATGGTAGGTTAATTAATATTAACTTCTTTACTTCACACATTAGGGAAATATTCATTATAAGAACGACGCTCAGACTGTTTAGATCAGTGGAATATTTGCCATTAACAGATCATGGGAAGGATTTTAACTATTACAAGATTGATCCAAGTGTCTGAACAGGAGGAGGGTTGCCATGTATTTTTCAAAATGGAAAGGGTATCTTAATTTCTATAGGAACTAATAAGAACGGACTTCGGCACCTCAAAATCTCACTAAATCTCTGAAAAAATGTACTCCATGTGTTGGCTTTTAGTATCGGCTTCAGAACCCTTCACAGAAATAACCTGTTCTTTGCTTAATGCCACCAATAAAAAGGCTGCATGTCTCAGTCCTCCCTAAGGTAGCAAGTGAGACTGTACCAGTTGTTGGTGGTCCTGTCACTCTTCTCATAGTGGTTTAGAAGTTCCTTG